>JAQFVV010000107.1:839470-941301 GCA_028023455.1 Epiperipatus broadwayi | reverse complement strand
TATATATAGCATTAATGCTTTGTAACAGTTTGTTAGTCTTTAGATATTGTTTTTTGTAAACTGGGGTATGTTTCTGCTGACAATATTTTGTATGTTTTATTATCATCTATTGATCTTTGGATTTTGTTATATCCATTTTTTTTGCACTTTCCCTTCAAGTATATTAAGTGATTTGCATTGTTTTATGAGTGACCAAGTGGCCATGAAGATTTCTGGGTTTGCTATTTTATTGTTTCTGTTTTTTAATTGTTCTAATTTGTTATGAAATGTTGATGTATGTCACCTTGTATTATTGCCAAAAATGAATGTGCATGGTATTTCACCAAAATTCATAGCACACAAAAGTTGCTGTGCAGACTGTAGGAGTGGATGTTCTGCAGAATGTGCTGCTGATATCCTGCAGAGAGGTGTTTGTTGATCTGTATGTATTAGTTATTTAATGCTGAATATTGTTTAATGCTACGCAGTTGTAAAATAAATGTTGTTGAGTTTCTTCTTCTTGGTGCCATAGTGTGCAGGAGGAGTATATTTTTGTATACAAGTATCTGTATCTTAGGAAGTATGATGTTGGTAAGGCATATAAATTCAATCTAAGAAAAAAAATTGGGCTCCATATTATTACTATTATCATCACCATCATCATTATTATTATGTTTCAAAGTATAAACTTTATTGAGACTCAAAAAGGATTACATAAGTTACATTTGAAAACATGAGGTCTTAAATACAAAGTGATTCATGATACAATATACGTAATGAAGGTTTAATAAACCTTTATGTAATAAATCTTAATAGGAAAGAAAATATGACTTACAGTAATTGAAAGGAAAAAAATTACATAACAAGATAAATCAAATTATATTTACATAGCATTTTTTAAAGAGTGATATAGAGAAAAATACATGGAAACACATGATACTATGAATGCAAAAATATGGAGGATGGTTTGAAATTGATGTTAGATTGACATATGGTTCATAAAAATTGAGCTCATTTGCAGCTGAAAGTACTAAGTTTTCATAACTAAATGTTATTGTTCATTTGTTATATAATTTCCATAATATCCAGACAGCATTAAACTGTTGCACATGCGCTTCGGATTTTTTTAAAATATAAAATGAATGAATACTAACACTTCAACCACATGTTAAAGTCTTTGGAAAAGATAGAATGGCTATCTATCTTTTCGAACCCAAATGCTTGTTAATCACTTTAAATTACTTTTACATGCTTGAATGAATGACGCAACAGTTTAATGCTGTTTGGATATTATTGTTTATAAAAAACATCATGCTATATAAAATAATTGACTTATTTACATACATTTAATTTCAAATAAGAATGACGTATCATAAATTCTAATAAATTTCACCAGCGTCATTCATTCAAGCATGTAAAAGTTATTTAAAGTGATTATTTAATATCTTCATGCTTTCACTTTCAAACACTTAAGATTCGCCCATACAAAAGTGTTTGGGTTTGAAAAGATAGATGGCCATTCTATCTTTTCCAAAGACTTTATCATGTGGTTGAAGTGTTAGTATTTATTCATTTTATATTTAAAATAATCCAAAGCGCATGTGCAACAGTTTAATGCTGTTTGGATATTATTGTTTATAAAAAACATCGCGCTATATAAAATAATTGACTTATTTACATAATTTCCATGTGGAAAAAATTGAAAAATACTAGTCAGTATGATTTGGAAAATGGAAAAATACTCATTCAGCATGAATTGCATCTTGTGATAATGGGGAAAACCAATTAGCATGAATTGCATCTTGGAAAAATAAAAGTTAGCATGAATTACATCTTGTGAAAATAGAAAAATACTAGTTCAGCATAAATTCCATATTGGAAAAATAGTAGTCAGCCAGAACTGAATCTTGGTAAAATGGAAAAATACTAGTTCAGCATGAATTGGGAAAATGGATAAATACTACTTAGCATGAACTGCATCTTGGGAAAGTGGAGAGATATTAGTTATTATGAATTGCACTTGGGAAAATGGAAAAATACTAGTTCAGCATGAATTGCCTCTTGTGAAAATGAAGAAAAATACTAATTCAGAATGAATTCATTTTGGAAAAATGGAAAAGTACTAGTCAACATGAATTGCATCTTGAAAAACTGGAAAAAATACTAGTCAGTATAAATTGGATCCTGGGGGGGGGGGGGGATGAAAATAATACTAATTCAGAATGAATTGCATCTTGGGAAAAATACTAGCAAGCAGAAATTGGTTCTTGGAAAAATACTAGTTCTGCATGAATTTCATCTTGAGAAAATGAAAAAATACTAGTCAGCATGAATTGCATCTTGGGAAAATTGAAAAATACTAGACAACATGAATTGCATCTTGAGAAAATGCAAAAATCTAGTTCAGCATGAATTGTAATTTGGGAAATGGAAAAATAATAGTTAACATGAATAACATATTGGTAAAATAAAAAAATACTATTCAGAATTAATTGCATATTGTGAGATTTAGGTTCTTAGTACTTTTAAAGTAAAACATTAATGCTTGTTATCTTGATTGTGAACAAGTGAATTACTTGCTGCAGGACTACTATGCAAATATCTGGTCATGTGATATCTCTGTTGCCATATTGTTTTTAAAAATTATCATTTAATAATTTGACTTTTGCTAAAATTGTGAATGAAAATTATCACAGAATATTGACAAAAGGTGTAAATTAATTCTGAATTGAATATAGTGTTTTCAGGGAAGTTTTTTATCTTTTCAGCTTTAGGTTTTTTCGTATTTTCTAAATGTAAAACTCTGGAGCTTGTTATCTTGACCCTGAACAGGTGAACCATTTGCTGCTGAACTTATTATTATTACTATTATTATTAGCATTTATCTATACAAAATACTTAAGTGGCTTCCTGTAAAATAAAACAGAAGAATAGATTGCAGAATTGAAGATTTTTGAATTAATTTCTTTCCTAGAAAAGTATCATTAATAGTATTTTGTCCCATAGACAGGTCCAGAGAGTAGTCCCATTATTAATTCATCCATTTTTCTACTCTATTCTCTTCATTGCCCAGCTCTTCAATTCCCATAACTCTTTCTATCTGTTATATCATTCAACAATGTCAATCTTTTTTGTCCTTTTTTCTTATTTCCACTCATCATTCCCTCCAAAACATCTTCATTAAACTATATTTTCTTCTTAATATATGTCTTATCCAGATTCTTTTTCTATTTCTAATTTCCTCAATCAATCTTTTTTTCCCCATTTACTCTTTTCAAAACTTCATCATTTGTTATTTTATTCATTCAACTGGATTTTTCCATTTTCCATGCCCACATCTAAAAGGCTTCCTCCAGTCTGTTTTTAATATTATGACTCATTGTCCATATTTCACAACCATTGCAATAATATGTCTTTTTTCTTAATTTTCTCTTCAAAAGTCCACAAAATATTTTTTATCTCTTAATGAAAATATAAATAAAATCATAAATTAAAAAAATCTATTTGATAAATTAAGTAACACTTGTGCTCAAACATTACTGTTTTTTAGGCACCTAACTATATGATTACTACTTAGTGTATTCCAAGTGATTTGCTAATAAATAATATATATATAAATTAAATTCTTTTTTTCAAGTCAGATTGGAAAAGACAGGTCATAGAGTATTATCACCAAATGATGACCCTTGATCATTACTAAATTTGCTATTTTCATCTCAGTTTTGAATGATGAATTATTAATTTATCTTGTACTTAAATGCTTATCGTTGTAAACTATTCATCTGTAAGTATTATTTAAGAAGTTTTTTGTGCTTTTAAAATTTAAGTTCCTATAGTTTTTCTGTATTCAAAGTCTATAGCTATCTCTTTGTCATTTCTCTAATGAGTATAAATTTTATATTGTTTTTTTTTATTCCCCTATTTTTTTTTCTCTTGCTATCTATAATTTCACGACAAATAGTATTATTCCGTCAATTCATTTGCATTCCACTTTATGTGAGTACCAAATTTTAAACTTTTATATCTCTGATTCATTATCAGCAAACTTTATTGACAAATTAAAACTGTTTGAAAAATTTCTGATAGTAACAGAAAATGAATAGATCATAAGTCCATAAAAAATCTACAGAATAATTAGCTTTATTAATTTTCTTTATTAATACATTTAATTATTGCATTTAATTATTAGATAAGTATTGCACTTTCAATAATAATTTTCACATTTCCCATGAAGAAGCTAAAAATAATGTAAAAAAGTTGTTATAAATATTTTGCAAATTTAAAGCTATTTGTAAAAATATTGCTTTTTTTCTATACATAAAACATCATGTGAAGCACAATTTGATATTTTCTGAATCTTATATATGTTTTCTTATTGGAATTATTTCAAAACAATAATAACGCATATGAAAAATACTTCAAGATAAAAAAGAGTAGCTTGTGGTTAAGACCTGTAGAGGTCCCTAATATCGCATTTTTACATGCATATTCTTGAGGTTACAGCTTTAGTAAATAAAATAAAACAATAGAATCAACTCTACAATTTTCAATGTATGAATAAAAAACAGCTATATCTATTATGAATTGCTGCCATCCTGAATCGCATTTGCTGCTAAAACTGTATTTCTTTTATAAATAGTTATATTGAAAATTGTAGTTATTTCCAATGTTTTATTACATATTATGGTAAAAGCCTGAAATCCGGGCAAAGCCGCTAGGAGCGTTGATGCTAGACAAAATCAATGAAATATAATGTCACCAGGCCGCAACTTTTTGATTTTTTTTTATAATACGACGTGATTTTTTTTTTATCGATTAAACAAATTTTGATTTTATTTATAACATGATTTCTTTATTATTTAACAAATTGTTATATTAATTTTCGTTGTTGTTTTTTTTTTTTTGTAACCTCACATTTTTCTTTATTCCAATAAATTTTGCTAAATTAATTTTGTGTACCTTTTATTTTGATGATTTTAAAACTTTGTACCGTTTCACGATGTCCAAAAATTTGTTTTAATCCCGCCGCCGAAAAAATAGAATACAATTATTTGTGACTTGTTTAGACTTTATTATACCTTTTCTTTTTTTTTTTGTTTTTTGCTTGACTAAATTGTTTTTTTATTCTTATTATGAAATCGAAAGTAACTTTCGTGTTGTTGGGGGTTAAAAAATTGTTTTGAAACACCCACCCTCGCATAATAAATTGTAACAAAAAGTCAAGACCTTTTTTTTTGTTGTTGTTGTTTTAAAAAAAAAAAACAATTTTTTTGTTTCACTTTTGACTTTTGTTTATATTTCGTTTGAATTAGCCTTTTCTTTTCTTTTTTTTTTGGCTTCTACAATAAAAACAGCTTACTTTTTGGGGATCTTACCGTACTGTTATTATTAACAAAAAGTACACTGAAAGAATCATTTATTTAAAACCCCGACCTTGTTTGAAATAGAATGCAATTATTTGCCAATTGTTTCCAATTTTTTCGACCCTTTGTTTTTTTTTTGGTTGACAAAATTGTTTTTATCCTCTTATTAAATCAAAAGTTAAGTTTAGTGTTTTTTTTGGGGGAATAAAAAAATCGTTTTCAAACTCCGATACTCGGAAAAGTAATTAGAACAAAAAGTCCTAATTTCTGTCGATTTTCAACAACTTTTTTTTCTCAAACCTTTTGACTTTTATTTCTATTTCCTTTGAATTTTTTTTTTTTTTGCCTTCTACAATAAACTGTTTTGGGGGTGGGGGAGTTGGGGTTCCTACTTTGATAGTATTAACAAAAAGGAGTCATTTCTTTTAACCCTGCTGAAAAAAGAAAAACATCATCTGAATACTTGTCAATTTCTAATGAAATCCAAAAAAAAAAACTACACAAACTTTGAACTTTTTGAACTGATTTATTATTTTATTGCTGTAATAATCAAACAATCTGGTATTTGTGAGGACATTATGTGCCTGAAAAAAGGACACAGTCTCCCTCACCTTTCTGTACTCGGCATTTATGAAAAGTGTACAAATTGCACATACTCCTTAGACATGTTATCGGTCTCATCTAGTTTTCATGCAGAAACATGTCTTAGCATGTGGGCTTTTGGCGAAGCGTGTTGTAACGTACCCTTTGCCAATTTTTTACATATTAACATTTTTTAGGAAAGGATGGGGACCGTATGACAATTATTAATAATTAACATTATTTAAATAGAAACGACATTACTCTATTACGGAGATTTGAAAAAATGCTACCGCCTTGATATTTAAACACCCTCAAGCGATATGGTAATCAGCTATGAATAGAACGAATACACGTAAATAGTTTCGAAGCACAAAACAGGCCGTAATATTTTTGTGCAATCTCGTGTAAAGTGGCCTAGCGATGGATTAATACAATATGTAAATGTTGTATTAGCCTGTAAGGCCAGCGGTGGCTGCCAAAGCAGCATTTTTATGTGTTTTGACATGTAAACAGTGCCCCAAGCGTCTTTGCCCGGATTTCAGGCTTTTACCCATATTATTCTTTTTGATATATATATATAGTGTCTATATCACTTTTTATTCTATTTCAAATAAAAACATAGTATCTTCCATGTGCAATTTTTGAATCAAAATATCTTAGTTTCATATTGCAGTGTAAGAGTTTAACAAAGTTTGTGGTATTACTTCAAACTCTAATAAAGAAATCCTAAAACAAATTGTGTTAAAAAAAAGAAATTAAAGAAAAATTACCAATATTGATCATTAAATAACATCATTTGCATACTTTGCCTGATTTGATATCTGAACCTACTTTAAACTCAAAGTATAACATTGCCTACATACAAAAATATAATGCTTTTAAATAAGTAAATAGTCTATTAACATAAAAAAGCATTGGATAATGACCTTTAATCTCTGATAAAAGAACTGTTCACTCTCAGTATAAGCTAATAAATCATCAGTGTGTTTTACTTCTTTAAAGATATTTAACAATTTCAGTAACTTACAGTTGTCACTTCAATCATCCTAATTAAATCCAAAGTGTTTAAAGAGCACTCTATTTGCAATCATCTAACATAAACTTTCACTTTCACAAATAATATATATTTTGTTAATAATTTGTTAAAGTAAATCATAAATCTAGAAAACCAAATATGCAGAACAGTATCATATTAGTATCGAACCAATCGACTTTTAGCCAAATTACAATTCATTTACAATGAAGACCAATTAATCTCAAAGGTGTTTTGGAAATCACCAGCTATAATCATCAATATTGATAACTATATCTTATTTTAAACTAATTTTAATAGCTTTAAGGAAAAGAAAGATAACATTATAGCCTTCTGTAAACATTAGAAGTTTAATTTCAGTAAGAAAATTTTTTTTGTTAACTTTATTGTAATTGTTTAAAAATAATAATAATTTTTAAAATTATTTTTTATGTCTTTATTCTTTTAGCTATATGTTCTGTAAATTACCAGTATATGTGACTGATTTCATCCTTGAGTTGTGCTTTAAGAGATTTGTATGCTATCCCAGTAAAATTATGTAATAATAGAATGAATTAAATGTGTATATATTGTACCGTTTATTTATATATGGTACAAATATATTGGCATTTGGTAAAAGCTAAAAAAAAAAAAAAAAGAATAAACTTAATTTTTTTTATTAGTATAATTTATTTTTTTAAAAAAACGTACAGTGAAAGTTAAAATTGTCTTTTATATTTTTTTACGTGATTAAAAATCAAAGTAGAAATTGGAGAGAACAAAAGACACGCAGATTACTAATCCTGATAAAGTAAAAGAATTCAAAAAGTAAAAAGATAAGCTAAAAGAAAAATATTTTAGCTAATTAAAGATGGCAGAATTGTGCTGGAAAAAATAAAGACTTTGTAATTGAAAAATGATAAAGAATGTACAAGATTATGAACCTAAACACCATGATAATAACATGTGCAGAAGTCTGAAAACCGGGCCTCTAGTATAAAAGGCAGAGACCAGTTTGACGAACATCTTGTTTTGTCTGTTTTTCCTTTGGCTGGTTTTGGATTATTAAATCCAAGACCACTTCACGATGAAATAATCTTTCATGCGGGAGTAGACCGGGCTTTAGCTGACATCGTTAAGAAGATGGACACTAGAAAAGCTTCTGCGACTAGCCTTCAGAATAGACTACAAGATCAACTAATAACCAATGGCCGAGCTCATTCTAACCCAAAAAAACTATGCACAGTAAGCTACAACTTTTTCACTAAACTTACCGGTAAGCTATGACTCTTTATTATTCCGGATTGTGACTAAATTGTCGACAAACCATTTTACAAATATAAGCTTATAATAGAGACTTTAATTTTCATGCTCAAGGAACTTTCTTTTAAATAACTTTATACAAGATCTTGGAAATGAATTGTAAGAAATGAACATTATTGAGTTGCTTTAATTATTTTGTTTAACTGTTTTTATTTTTTTTATTAATGTATTCATGTTTGGATTAGTATGTGTTCTCTCCAGTTTATTTAATTCGCAATTTAACTTAAACAGATTTTTAATCTGTTAAAATAAAAATATTTCTAATAGCAATTTTTATTTGTACGTTATTAATATTTATTAGTGTTTATTATTAAATTTATTATTAGTTTAGTAAGATTTTAAAACGTAATTTACCTTTGCCAATTTGTTTTGAATAAGCTGCAGGAATAATAATATTTAAAAGACAATTGTCCTTATAGTATGATGTAATACCGATTTGTTTAAAAAACATTTTTCTTTTTAATTTGCAATACGTTATTTGACAGATTTCAGCGGGTTCTTTTACAGAATTCTGGTGCCCTAATCAAATAAATTAAAAGCTGATTTCATTGATGGCGTAATTTGCAACAATTACTAGGTAGAGTTGATCAAAAAATATAGTTATGTTTTTTTAGAAATAGAAATACAACTTTCTTCTTTTTGGCATAACTTGATCAACTCGTGCATTTTATAATGCGTATAGAGGCCTAGCAAAACGGAAAACATTATAATATTTTCCTGTTTACAGTCGCTAAGGTTCTTGGGATCCCAAAGCTAGCTTGGACATAATAGGAATAGTCATAGATATTTGTAGATATATATATTTAAAATTCAGATGGTTCTCTAAAATCATTTGTATGGTGCAAAGATAACAATTATCTGTAAAATCCACATACTTTATTTTATATATCTTAGTATAACAGCTAGTTTATTAATAACTAGTATATTCATAGTATTATATAACCAAACATATTGATGAAAATTAGCATTGATATGATGAACCTAGCATTTTTATTGTAATTAGTTTAGCACTTATATATGTACATGCAGATGAAATATAGATTGCTTTTATATTATATCCCGAATGTTGATTTTTGATTATTAATGATTATTATTATTGTTGCTGTATTATCTATTTGTGTTTAGAGAAAACACTGATACTTTTGATAATGTTGATTTCTGTCATCCAGTATATACCATAACTTTGAACCATTATAATATAAATAATATTTACATGCAAAGTATTTACAAGAGTACATATTATATAAAGGATCTTGATTTACATAACAATCTCTTATATTGTTTCTTTATTACTAATTGGCTACTCAAATGAATGGTGATATTAAATTCAATTAATTTATTGTATTTATGTTGCACACATGTTTTATATATACATACTTCTTATAGTTGATGTCTGTTTATAACAATATGCATAACAATCTTTAACCATCATCATTTCACCAGTCATCATTTCTGTTATGTATTGCACATCACAGTATGGTGAGGGATAAAAAGATTTAGTCATTGAGTCATTTATTTCTCATTCAATGAAATAAAAAGAAAAATTAAAGAATTTTTATTATTAAAAATTTATGATTCTAAAGCAATTAACTTATTTAAAAGTTCTTTTAATATTAAGGGTATATGGCATATAAGTGGAATTGTGGGTAAAGTTTAGTTTAAATATGTTGTTATTGTGTAATTCTTTACACTTGAGAAGTCTCTTGTAGCAGTGAATCCATTGGTTGTGTTTTAGAGTTTATATTTTTTGACTAGTCTGTTTGAGTTGTGAATTTGGGGTAATTTTGAGTATATAAATATATATTACAATTTCATTTACAAGTTTCAAACTTTCTACATTCTCATCTTTGATACCATCACCTTCAAATGAATATATTAATAATTATGATTAATTATTTATTAAGTTAAAAATTATCATATCATTCTTAGCCTAAATATAAATTTTTAACCTATCTATTTTTAATTAAACATAAAAAAACACATAGAATAATTTAACTTCATCTCTTTTTTTCAAGGTGTATTTCTTTTTATAGATATATTTATAACTTCCACTCCAGCATACATTCTTGAAAGATTTAAAATGGATAATGCAGAATGTTTAAATCAAATTACAATAATTTGACATTCCTAAATAATGAATAAATGTGTAAGAGATTGTGAGCTGGAGTATCTGAAGAATGCTGGATCAGTGTGAAATGCATCTTGGAGTCACATCTTTTTCAGATGTCTTTATTCTTATGTTGCAAGAATATAGAGTGGAAGATTTTAAGTATATGTGTGAGCATTTTTTACACGTAAATTTTTAGTTATGACATCTTGTCATAACTAAAATTATTAAATTTGTGAGGTATGTTTTCATTGCATTCAATCATTATTTTTAACTAAATGATATAATATTATTCAAGATGTAGTAAAGGCAAACACCAAAAAGCCAGTTAGAAAAAGTATTGGTATCTTTGAATTATGATAACAAAGATCAGAGTGGAATTATGTCATGACGCAATCTAATTCATTTGAAAGATATTAATACATAGAAAAAGATGGAATGGGGAGAAGGGAGATAACAAAGAGATAGATAAACATTTTCGTTGCAATAATAAATCTCCTATGAGGAATCTCATATATATATATATATGTAAATTAATTAGTAAATGAGATCACCGTTATATATAGAAGTAATGTGCTGCAACCAATCAGACACATCTCTGCAGGCTGAATAAAAATAATAGCAAATCTGTCCAAGCTACTACTAATCGAAAGGCCAAGTTTGTTATTGTTTTCATTCAGCTTGCAGAGCCACGTCTGATTGGTTGTTGCACATCAATGTACTTAGGTTGTGAATTTAACTTCTATATATAATAGTGATCCCACTTACTAATTAATTTACATCTATATTAACCTTTAAATATTTTACTTATTATCGCATTATATCTATATTAACTCTTAAAAATATAAAATTTAAATATATATATATATGTAATGTTTATAGCTGCCTCCAGATTTATTAAAAATAACTATGATTAAGATGCTTGACACCGAAAATGGATGAAGCTCAATTAAAAACTGAAAATGTTGCCTTTTATAAAATATCATATAATCCGTAAAGCATATTTATATATGCATAACTTTGTTAAACATATATATAATACTTTCAGTATAAAAAGCTCATTAAAGTTTGTGATGTCGTTATAAAATTTAGTAGCTAAAAAAAAAATTCTGTTACGATAGTAGTAAGTAATGACATATCAATGATGAAGCATTATAGACTGATCTTAGTACTATCTATTGCTTTATTAATTATATTTGTCATCAGTCTGGGAGCTTTACATATATATATATACACGTATAACAAATAAAATTTTCAGTTTTGAAAAATTGAATTTCCTTACTAAGCGTAGTGAGCTACGATGCTATGAAATATGTATTTTCTGCTTTTTTTTCCCAGAACAAAAAGAGTATATATCCTAACTTCAGATTTAATAATTAACAGTCACTATTACTGTCGATTGGGTTATTTTTTAAAATGTATATATCGAGCATTTCATTTTATATTAAGTTACATAAGAATGATAATTGAAAAAAATATTTAAATTTGCTATTATTAATAAAATAGATTTTAAAGTATTGTAAAAATGAAAAAAATATTTTTTGTCAGCAAATAAAAATGTCATTCAATTTTAAACAATAAATTCTATTTAATAATTAAGCTAACGTAATCTTAACTCGAATAAATGAGCCACTTTCAAAGAGTGATTTTTTTACTTTTTATTTTAGGAAAACTTTATTAACGAAAACTATATTTCAATAATAATTGAATTCAATTTATTTATCTGAATTTAACGACTTAAAGCGGGTTACAGAAATAATAAATTGTTTCAACTTTGTAATAATAATAATTTTAATAAAATAGAGTACTTTCATAATTATCTGAATAATACATTTTTCTGGTAATTTAAAAAAAATTAATTATGTAAATACGTTCACTCGGTTTATATTATCTAAGGCTAATCGAGAAAATTGATCGTGTTTATGCTGCGAGAGTCCCGACAATACCAATAATTGTTCGTATCATTATTTTTATATAGCAGAGTATAAATAATTGAGATTAATGAAGAGTTAATATCAATCTGGTAACACGGCTGATTCACTTTTAAAATATTTTTCTTTATTTAAAATACAAAAGTGGACATTTGTACAGAGTTTATTTCCACCTAAGTAAAACAAAATGCATTTGTAAAGCGTACTTCATTTTATTTAGTCACTTAATTATCTGCTCCATTAAAAAAGCACTAAGTTTTAGATGACTGCTCAGTCTGTCGCTGGTTTGTAAAAACGTCAAGCTTTTTCAGGCGCAATGATCTCTACACAGCATTAAATTTAAAAGCCAAGGCAGGATAATAAACGCGAGGATTAGCCCTATTAACATGAGCCAAAAACAAGACCGATTAATTAAATAAACTGACAGAACGTTCAATACAAGAATCGAAGAGACTGCTCGGTTTTCATCCTAGAATAATAAGATAAATAATATTTTAAAACGCTCTTAATAACATTTAGTAGCTGCGAGGCAAAAAAGAGTGTTTTCTTAGTAAAGGCTATCTAATAGAAATAAGTCGATTAAAAAGTTCTTAAGCTCAACAGCTGATTAACTGCCTAGGTAGGCGGCCAGGACATTGGGAACACGCAGTAGGCGCACAGCCATCTTCGCGCGATTGATGCAAGGAGATAATATTCTATTATAAAAACCGACTATAGACTTATTAAAATATATAGAACTGAGCTTCCATAACAGAACCAAAGGGAGTGACATGATCTGATAACAAGCTGTAATATGAAAATCGATTTACAAAATGTTTCATAAAAATTATCCCTCCCCCCCCCTCTCATTTATTAAAAATATAATGAAATTATGATTGAACGTTTGATTAAATTAATATACACTTCCAAATACAATTAAAAATATCATGTTGTTTATAATAAATTAAAATATTATATATGAATCTTTTAAAAAGAGTGTTGTGGCGGGGGGGGGGGGTTCGATTGGGGAAAGGAGTAATTGAATAAATTAATTTCCATTCTTACATATATAAAGATAATATAAATATTAAAACATTATATATGAGTATATACTGCATACAAGTTTAGATTTTTAATTAATTTTTGAATTGATTTTTATTGAAATTCTGAAAATGGCAAATATATATATCCGTATACGCATACATATTTTTAAGCATATTTCAGTATGACATATTGAAAAAACAATTTCTAGACTAAATATTGGGATTTTTTTCACCAATTTTTTTAAATCAGATTATTTTTTTATATTAAGAATGCTTAACAATATTATAAAATTTATTTAAGAAAATTAAATATTTACATAAAAAGAAAAACTTAACTAGAACAGATTGTCTACATTTAAGTTAATTTATATGAAATATTTTTCTACTCTATTTAAACACTGGAGCTAAAATTTAAAACCTAAACGTGATTATCAAAAAACAATTTTTGATAACATTTGTGTGAAGCATATGAATGGATTATGACTTTAAGTTTTTTCGAAATTAAAAAAAAAAAAAACAATGTTAAAATTTATTACTTGCAAATAAAAAAATATTAGCTTCCTTTTTTAATTTTCATTTTCTTTTGCTTCTGCACTACATATCATTTTTTAATGCAACTCATTTAGCAAGTAAGAGAGTAGTTTATCGTTCAAGAGTACATTAAACGTTTGAGCACCGGAAGTGAGAAGGGAAGCCACAATTCATGGATTTTTACTCTGTTTTACTTTGAAAATTGTTTACCATTGCCTAGATTCTATTTGATCAATGGAATTAAGAAAACGGACTTTATTTCATAACTACTGGATGAAAGGTAATAATATATATGAATAAACAATATTTAAATAATATCTACTAAGAAATTTGTTCATAATTACCATTTCCACTATTCACTGTTTATAAAGTTAAATTCATTTGTGAGTCCCTTTATTTATAAAAGAGTCTAGGTAGTATATGAAAATTTTAGGATAAATTAATTTACAAAAAATAGATTAAATTTCTAGAATAAATAACTATAAATATAACTAGTAGTTAGTAAGAATTATATATATACTGTACACACATTACACAAATTTATTTGTGTATGGATTTAGCAAGCATATATTCACAATCATTTTTCAATAAATATACAAGTAATTATTTTTATTGGATGAGAAATTATTACATTTTATTTCATCTTTGATATCTAGAATTTTGAATATATCTATAATATTCTATAAACCATAATTAACCTTATTCTTATTGTTTTAATCATTGTTAATACTAATAGTTATTAAGATGCAATTCATGAAACTAGAAACCTCCACACTACTGTTTTGTACTTTCTATTACATAAATTTGCTTTGTAATGGCATATTTTTACCAATTGTTTGCAAAACAATCATGTTTCAATGCATAAATAATTATTAATCATTTTATTTAGTAGATTAGATATTATTATATTTCACTTAGCCTTAGAGATAGACTTCAAATTTTAATAAAGCTCAAATACCTCCATAATATTCTTTACATAATTTTATGATCTCTGTCTTTCAAACCTTGATCTTTTTTTTTACTTATGGAGCCATATCTAAAGCATAGTTTACCAATAGATATTTAATATTTAAATACGAGTATATTGTCTATACTGAACTTAATGTAATTAGAAGGGATTTGAACTCAGATTTTCAAGCTCCCTATAGCCGATTGTATAAGATAGAATGGATGGCTGTACAGAACTTGAAAGTCTGAATTCAATAAATAACTAGTAAATAAATAATAATAATAATAATAAATAAATCCATTGTTGGATATTATGAATATAATTAATTTGAATCTTATAAATTCCACCATAATGGTTCGTGCTCAAGAAATACATTGATATTAAAAAGGTAATTGAATTCACAAAATCTTATTAATTATTCTCCTGTTTATTTTTATTTTCAAGTTTACATTATGTAATAACATTTCCTTCAATCTATTTCTAATGTTGGCATTCCAGTCATCAATTATTGAAAGTGCATTTTGCCTACCATTTTATTTATTTTTGCCTGCAGTTGATTATAAAATACCCTGTTTTAAATCAATATTAAAAAAGAAGAATTATTAATTTACTAAATAACTTTTGTCATGAAAATCTTTCAATATTTTGCATATCTTTTCATTCTTTACTTTTTTAAAATGGAAGAGTGCTTCAGTTATAAAACTGTATGTATAATAAAAAACATTAGAATAAAAATGATCACTTATTATTCTAATATTAATTATTACTGTTTTAATCACAGTAATAATCACTAGTGTATCAGTAGATATAAATTAATTTTTGAGCTAGATTATGTTTGACTAAGTATCCAGAAATATATAGTATTGTGATTGAGAAATAAACTATAATTTTATTCCTAAATAATATACTGTACTAAAAAGTCCTGATGTTCACCTTGTTGCCTTAATATGATATATTAGTTATCATGATTTTGATTACTTTAATGGATATAATGTATTAAAATTAAAGTTTTGTAGTCTTTTGTTAGTTTTAAAAATTTTAATTTTGTCAATCTCTTTCATGAATAGAGTACTACTTGGTAAACTCTTAGCCTAAATAACTAATTCAAATTAACAGTATCATTTTCAGCATTATTGATCCACAGTAAAATAGAGGTCACTCCAAGTTTAGTTCTTTCAGTCCAACATATCAGCAAACATTTTTATTTCATGCATCCATCTCACATGTGGTCTTTTTCTATATTTTTTATAATCTCTTAAGATCCCATTTAAAATTTCAGTAGCCCATCTATTATCATATCTCTTCTAGCAATAAGTTCAGCACAGCCCCATTACAGTATCTTCATTCTTTCAATGATATGTTTATTCTACCATTCATGAATTTTGTTATCAATCTCTTCCTGATATTTCATCATGTATTCCTTCATATTTCATTGTTTGATGTAAAGTCTGTATTCCAAGATTAATTTTATCCATTATGTTTCCGTATCAAAAATCTGACCAAGGTATTCTACTAATTCATGAAAATCAATCTTTATTTTTTTCTTCTAAGAAAATCCATTGAACATTAATTTAGTTTTTTTTTTCACATTTATTATTAATCCTACTTTCTTACTTTCATCTGATAGCTCTTGCAACATTGCTTGAAGTTCTGAAGAATTATTTGTTAAAACTATCACATCATCTGCAAAATTTAGATGAGTTTATTAATCTCCTTTTATTTTTATTCCTCCATAATATACTTCTTGTATGTAAAAAGTTTTGGAAATATGAAATCATCCTATCATATATCTTTCTCAGTCTTAATCTTCTTAGTATCACCACATATCTAATCATAAGCTATTGCATTTTGATAAATATTCTTCAGAATTTGGCAATATCCTGTTTCTATATATTGATAATCCAATATTTTAATCACTGGAGAAATGGTTATAGAATCAAATGTCTTTTCATAATCTACAAATTTAAAGCAAGTGTGTGTATATATATATGATAAGAATAATATATATGTATTTATAACAATAGAGAATGAGAGGAGTAGCAAAAGGTATTGCAAATCATCATATGAATAAATAAATATAAGATGATATACTAAATCAGGAATCGGCAAACTTTTTAACATGAAAAGAGCTACAAAAAAAAAATACACATATATAAAACAATCTATTTTAGCATTAAATAATTTCAGTTGAAGAATTTAAAATAATGATTAGAAATAATAATAATAATATAAAGTAAATGATGTGTTAAATTACTTTACAATATAAATAAATTATTTTGATTTTCAATATTCACAAATATCTGAAACTATTTTGTAGATTGAAAATTCAAGCAGTCAAATTTATAAAAATATATAAATGTATAATTTACATAATGCATATATATATATATTCTAACCCATTTTTTTTTTAATTATTGGGAACTTATTTATTTATTTATTTCTAAATTTATTTATGTATTTATCTAACCCACTATTTTTATTAGTTTTTTTATTTGCACTGGTTTATTTATTTGTTTGCACCCAGGACACTACTTTACATAGGTTGTTTTTAAGGCAACCAAAATAAAAACAACATATCCATTAAGTTTCCAATATGATCTAAAATACCTTTCATATAATACAATTGTACATTCAATTCTCTTAAGCCATGCCACGATTGTAATAACAACAATAATTGATCACTTATTAATTTAAAGAATAATTATAATAATATTAATCTCAGGGTTCTTTGTTTCATGTAAGGAAATGCTCGGCAGTATTGTGTTGTCGCATATGACTGGCATTCTGGTCGGCTATAGGAAACATTTATTTTACTTAAATTCAATGTGTCTTCATCTCTCATATCAACTGCTATATTATTTAAAGAGATGGTAATTCTATTCAATAATGACGTATAATTTTGAATAACTCAGTCAGAATAATAAAAAGACAAGGGTGCTTTTTGTGTCCTTCCATCATCCATGACAACACAATAATATAACTAAGATTTATTACTTAGACAATTTAACTAAATGGGAATGGAATAATGTGCAACCAAAGTTAATGGTTTGGGAATAAATTCATTTTTTTTTTTTATACAAAGGTGAATGTTTAGTCTTAAGTTTTCAACTCCATAAATAATTATCATTAAACTAAAATATAATGACATATTCCGATCTGCTTAACTTTATTTATCTGGTATATTAAGTTTTTAAGAATTTAGAATGATTTCGGACTCAAGAAAAGGTTTTGCAAATATTGTGCAAACACTTATATTTAGCATATAAAAACAAAAAAAATGAATCTACAACAAATTTTAACAAGACTATAATTTATTACCATCACAAAAAAATATATGAACATTTATTCAATAATACCATAGTAATACAAAAATATAAAATATAACTGACATTAATCTGTATACTCTTTTGGTTATGGACTAGAGGTTACTACCTCTCCTGTATGCAATCATTTTGATAACCTTGTAGAAGCTTTTACTCAAAATTATTGACTAACTATTTTTTTTTTGTTTTTTTAAAATGATTAATCCCATCATATGCAATACGCAAAATATTAAATTTATTTCTAATACATTTACTTTACTTATGGTCTTTAATGGGATAACCTATTCTAATTATAGGCCAGTTATCAGAAGTTACACTTACCATCTTACATTTAACTTAATGCTAACTTAAGTTATGATACAAATTTTATTCATACGTATAATTTTAAATATGAGTATTATTTAATTACTAACCAGAATTAAATATTGCATTTGAATATTCCTTCAGTAAATAAGCGTTTTAAATTACGCAATTTTAATTACTTTCTCCATTGATTTACTTGTCAAATACTAGCAATATTTAGCAGCACAATACAGATATCGACCCTAGTTACTAACGCACTATTTATACTAAAGTGGATCTTGAGGAACTAACACCTCCAATATAACCTTTATCTTGCCCGAACTTTCAAAATTAAGCACAATAATCAACACCCTCCATGGTGGAGCTATCTTTATTTTCACATGAGGAATATGGAATAACCACGAAGGTTTGTAAAGTAATCTACTACATTAAAATATTTTGGTGGTTTCTTGCCTCTTACTTGGGCATACAACGAACACACACCAAATACAATCCTCTCCTGGGATTTAAACGAATGAAGCATACTAAATGCTAGATAAATTCTTGATCGTCCTATCTATGAGAATCGATCACTTGGGCTACAAACATACCCGAACATTATATTTAAAATCTTCCTCTCATGGAAAACAAAGCTTTTGGGGAGATCATTTTTCATCCCACAAAATAAATACATTATAATTATTACCTATGCGAATATTAAGCATATACCAATGCTATATCTGGGCAGGATAAGTAAATACACTGATTATAATAAACTTATGTTACCGGGTATACTTTGATCAACATCTGAAATCAATGGACATCATAGAATAAAAGTATAATAATTTTAATTTTAATAAAGGAACATTCAAAATAGTTGGTAGCATACTATCTTAAACTAAATAAAGTGGATGTGTTATTTAAGAATAATTAGGAATAACTTCCTCAATTAATACAGTATAAATTCGTTTCAAAACTTTAACAAGAAATATTTTGTTATAGCATTTTTTTTTTTTTAGTTACTTCTGATAATTTTCAATATTTATTTTACCCCTTAAATATCTAAATATTTTTCTTTTACGTATCTAACATACAAAATTTCTACCTACAATTGTATGTAATAATTAAAACATATTTTATAGATTTTTTTTT
Source organism: Epiperipatus broadwayi (assembly GCA_028023455.1). Classification (NCBI taxonomy): domain Eukaryota; kingdom Metazoa; phylum Onychophora; class Udeonychophora; order Euonychophora; family Peripatidae; genus Epiperipatus; species Epiperipatus broadwayi. The sequence goes on along the minus strand of JAQFVV010000107.1, from coordinate 921,745 downwards.
TTTCGTGTTAAATATCAACTTAACCTATAATAATTATAATAAAACATACCTTTGTCATTACAAGGCTATTAAATATCACTTGACCATACAGACTTTAATCTATGTGATATAAAAAAAATACATATTATTTATAACTTAATTTTAAACAATCATTAATTAACAAGTGCATACTCTCTCATTAGAAAATGTTTTTCTGTTGAGCAATTGGTCCAGGTGAAGAGCTTTATCCAGTCATATTTCACGAAGCAAGTTTAAAAACAATAAACGCATGGTATTATTTCCTTTAAATAAAAGTTTTCTCTTATTTTGTGCGTTTAATAAGTTAGGTAAAGAAACATATAGCAGAATTGAAGATTAATTCTTACTTGAATTAAACTACTACAATTTTGGGATCCAAGAAAAAAAATAGACTTCTAACATAGACGAATATTTGATTATAGACGATAAACATACACAATATTTTTTTTATTTTTTTACTGATGATACGTGTATTTATTAGCTAGCTTACTTATGGACGAAAATGCGCAATTTTTCCGAGATTATTCTGATAATAACTGCAGCTGATTTACTTGTACATGAAGTTTTGAATAATTCCAAATGATGTATAATATAATATATCATTTATTTTTATCATTAAGTCACTAAGATATTTGGTTTTGTTCATACTTTAGGAATTATAAATTTTTTTAACGGTAACTTCTCCATAAGAATGCCCCTATATAACTTTTCCTATATTTACTCTGAGAAAGTTTATATTCTTTTTTATATTTTTTAAAAAAAATATACAGGTGCATAATTTAATCTTATTTATCATTATTATTATTTCCAGACAATTCTTGGTGAATAAAACATATTTTAACGTATGTAACTACATTACTTGTAAAGGCAGACAATATTGAGAAAGAGCGCGAAAATGTTTCTAGTTGATTTTCCTTGGTTTCAAAATATTTCTTTCAATTATTTTTTTTTTTTTTCTATACCAAGAAAATATCAATAAATGACATAAAGTTAATAAATAATTAATCTTTTCTTGGAAATCGCTTCTTTTCCTTAATTTAGATATAATAGAATTTTTCGTGACTCTTTTAGTTACATCTGTCATTTTTGAACTTTAGCGCGAGACAATAAATTTTTAAGTATAAAAGGTCTTTAAATAGGTAGATGGCAAAGAAAATCAGGATATCTTATCAAAAAATTTTAGCCACACATTATATTATTAAAATTTTACTTTGATTACATTTATTTCTGCAAAATAAAATGAAAAAATTGAGTTACCAAATTTCAGCACTGTTCCTTCCTTGAAAACTAAAAGCAGACTATCTATATATTTTTTTTTTTACTTTAGCGACCTCTTCCAGAAAAATAATCATTTGATTATAACATAAACAAAAGAAAGGAAAAACCTATTACAATCATATAGTTTTAGTATTATTTACCTGGATTACAAAGTAATTTGACAATATAAAAAATAATAAATACATTAAATTAACAATCAGTGATGTATAATTCTTTAAACATTATATTTTTTTTTATAATTTCTTCTTAAAAGAAATTACCAGAAGTTATTGTGCTTTATGATAAGACACTCATCCACTCCCCTCTCTACCCATCCAAAATCAATTACTGTTTAGCTTTTATACCATATTAATTTGCTCTAATTATTAATATCTAAATATTAAATTATTCATGTTCTCTCTTTCAAAATGACATTGAGTTATTAAATCTATTAGTCATTCACCCAAAACATGCCAAAGTGAGTGAATAGCATATTTTATTACTCAATTATTACTATTGTTATTTTATCTTTTTATTTCTTTAAAGAATAGCATTGTTTTCCTGCAGAAATAATGCCAAGTAAACCAAGTGTCAATAACACTAGGTTACAATATATATATATATATATATATCTATAGATATAATATATATATATATAATATATATATATATATATATATATATATATATATATAAGCATACAGACATACATGCCTGGTAATACAAAATATTCCAATCATTAATAAGCTCATAAATAGTATTCTAGTTTAACAATATATGTATATATGATTAACTATTAAACATACAATAAGCACACCCATATATAGTATTCTAATATAAAAATAAAATATTTCAGTTATTAATTTTAACTATCTTTATCTTCTCAAATTAATACTATTATTTGTTTGCAATTTATTACTTTTTTGAAAGTTCTCATGATAGGTCTTTTGTTTTTCAACTTTTAATCTATCTTCTGGCAAAGAGAATCATCCCAATTTTTCTTGCATCCATATATTTATAAATAGGCTTTATGCAAGGACAATATATATATTAGAGACAAAATATTTCTTTTATCAATTCTTCTATGCATATACATAAAATAGCACATGTATAAGATATAGTATTGGAATCTCTCAAGGTTAGGCTTGCTTCTTGATTATCATATAGACAAAATAAATGCTGGTGATTCTCAACTCAGTTCAACTTTTCTTATTTCATGAACTTCAATCAAGTAAATAGTCTGATATACACATGTAGGCTTTGAAACAACACAGAGAATTCAGATTTGCCAATATGGAAACTAGCAACCATCTTTTCAAAGCTGTGTTCTATCTATATTTCTCTTTAACTAAAAATCCATTAACTTGAATCCATATTTATAGTAGAATTTAAAAACAGGGAAATTACAGTTAATACTTCTTTACCTTGGTTAGTAACAGATCTTTATGTGAGGACCCACCATAAGGATCATCATCAATTTGTACCTACTATTTTGATTTACAATCAATTATTTACTATTATAATCTTTAAAAAATATTTTTTTAAATAATCACCATTTTTTCAAAATGGTGGCCATTTTGTACAATTGATGAGTTCATAGGATACTGATTTCACTAAAGCCATGTCATTTGAAAACAAAATGATAATGTAAATATTAAAAATATATAGTATAATACAAAGTTTATCCATTATACAGTATACAATATTGTTTGGATTATAGAATTAAAATATAAATCATCATTGACAATTACAAAAACAAATAAAAATGCCCGTTTCATTTAGTACTGTAAGTAATCAAAAACACTCTTTGATTACATATAATAACTAACTGTATTAATATTAAATTTTTAAATGTATATATTAGGTAAAATATATTCCCTCAATCAATATTATGGACTAAAATTCTTATGAAAATTTTTTTTTTGGGGGGGGAGGGGAGAAAAAATGCATATGTTAATCATAATTGTAAAATATTATATTATGCAGTTAATAATCAACTTCATGTAATCAAAGGTTACTAAACATAAGTTAAAATTATTTATTTACTCAAATTTAAATCAATAATTGCATAATTTATTTCTGATAATGGTATTAAAAAATATATTTTTAGTATGGGGGGGGGGATAATCATTTAGATTATTAAAACTTCTGCAGTCAACTATATATACATTTCTTTATTAAATATTTAATTAATTTCCCTGCATTTTTGAAAAATAAATATAATTCAGGAAGAGTTTTTATGATTAAAAAAAAAAATAACAATGGTTCTGTTAATTTCAAAAATAAACGGTTTTGAAAATAAAATATAAAATGCACCAAACATAAATTTTAAAATATTCATAATTTTTTTTAATTTTAAAATAAACATTATAGTTGGTTAATTTTTTTTCATCATGCTTTACTCTAATTTAATGAATCATGGATTAAAAAATATTTTCTCACCTTTTAAGACACAAAATGGTGCACTGTGGAAAAAAAAAATTATATATATATTTAAAAAAAATTATAGCTGACAAAATGTTATATATTTATCCACAGGTTAGTAATTTTTCTTAATGATATGCTTAATGAAATATTTATTCATTAATTAATACTTTTTTCAAGTTAGGCTTTAATTTCTTTTTCCATAGGAACTCATTATAATTTATTTTTTATGATGCATTTTGGGCATCAATTGTCCTCATTAACTTGAGTAGGGTGTACTTTCTATTTTAATTAATAAAAAAAAGAAAATGTAATTACCATTGTTTTGTTTTTTAATCCACATATGGCATTAACTATAGTTAAAAGTCCAATACAAAGAAAAAGCATCTTGGTTTTAGATAAAAATATTTTTCTTTCATTGTAAATTAAAAATTTAGATTTTTGTCAAAATCAGAACTGAAATATTTGCATTAAAAAAAATCCTTTTCACATCTGATAAATTATTCCATATTTTATTTTAAATATATATGTAAATTTTGTCAGTTTTCATTTCTATTTTTCCTTTTAAGTTTTAAATATATATGTGTACACCTACTGTATTGTGATCCATTAGACCAGGGGTGGGCAATTGCTTTGGCTCAAGAGCCACAGAGGATGGTGGAGAGTGCATTGGTGGTCACTTTGTGGAAGCAAAGGTTAGAGGAGGGCCACACCTTCTTTTCATGACACAATAAACACACTGTTTTATTTCTTGTATTACCAAAGAAATATTTGTTTGTCCCTTTTTCATTAAACACATGACATTCTTCACCGATTTTACATTTTTTTGGAGGGTTCATGGTTTCACTAAAGTTTGAAATGTATATATTTGCTAATGCAAAGACAAAATTGAAATTAACCAGATAAACAGGAAAAGCACTGCAAATCATATCTACAACTGTGCATGTGTATTGACGTGGCCATACTAGTGGAAAATATGAGACAAATATTCGGTCGCACACAGGAAGGAAATCTCAGTTCAAGATGAATTTTTCTGATTGTCTTGAAGGGCTGCATTAAAGCTCTTAGTGGGCCGCATGTGGCCTTGGGGCCGCTATTTGCCCACCCCTGCATTAGACCAATGCATCTCATTAAATATATATAAGCCTTGTACCTGTTACTGATGAACAATAAATTCATACTAGTAAATGGCATTTTAAGTAGTTTGATTAACCATAACCTGGTTTTCCAAAAGGTTTTGGCATTTTGTCCTAAGATTTGATTACTAATCATAACAAACTTGAATTCTTAAGTCACAGTACTATGTTTTTCAATAGACTGCTTTTGTTTTTTAAAAAAACTTTTTTCTTTAAGTATATAACTTTTCAATACGTTTAGTGATAATGCAAAATAATTTTAAAAATAATAAGTTTTTAAAATGTTATAAAAAAAATTAAAAAGTAACAATATATGACTACAATTTTGCCACTAAAAAAAAACAACAACACTATATATATAAGAATATCATTGTATGCTTCTTATATTAAATTGCACATGAAAACAATTTAAACTTATAAACATATTATAATTAGTGTATTACAATTTTAAACAATAAAAACTTTCCTTTTTTCACTGCAAGTGCAATTTTTTTGAAATATAAAAGTTTCTTCTACGGGCCAAAATTGTTAATTAAAATGTATTTGGTTTTATATGAATAAATTTGTAATTTATATATATATAAAAGCAAAAACAAATGCTTTACAGAGTGTGGCTAAAGAATGAATGACAGCAACTTCATCTTATTCATAAAAGAAACACTCAAGTTCGAGCCATTCAGCAATTGAAAAACTGGTTATTGTTGTCTGTTTTCATCGTTTTATTAGAGATGCTCTGAAATGGGAAATATAAAGATTTTTATCTTTTTATATATGATTCAACATTTTAACTATCTTTTCATTATTAAATTGAATAGAATGACCTTTCTTCTTTTTAAAACTATTTTAAAGAATTTTTTTGATGTTTTATCTTTGATGATACTTTTAATAATAATATCAAGGTTTTGACTTATAACGTTTTTAATTACAGTATAGCTTTCTTTCTTGCTTGCCTCCCCCCCCCCCCGCATTTTATTTAACAAATCATTTTCAAGTTACTTTGGCACCAAAAATTTCTATGCTTAAAAAATACTTGTTTTTCTCAATGAATAAACAATCAAGAGTTAAAAAACAAAGAGAGTTAGTTTTTTGAGTGGGATTACTATGCAGTTGATGCAACATGCCACTTTCAAAGTAACCAATCATATAATTATTTACTTTATTAGATGTATATTTAAGACAATAAGGTAACAAAAATATAAAAAGAATGAGAAAAATATATATTTAGTTATAAATGTTAGCAATAGTCATTAGTGATTCAAACCTCAAAAATAATTTTCATTTATTTTAGATTCGATTATACATTTCCTTACCATACACATTACATATATATATAAAACATTCAAGATTAAGATTCAAATATTATATACACTTGGCTCTCATTTTATGTGGTAGATAGGTTCTTCAGAAAACACGCACAAAAGAAATCGCACAAAAATAGACTTACCTTGAAAAATGGGGATAGGGGTTGTAATTTTCAGAAATCGCATAAAAGCAAAGCAAGAAGGAAAAATTACTTTAAAATTCGCATTAAAAAAATAAGGAAATAGGGTATGACCAATAAAAAATTTCAAATATTTGAAAAAAAAAATACAAGACACTTTTTTTACTTTTTTTATTAACTACAGTATTTAATTTTACATTTTTTCATATATATTTTAATCATTAGTGGTTATTTGGCTATTTGACAATATGCGTTCATTTGTGAAATGTTAAGAAATCAGATTCGTCATTTGACATACAACTAACGCCACTTTCAGTCTTGAGCTGAGTTAATGGTTTTTTGTTTCTATATTAAAAAAAATGAAATCGTAATCAAAACAAAAAGATTATAGATTATCATTAGAAAGATTATTTTCAGTTTATAAAATCAATAAAATCTTCGTTATTATTTATTTTAAAAATCTAAAAAATTATTTATTTCTGTTATAATTAACAAGATACGTTTTAAAAGTTTAAAATTTTTGACTATTTATTGCAATATTTTTATATGTAAATATAAATCTATTATTATTATTTACTCATTAGTATAAGTAGGTTATTTATATAGAAGCTAATATTCTAAATACAGTTTTAGGCCATATTCACGTTAGCTGCTAATATAACATTATATTTTTTTAAAAAAAAGTATTTCAAGTCAAAATAAGTTATTAATAATTTAAATTTCTTGATATCTAATAAATATAGTAAAATATGGAAGATATTAAGAAGACACATGAATCCCATAACTTCAAAATTGCATTAAAATAATCCGCATAAAACAAGACCCAGGTATATATATATATATATTAAAGCACTGGATGTATTCTATTACATAAATACACTGCGAATTGTGTTACAGTACTAATAGCCAATATCGCAAGGAAAATAACAAACATTTTAATATAATGAAAATTAAAAAGAAAATCACAATAAATATTTAATTATAGTATAGAAAAGTATACGTGTGCTTAAGTAATGCAAACATTTGGAAGACGGGAGGTAGAGATGACCATATTAAATAATTTTTAGCTTTTGCTTATTTATTAAAAGCATCTTGATTCTTTAGGGGGGAGGGGGAATGAAAGCAAATTTCGAAAGTGTTCAAGGTTCGAACTTGAAAAAAAAAATTTAAGGTTATCAAATTACCCATGCAATTATATAAATTTTATAAAGTGTTTTCATGAAATCTATTTCGTTAGAGATTCCATTCTTATTGTTTTGGCCATAGAAGTCAGTTTTCATAAACACACACACAGTTTACATAGAGACATTCGACAGACAGAAAATGTAATGCCCAATATATATTTACAAGCACAATGTTAATCGGGGAAAAATAGTAAAAGATTATTCAACTTAATGGCGATGTTAAAAATATAAAAATACTACCACATATACTTATATGTATAAAGATTTAACACAGTATAAATCTCATTGCAAAATAATATTTAGAAAATAATTTATTAATTAGAAAGCATAGAAAATTAGTGTTTTGAAAACAACTTAAAAGTCAATGTTTTTTTTTTTTTAAAAAAACTTTACAAGCAACGAGGTTAATACCATCCATGTAGCATATATAAGAAGATAACGTGCTAAACTTAAGCATTTAAAATGTAGTCTATTACCTGAACTGCTAAAGAATATGTTAATGTCACTCAGAAATAGTTTGCCTTACTGCCTAAACCTATCAAAAATATCTACTTATAAGCTGTAAATTAAACCAATTAAAAATATTGCATTTTGGAAATAATTAATTGGGAAATCTATAATGAACACTCAAAATCAAAAAATAAAGTTGCCCAACAAAAAAAAAAATTTAAACTATTTCAAGTTCTGGACAAAGCTACTTTAATATATATATATATAATATTCAGCTCCTATATGTAGATCAGTGATTTAATGTTAACATGAGTATGACAATAATATTGATATCAATAAGGGTTTTAAGCATTGCATCATCGGATTTTCAATGAAATGGATGACTGAAGAGTTGGAGGGTGGAGTGAATTGTAGCTTGTCCATTAAAGTTTGAAGATTTGCTATCTTAATATAAATTGAGCACTGATTGTATATATGTGTGGGAGATGATCTGGACCAACTGATGAGTACTGGTTCAGCACAAAATACATATATTGGAGATCATTTACCTTTTTAACATGTATATCAATTGTATAAGATGAAGTGAATAGATGTAGGGTGCTTGAAAGTCTGCATTCAAATCCCTTCTAAATACATATTTTAGACAGATAAAAACCAGTAAGAAATGTGTATATTTCAGTTGGAAACACCTTAGAAATTATTAATTTTGTAAAATTATGCTTATTTAAATATATTTGCTAATTTTTTTTCTCTGCATTGAAATTATAAATCATGGGGGGGGGGGGAATGAATTTTTTTGTATGTAAGGGTGATTTTGATTCATCCATCAGAAATAACCAAAACTACGATATATAGGTAATCATTCCACATTTATTAGTGATTAATAATAAAATTAGTTAAAATTAAATGAACATTTAATATGCGAAAAATATATTTGACATGTGTAACTATGATTATGGTCTGTTTGCATTAATATTCTTTATCAGTTACTATGTTGTTAATTGTTTAACTTATTTTTGGTTTAGACTCATTCTCACATATCATATTAGGTGAGGTTAGGTAGTATTTCTAACATTATTCTCAATGTCTGTATTCTATGAGTTAGAATTAATAATTGTAACATGAAACTATAGTTTGAACAAGTCTAAAGGAATGCCCTTCATTAAAAATTGCCATTTATTGTCATGGCAATATTATGGGACAACAGAAATGTTATCTTTCATATATTAATTCTTTCTTTCAGAATTTTAGACTTAAATTGTGAATCTGGAAGTGTAACCCATTTTCTAAAGAAATGTTTTGATGAAGTTTTAATAACGCAAAATACTCAGTTTGACCAACATTGGTAACTAAAGAGTCAAATGTATGAGGTATTTTATAATTAAATATTTTTTTAAAGACAAAAATTTAATTAAATATATTTGTTTTATCTATTTATCTTCATTGAACTAGTAAATGGTCAAATGAATATTTATGAATATTAAACTTGATCTAGAGGCAGTTTCATGAATGGTTAACACTAACATCAAATGCTTTTTACTTACATTGAATTTGAAATATGCCAAGTTTCGTATTATGCAAGTATAATTTATTTAAACCATATTCCATTACATTTATCACCCAAAATAATAGCTTGAGAAATAATCCCACATTGTGCATTAAATTTGACAAAATAACCTGATTATTTCATAAGTTGGTTATCTCTTAATTTACCCTGCATATCCATACCATCTTCCTTTCATTATATTTGGATGCTACATATATCTGATGGTGCACTAATCTGCAAATTTTACAATTGAATATATTGTTAATGAAATCAGTAAAGGGTTCCAGTAGTCTAACCATGTCTCTCATACCATTCATTATTTCTAAAAACTAATTGTAAAAATCAATTGTGTTCATGCAACTATATTTCCATCCATTAATTATTTGCATAGTTATTTGGACTCACAATTTTTATTTTCTTTTTTCCTAAAAATTAATATACTTATACTTATTTGGGAATGGCTGTTGAGAATGAATAAGATAATATAATTTGAAACATGAAATCTTAAACTGGAAGATATGCTAAATCAACAAGTTTATTAATATCTTAAATTTTCTAAACAATTTGCTCTTACACTCAGTATAACCATTATAAATTATATTGTGAAACTCTTAATAAATTTCCATCAGCCTTTCACAATAAAAAAGTTTATACAAAAGTGTGAAGTTATTTAAACACGCAAAAATTACTTTTTAACAATATGTTTAAGATCATAATTGTTGAAAAACTTGTAAAGACTCTGATTTTATTAATCATACCATTCTTTAATGATTTTCGTTTTTAAAATTATTAGTACCCATTGAGAATTTTTACAAGCTTTATTTTTAAATATATGTATTTTTCTGTATATAAAATTTTGGTTTGGAAATTTCATAGATAACAAAAAATTGAAAATTTGACAATATAACAGGATTTAGTCCTGTCTTCCACCTGCTTTAATGAATCATTCTTTTGTATTCTGGCATTTTCTGACAGTAATCATTTTTTCAATAACCAAAGACATCTTTATTTGCTAATTTATAACAATTCAAGATTCTTTTTGTACAATAATTTATACAATATTTATTACAAATCAAGAAATTATTAACAATATATTTTGAATGGAAATACTTTATTTTTAAAAACAGAATATACTTTTGGACAATGCAAACTTACTCTAAAGGTATACAAGCTTATTTTCTACATCACATATTATTGGTCATAGTGAGTATGAAAATATAATATTGCAATAAATATTTAAAAATTCTAAAATTTTAATTATATTAGTGTCAACCCCACCCGGAAAATTTTTGAATAGACTCTAGCGACTAATATTTTTAATATGACACCATGTTTGATTTTTTTTTTGTGCAATTAAATTGTTTTTACATATATTACAAAATTAATTTATTTATTATATTACAAATATTTAAGCCTTCTAATAATTAAAATAAAAATATATTTAAAATATTTTAAAATTTTGAAAATAATTATTTAACTGAAAATCTTACTGATAACAAAGGAACACATTATTATTTGCTTCACGACACCTATACAAAAGTTAGAAGAATGAAATAATAGAATTTTATTATTCAAAAATGATATATTTAGAATTAGTTATCCTCAAAGAAACAAAAAATTCTAAAAGTTAATAAATTATTAAAATATTTCACTTAGTTATAAAAATTATTTTTTAACCTGTAATGACCGTTTCTATGACAATTTCCGATTTTCATAACATATTTTCTACACTTTCTAAAAACTTTTTAAAAATAAAATGTTTTCAAAGACATTTCCCCCCCTTAGTGATAAAGTTTTTGATTTAATAATGTCTTTTACATAAATATTGCATCCCAATGATAAACAATTACTGAAAATCATATTTTTGTGGCATTTAGCTGCAGGGGAAAAGAATCTAAAGCATCAGCCAATCACAAATCACTACCTCCCTCATAGCTGGGTCAGAACAATAGAATGTGCTGTCAAACTCAGACAAAGGTCCATCTACTGATATCTCTTAGAATTTTTTAAAAATACATTAAAAATAAAAGCATAGAATCACTGTAAAACAACATAGAAAAGTAGCAATCACAGCACCATCAGGCTACCTAAAATGTCAAATACGATAGCGCTATCACAGCTTACTTTTGTGAAGGAGTTATTAAAGCATAATTTGGTAGATTTGAAAAATAAACATTCAGTTTTTAAAAAACGACAAATAATAAAAATTTCATTGACTTTGAAGAATCAAAATAATCTTTCTAAAAATGATGACATACGAAAACTTATTTTCATTACAATTTCATTTTTTTAATATTTTCACAAATATAATGTGAATCTTTAGATTTATTTCAGTAGTAAACAAAATTACTTATCAAATGAAGTCAAATTTATTATTTTCTGATAAGTAATGATTTAACCTTAAATTTAATGTTAAATGTGAAAACAAAGAAAGTGACAAGGTGCAGAAAGATTAAACACAGTTATCATATATATATATAGTGTATACATTAATTATTCATATATGTAGCTTTCAATTTGGCATAATTTTTATTTGAAATATTTTTAAAATTAAAATAATGAAAACATTTTAAAAATATTAAAATTATATTGGGAAATAAAAAAATTATCCATGTCCTTTTATTATCATTACACTATGAATGTTTTCTAGTTTTTCTCACAAATATTTAATCATTAAAATATATTAATAATTATAGAATTAAATATATTTTATATTAACTATTAAAAATATTTTTAAAAATGAAAATAACTTTAAACTAAAAAATTATCTTTATAAATAAAAAAAACATCTCATTGTTATTAACAAAATATACCTCCCTCCCCCCAATTGTGTAAAAAGCATTTTCATTTTAGAGTTGTTTTTAATCCTCTGATTATTTGAGAATAAAAATGAAATGATAGATTTATTGCCATTAAAATGCAATTTTGCTTTAGTGTATCATAGACAGCTTAATACAAAATATCTATTTTTTATGAATAGTACAATAAATAACCACATGTCCAGCCCAATGCAGATAATGGTTAAATAAAAAGACCATTTGTAGTTTAATCAAAATCATACTAAAATAATTAATAAATAAAAAATGCACACATTTTTTTAATCATAAAAAAACAATTATTTTTTTTAACCCTTTGGTTAAAGGAATAAAATTGCAAACTTTGTTTTCTTAATTGGAAAAAAAAAATAGATTTGAAAATTTTTAAAACATTAGTGAAAATATTTTTAAATAAGACTGACGTAAGTTTTTACCCTGGTTAAAAAAGACAACATATTCTCCAAATCTACTATAAATCAAAAACTTGTATTAAAAAAAAAAAAAACAAGCAACTTTAAATATATGTTAATTTAATACTAATAAAAAAAAGTTTAAAATTAATAAAAAATGCTAAAGAATATTTTAATCAAGTATATTTTTAAAAAAAACACTAATTTAAGTGTAAATGTAGTATATAAACTATGCATTAATGAAGACTATTGCTGATTACTTTTATAGAACTTTTAAGCATTTTACTCAATGCTAGCAATAGTAAAATATTAAGATCGACATCATATTAAATCACAATTTGTTAAATTAAAATATACCAAAATAACAAAAAAGTAATGAAATATACAGTTTCTAACTTATTTTTGATGTATTCTATACTTTGTGTGCTCAATGTTTTTATACTTAAGTAATTAGTAAAATGTATTTTTTGTTAGTCCATTTTTCTACTGTAATTATAAAGATGCACTCCAAATAAGTTAATAAATTTAATGTAATGTGTAGTATACATTTTTCAATTAAATTTTGGTGTAGTTTATTATACTGCACGTGATCTTTTTTTTTTTTAAAAAGTATATAATAAATAAAACCTTAATTGTTTCTGGTAAGGAGATTTACATTTATAATAAAGATATTTTTATCTTAAATGACTTAGCTATTCCATTTTTATTTAAAAAAAAACAGAAACACGTTATATTTAAGGTAATGAATATTTTTTCTAATTTATTTTTGATGCAGCTTCTAACTGTATAAAATCTGGATTTTTTTTCTGGCATAACTTTTATTATTTTTTATACACAAAAGATATATTACTTTCATATTGTCAGAATCTTATTATATCATTTATTATAAAATAGTTAATATTTAAATAATGGTATATATTTTAAAAAAATGTTTTCACTTTTAGGAGATCACTATAATAAATAGTTGTTTGCTTTTAAAGTAGTTAGTATAAGTTGATGATGTTCGTTTTGCATAAAGACATCTCATACAATGAGATTAAAATGCAAATAAATATATATCCTACGGTCAAAGACAAATTGAAGTAACTAGACAATAGGTACTAATTATCAGTAATAATTTGCTGTTGTTCATCACATTTTCTATATTATAAAATCTAGTTATACATTAATCGTAAATGGTTTTCTTCGTAATGAGTATAATACACTAAATCCTACAATAATTTCTAACAATTTTAAAAGCACTAATTTTCTTAATGTGTGATTTTTCAACATTGGGCAAGTATATGAGTGTGTGCTTGCTTTAAAAGTATAAGCATATTTATGTAAAATGATCTTATAATTTAATATTTCTGCATACATGTGTTCAGGATTTAATCTTTTAAAAAATACTTTTGATATTTGTTTAAAAATACTGGTAAAAATGGTTAGCACAGAGCTGCTTAAAGATCAATCAGCTTAAAACAGATTAAAAATTACTTAATAAACTTCAGCTCAAATTAATAAATATTGCTTTCAATACCGACTTATCAAAAAATGCTTCTCAACATACAAAGAAAGTAAGGGGCAATAATAAAGATCTTCCTTTAAAGCTTATTTTTAAAAAAGTAATATATAATTAAGTGCAGATGGTGGAATATTTAAACCAAGTTAGATATGTATGGCTTAATAATACAGTAACAACAACAAAAAAAAAAAAAAGAATATAATATTTTATTAAAAGCTACTGCTTAAAAATAAACTGTAATTTTAGAAGGAGTGATTTTAAGAAAAAGAATTTGCTGGCATGATTTACCCACACAAGTAAATAACAGAATAATACGATAATAATAATATAAAAATCTCTGCCTGCTTTTTAAAATCTTGGTAACATTTTTAAAATAATTTTTAATTATAGAAAAAAATTCGAAACTCAAACTTACAGCTTCACAAAAGATTGGAGGAGGAGGGGAATAAAAAATTACCTTATACTGTATATAATAATGTAACACACATTATTATTACGGAAACTTTATGTCTGCTTTCTTTCAAACATAATTTATCTTTAACTATCAACTCGGAATTATTGGTATACAATTCAAAGCATGTAATTTATTTACATATAAATAAAATTGTAAACACTGGACAAGAATCTAAAATAAATTACGCAACTTACATCCACTATAATATATTAATTTAATATATTTATTATTAATCAACAAGTTTTAATTTTCCATTTAAATTCATATTATTTCAGTTGTATAAAAATTATTAAATAAATGTATGATATGGTGTATTACAAAATGGTTTCTCCTCATCAGATGTCAGAAGTTTTATGCATAGACTCTTGAAAGATAAATTGGATCATTCCTCCTTATGAGAGCATTATATATCACATTAAACTTGTCTTCTTTTTATCAAATCATTATCTAGCATTGGCTTATTTTAATAAATGTTATATTTCCTTAAATTCAATATCCTATGCTTATACTTCTCGCATTTTGTCATAAAAGACATAAAAAAGAATTCTGCCTCTTTTATTATTTTAGTTTTGTGTTTATTTGATTATTCGTGTAATTTATTCTGTTCATCTTTCACATTCTACACTCTAAATCTAATTTCCAAACATAAATCATATCTATAGACGTAATTCTTAAATCATTTTTTTTGCTTTCTTTCCATAATGTCAAAAGTTTTTATTTTTGTACCAAAAACAATATTCTTCTTCTAGTGTCATCACACTCTCTTTCATACTTTATTTTTTAATATTTATATAACTTTAAAATTTTTTTTTTTAATTCATATTTATTTTCCATAATTCTACCCTTTTTCTCTAAACAACTTATCTATTCTTTCCAATCCTCATTATATTTCTATTCTATATGTTCAGCATAATAATTTTTCACATTTTTATATAACTATATAAAAATAAATTATTTATTACTAACTTTGTATATCATAAAATCTTTCTTACCCAAAACATTTGTTGACTCTCTATATAATCCAATAAAACATTATTTTTATTAGTCTATTTTCTTATTTTCAAATATCATAGTCTTCCAAATATTTTTTATTTATTTTAATTTCATTAAAAAATAAGTCAACATTATTTCATTCTGGATAACCTTATTTCCTGCTCACAACTTATTATCCAATGAATATATATATATATTAATCCCATACAAAAATTTCTGAGTATCTGGTAAATACAAAACGATTCATTTCCAAACATTAAAACAATACCATCATCTTTTTCCAAATTATTCTATATCCTTCAAATTTGTTATACAATAAATATAGCAAAATTTTAAGCAATCTCTAGTATCATTTTATTAAGTGCTCTAGAACACTTTTTGATATTAGGAGAAGCCACTGATTACTAATGCATGCAAGTAAAAAACAATTTTAAATATTTCATTGAAAGTGCCTATGAAATTTGTTCTGGATATTTTGTCCAATAAAAATAACTTCAAGTTGTATTGAAAGTTAGTTCAAGTGTTTATTGAAAATATTGTGGCAGAATACAATGGAGTCGCAAACTACACTATACCCAAGTACATAACTTCAATTATATACTATCCAAAAAAAAATGTAAGCAAGCAAAAATGTACATAAAAAAAATAATTAAAAAACCATTACTGTTCAAAAATTTTTATATCCCGAGCAGCCATCGTTTTTCTTTCCTTGAGTATCCTACATGATCATTTTTTTTTAAAAAAAGGTAAAATTTGTAAATAAATTTTACAATATGCCAGTAGCCATTTTCCATCCTAGAGTGTCATGTATATATATTAATAAAATTTCTTCAGTTTATGCTGAAAGCACATATATTTTATTCTTTCTTTATTATCCTTTCTGAATTTAATGGACAGTATTTTGTAAAATAAAATATTTTCTTAGCATAGTGCTAGAAGATTTACAAAATTTTAGAATATACTAAAAGTTGATATTTGATTTAAAAACATCAAAACAATTACAGAGATTCTATCTTAATAACACTATAATGTTTCTATATCAGAAAAGTAATTGGAAAAAAATATCATCCTAGCACATTTAATAATGACAAAAATCAGAAATTCACTACTTACTTTATTTTAAAAATAAAAAATGGTGTCAAGCGTTGATTGTCGAGGGATCAGTACAGTTGCCTTATGAGCAGTTGTCCCAGATTAGCAGGTTCACTTCCTGGCCGATGCAAAGACGCATGGAAAAAAAGGTAGTTAATTTTTCTTCTTATTATTACTCCAGTGAATGTATAAGTAAAACACACTCAGCAAAATATATCTAAATGTCTCCCTTCAATTTACTAATAATAAGTAAATTATTATTTTTTAAGTTTATTTATAATCTTAATTTATATGTATACTATACATATAAAAAAGTTTCTGTATTGTATATCTATGTTGAAAAATATTGAACAGTTGCAGTTCAATAAACAATAAGTATTGTATTCTAATCAATGTTTATCAACAAAAAGTGAATAATAATTAAACTAACATAAGAATGTGTAAAAACATGGTGCATAATATATGGGGGGAAAAAAACATTTAGAGTTTAGCAAGTATTAAAATTGAAATTAATTTTACAATTTATAAATAAAAAATTAAAACAAATTTCAAATTTTATTGAAAATTAGTATAGGTGCTTACAGAGAAAAATAGTTACATGAAAAATATTTATTTTATATTATTGATATTATTTTTAAAAAATATAAAGATTATATCATAGATATTCTTGTGGCTTGAAGTAAAAGGGAAAAAAAAAAGAAAGTTTCACATCCATGACTTGAAAATGATAAAAATAAAATTAAAATATGTTTTATCAAACAATTAATAAAAAATTGACTTTCTAATAGATTTAAATATGTCTATCCAATCCTCCCATCTATCTTTCTTTCTGTGTATTTGGCTATCTATTTATTCATCGTTCATCAATCTAACTATCTGTTCATCTATTTATCTATATAAGCATTCTACCTATACAGAAGAGTTGCTATATATGTTATATTTTGTTCCAAGCCCCCCTCACATATATTATACTTAGTGCATAATAACTCATGTTTTGTTGATAAATTTTGATTAGAACAGAGTACATATTGTATATTAAACTGCAAGCATGCAGTATTTTTCAACATGCATATACTATGCAAAATGCATTTTTATACATATAATATGCATATATAAATCAAAATTATAGTATAAAATTTTTTTAAAAAAAAAAGTTATTAATAATGAAATAAGAGAATATATTTACATATTTCATTCACTGAATAAATAAGAAAAAAACTCACTGTACCATATTTTTATTTTTTAAATAAAGTCAATAGCAAAATGACTAACTTTCATTGCAATTAAATATAATTTGGGTTTTTATTTAATAATTTTTTCCTCTTAAGGAAATGTATTAGATAAATAAATAGGCAGATATACAGATGAATAAATAAATAAATAGATATGTAAGTAGAGATAAATCGTTAATATAGATGTTTGGATGGACAAACATATACATACATAGATAGGAAAACAGGTAGATAAATATATAGGCTTGATAAATAAATGGATGGTTGGATAAATAGATGGATGTGTAAATGGGTGACTAGACAGATAATTAAATACATACATAGGAAGTAGATAGAATGGATGGAGAGAGATACATGAATAGATTTATAGATAAGGGTAGATGAATAGATTTATAGATAAAGATACATATAGATTTATAGATGGACAGATAAATTAATGGTTGGAGTTGAAAGATTATATTCACACACACACACACACACAAAACAAATAAATACATAGAGGATTGATAGATAAATACAATTAAATAAATTTATTAAATAATCAAACTTTTACTGTTTGATAAAACATGCTTTAATTTATTTTTTTTACCACTTTCAAATCACAAGATGAAAAGCTTTTTATTTTTTCCCATCCTCATGCCATGAGATCAAAATCTTAGCAATTTTGTTCTTCCTTCATTTCAGGCCACACTTTCAGGTAATATCAACAACATAAAATAAATATTTCCCACATAATTATTTTTCAATGTAAGCATTTATACTAACTTTTGATAAAATTTGTTTTAATTTTTTTGTCAATTGCCAAATTAATTTCAATTTTAATATTTACTAAATTCTAAATGTTTTTTCCACATGTATTATGAGACCACATTTTTAATTATTCTTACTTTACTTTAATCATGTGTTCTGTAATCATACTTTCAAAAAGCACTTGTATGAATTTTCAATAAAATTCGAAATTCATTTTTTATTGAACATAATATCCAGGACATTTTTTGATGAAATATCTAAAATTGTTTTAATTTTTTTATTTGTTAATTGTTAAGTATTGTTGCTTTTTTTATTAACTTTTGATGAAATTTGAAATTTATTTTTATTGGGCAAAATATCTGGAACAGTTTCATAGCCATTTTAAATTAAATATCTAAAAAAAAAATTATTGCTTGAGTATGTCAGTTGTGGTGTAATGGCTCCCCCTAATGTCAAATGGTTTCTTAGAGTGTTTACTAAAATGATACCCAATCCCATTCTCTTTTTGCTGTTTGATTTAAGTCTAATTCCCAATTGTCTTTATAATAGTTTTTTTTCCATTTGATAAAATGTCTAAATAGCTTTCATTTTCTATTCAAAAGTTTTATTCTCCATTAAATACTAATATCTTTAATTTTTTTATTACTAATTTTAATTTCTATATATATATATTTTATCTCTATACACTTCTTTAATAATAATTTCTTATCTTTTATGTTATTTACAAAAAATGTCATGACATAGCTTCCACATCATGTATTCTCATGGTCTTCACTAAGAAAATCAATAATCCTATTTGCAATATTTCTATCACAATCTTCAATTTCTTGTAGAAATAAATAATAAAAATGAGAAAAGAAATCATGTTTCAACCTATTTCACATTTGACTTTCATCAATTCTAAATTCTAATTAATATTTTTTAAAAACTATTTTTTTAAAGAGACTCAATCATTCCAAGTTTATTCCCATTTTCTTGTGACTTCTCCAATTTATTCCTATCTTAACATAATTTTTTTCTATATTTAAAAATGCAATAATTAATTGGTCAACTTTCTTATAAGACATTTCAATCAACTGAATAAAAATGAATAAATTGATCCCTATTTGTATTTCTGAACAAAATACATTCTGAATCAACCCCAATTATGCTCTTCCATCTAATTCTAACCATATATAAATATTTTAAAAACTATGGTTAGTTAGTAAACTAAAAACTTATTTTCTTTTTATAATCTGTCACAACTTTATCTGGAATCTTATTATCATTTATAATTTTATAAAGCTTCATTTTAAACCAACTCTCACTATCTTCATTTAATCTATTAATACTTCAGTTATCACATCATCTAGTCCTTATGCTTTCCATCTGCTAATATATTATGTTGCTCATTCAATTGCAAATCCATCATTGTATCCATCTTTTCATGAATTAAGCTCCCTAATGAATCACATACCCATACTAACTCTCTATCACTTGAAGTATTGATACAAATGTACTAATTATTTTTTCCCAAATTCTTCCCTAATCTCACACACTTTCCTCCATATATAACAATATAACACCTTATATATATATATATATATATATATATAATATTATATATATATGCATATATATTTTATATATATATGCATCTCTATTTGTGCAACTTTTCATAACCCTTTCCTTCTACTATTAATTTTCTCAGTTACCTTAATATTTATCCTTCTATTCTACCTTTTTTCCCTCTTAAATAGCTATTTCTTCTCATTTTTAATTCATTTTTTCTCATTTGTTTCTTAACAGCCTTTTTACATTCCCAACATACAATACTAATATATTTTACTCCACTTTGTCTTATTAGTTCTAAATAAATGTTCATTTGCAACTTTACCATATCACCACTTTTCATAATTTCATTATTTATTTTCCGTGTATCCTCATTAATCATTATAAAGTTTTATACACAATCTTTCAGATATTCTTAATTCTATCAATGTAAAATTATGACCAGTGCTAAACTTTTTTCTCCATCAAACAATTTAATTCTTTTTTATTTTCTTTAGTTTATTTTTGTCTATCAATACATGATCAATACTGTAATTCAAATGCTGTCTTGACCATATAAACTATTTCTCATATACTTTACTCAGATTTTCATTTTTCATTCTATTTCTCATATATCCATTCCAATAATGCTCCACTCATATTTATCAGTTTCATTAATATGAACATTTCTATTGTCTACAATCAATATTTTACAATTTTTAAGATTGCCAAATACTCTCATTTTGTCCTTCACTTTCCATTTCCACTAGTTAAATGTATTGTGCTATTTATCTATTTACTTTTATCCAATTTTGCCCATATAATTATTTGCATTTTTTTTCCTAAAATAATATTCTTATCTATAATATCTATACTATCTACTATCATCACATCTATTTAATCTCTTTCATTAATATTTCTGAAAATATGATACTTCAGCTCTCAAATAAGTTTCTATTGCTAATAAATTTAATTTTTCTCCTATATAAACTTCCTCTAATTCTCTCTATTTATTCCTACATTTATCCCTTTGTTCTTTCTCTATATATATGGATATTATGAAAATGAGTTCTTGTTAATTAATCTTCAATTTTATATGTGTATAATGTAAAACATTTTTATTATAAATGCCAATTATATTATATCATAGAGAAGGACTGAACACAATAAAATTAAAATTTAGTTTTGTTCTTTAAACTGAAAATGGCTACTGCATTTTAAAGTCATTTTATGCATTTTCGTTTGTATTGTTTAAACGAAATTACACGTTGTAACACTATGAATACTTATCATGAATTTACAATAATTCAAACAAAAAGCCAACTTTATATTAAATGGAAGGTCATAAAAAAAAAAAAAAAAACTTGATATTTAGAGTTCTTAACTTACGAGTACTTACAAAATTGTGTTTCCTTCATTAATTTTATTTATAAATGTGAGTACATATTATTACTGTAATGTTAATTACTTTTTATTGTTATTGTTTTTTTAAACACAAGTGTATTCAAGATTTAATTTAAAAAAGGTTACTTTGTAACTCATAAATCATACTGACAATAATGAAAATTTAATGGTTTTATATATACAGTATATAATTTTGTCTGGATATAAGAAATTGCCTGATAAATAATATTATCTCTATGCATAATTTTTCATCTTTTTTTTTAAAAAAAAAAAAAAGATTTATTAAATAAATAATTACACAAACAAATTACTATAACCATTTGTAATATGAAAATTTAATTTTTAAAGTTAAAACTAAAAATATTTCAATTTTATTTCTATTACAAAATTTACATCATATTGCAAAATACATTTGCTTTATCATAGCTTTTAATCATTCACTGGTCATTATACCTAATATCCATTTCACATACTCATGCAATTTATAAAAACAGTGCATATTTTAATGAAAATCATCTTTCTGAAGCATAAGTAAGAAATTAAAGGCAAGATGTTAGAGACTTTTAGCATACAGATCATGATCAATTTTATGATGCCATCGGAAAATTTCCCAATAATGTTCTCCAAATCACATAATTAAAATCTGTGGCTGAATGTTCAGTCTTTCAATCACTTCTTCTGGCATACAAAAAACAGGATTAACTTGTTTGATGGAAGTAGTCCCTAAAAGAGATAAACCAGCAATACCAAACAGAGTATGGAACGGATCCACCTATAAAATAAACAAAATTAAATAATTCATATACAATGTACAATCATAAATTTTTTTTAAAAAAAAAAACAGTACTATAAAATTAATTCACTTAGTACCACTAACATTAAAGTGTTAATTCCCATAACAAAAATATGATTAATAAATATAATCTCTTTCAGGTTTAGCTGCAATCATTTTCATTTACTGATTAAATAATTGTCATATCACAAGCTAAAATATGATCTAAAAAAACATAATGAGTTTTATCTTTCCTCTTTTAACAATTCTTAAGCAGAGATTATAACTTTTTCAACTTTCTTCTACGTGGAATTTATTTTCTTTGTAGTTATGTAGGCAACAGCAATATAGAGTAATGTTAAGAACAATTAATAAATTAATAACTGTCCTATAACCAAAACATTCAATCTGGTCAAAAAAAGATACTTATTTCTGAGTATTCTTATGAATCCTATATAAAAAGACAAATGATGGCATAATGCTGAAAATATACTATTTGGTCTTAAAATATTCCGATTATTATTAAAGAGAGAATTATAAAAGTAATTTTACAGTAAATAGAAATTAATTAAACAGTTTGAGGTAGATCACCAAATATGACAGAATGAGTTTCAATCTGGAATACTTATCTTGAATCATTCATTCTGCCTTTATGCTAAATCACACAGAATAATAACTCGATTTCTGCTAGTTTGTATGATGCGACTGGATTAAATTATTGCTGATATAAACAATAACATTACTGTCCAAAAAAATATTTTAAGATGCAAAGAAATATAACTGGAACTTCTGGAAAATAAACTGATGCAAACTGGAAGTAATGAAATATACTAAAAAACTTTCAATTAGATGAACTTCTTGAAAACTATTATTGTGATATTGACTGTCAAAAAAAATAATACTAAGTCTAACATTACTTGTAATCATGCCTCAAAAAGATTTGCAGTGGATTAAAAAAAAAATTCAAATATGATCAGTTTCAAGCAGAAATTTCTCCTTTTTCACTATTTATAACATCTTCTCAACAAGATATATTCCTGATAATTGAAAGCTAAAATGGTAAAACTAAAAATTATGAAAACTGCAAATATAATTTTAAGTAATATGTACTTAAAAGCATACTAGCATATAAATTTCTATGGGTCTATAAAATTAAAAAGTCAATGTTTTCAATTTTGCAAATGTATATTACCATATAGAATTTTCAGAAATTAAATTAATTAAATTTTCTATGCCAGGAAATGGATAAATAATTCAAATTAATAAAAAAGCATAGTCTTAAAAAGTCTTGTGGGGGGGGGGGTAATTATTCACTTCCAGCATAACATCAGAAAATTATTTAAAATTCTATACAATTAATTTAATGCAGGAAAAAATAGATTATAAATAGGAATCAAATAAATAAATGAAAAAAAAAAAAAAAAGTAAACCAAAATAAAATTTAAAAAAAGTCAAAATGCAATTCAGAAAGTAAATGGATAATCACAAAGAAAAATTAAAATTAAGAAAGTTGTAAATTTCAAAAGACTATCATTAAAATCATATACTATATCAATAAGCACACTGAAAATGAAAACAAGTATAAAATAACTTTCTGTGTTTGCTATTAACAACTGTGGTAGGAGGAAGTTGGGAATAGAATTGCACTCACACATCTAGCAGTCACATTTACCATCAGACTTTCATAACTTAGCTTGGATTCAAAAAGGTGGGATTTTTTTAAATCTCATATCTTAGATAGTTATTATCTTGAATTAAAGAATTAAAAGAATATTTTAGACATGAAACTTCCAATTCTGCATCTCACTGGAGATGGGTAATAATCAACATTAATATGAGATTTAGACATAATACTACCCCTTAATGTACATTGTTTAATCAAACTTATAATAAATGCTCTGGAACAAAGTGATTGACTGTGCCTAGTGCAGAATAAAAACATTTTAGAAAAGCAACAGATACATTCAGAGAAGTTATCAGGTTAAAAAAAAAAAATTCTTTCAAGTAAATACACTGCAAAATGCTATAGACGTGTTACAATTATATAAAGATTAATTAGAAAAATATGAAGTATTACTGTACTCTCACATTTACAAGATTTCTGACAATGTAAACTATATTAATGAAAGATAAATAATATTGCTATATAAATATGCTACAGAAAATGACTGCAGTGTATCAGAAATGTATAATAACATATAGCCAACACTGTGCTGATCAATTTGTATTAACAAATTTGAAATGCAAATCAATGAGAGACCTCAATTACAATTGTTATAAAGTTCTTATGAAAAAATCCTATGATAAATTAAACTGAAGAAAGACAATTGAGAAATCAATAGTGATGGAAGAATTATCAGCAACATCTCTCAATACCATCAAAAATATATATTCACCATTTGTATCACATCAGACTACTTTGATTGATATTTATGTATAATATATATAATAACAATAAAAATTGAATACATAAAATAAGAATCTTACAGTATCTCCAGGTCTATCTGAAAAGCCACCTGTTTCCTCATCTTGGCAAGCTAATATGAACTGCACAAGTTTGTCCTAATATCAAAAATAACATTAAATCAATCAAATTATTATAATAATGTAAAGTGCCAAAACAGAGTTTGTATATGTTTTATTGATATTAATTGAGTCAATTATACTTTCAATGCTTGTGTATCATATTCATGGGTATTCTGTGACAAGACCCAGTTTTTTAACCATGAATATGACACACAAGCATTAAAAGTATACTTAGCTCAATTAATATACAATGATAGAGTATCAAGATATTTTTCTATTATAATATAATTATTTGACATTTATCTTCTATTCAATACACACTTCTTGAATATAATATATACCCCTCTCTGCTTCTCAATATATGGATTTCTTAATGTTATCTATACAATTTATTCTAATTTTCTTCTAAACTACTTCAAATGAATATCTCTTAATTTTTTTCTCAATTTTCATCTTTATTCAACTACTCCTAAAAAAAAAAAAATATTAGCATTATTTTTATTTAACTATCTTAATATCTATTTTAACATCTCTTCACACATGTTAATTACTTACTTTTCTAAATATATATATATTCTATAACTTTTGCTATGTCTTTTATTTTATCTAATCTTTATTAATTTTCTAAGTCTTTATTTTTTAATTCAAACCTTTATGATTTTTTAGAAACATTCATCAAAACAACATTAAAAGTAGAAATAATATAAATCAGCAGATCAAATTCAATGAATTAAATTATCTTGGCCAAGTGCAAACTTATATTTTCTAAATAACATATGGGCAATTTTTTAAAGTAAATGTAAAACAAATCATTGAAAACACTCAAATATCATTATCCAAGTTCTTCTAAAGATTTATATTGCTGTTATGCTCATCAAGTAGATATTAAGTTGTAGCAACTTTAAAGGCTCTGTGTATGCTTCCATTTTTCATAAAGTGAAGTTCTTTCAAATGTATTCTCATAGTGTGCAACATTCCATCTCTTACATAAACTTATCTTTTTTTGCTTTCAACCTTATCAAGCAAGGACATTTATTCTATTACTCATCAACTCTCATTACATATCCAAAATATGACAATTTCAGAAAATTCTGAGACTTAATTTCTTTGCCAAGTGATTGATTGTTATTGTGTCTTTAAAACAATATAAGCTGTTGGAAACTTTGAAACAAGTATTAAATAATAATAACTAATAGATTTTATATAAAATAGGTTGGACACTAAATGTAAAATTTTATATTTGTTAAATATATTTATAATCAAATAAATAAATAAATAATGATTACAATTTTCTTTTTTTAATTCAATGTTGTGTGTGTGTGATAATATTTGTGCTAGCTTTTTATTTTTACATTTTGTGATTGTTATCTCTTTTGATGATACTTTCTTACAGTAAAATTTGAATTTGCTTTCTATTAAGATCTACATAAACAATATAAAAATGTATTTTAAAAAAATAGTAATTAAAATATGTTTCTACTTTCATTTTCTTTATTTAGTTTAGGGGGGTGGTGGTAGCAAAGAATTACTATAGCAACTGGATAAAAAAGTTTGTGGGATTCAAAATGATAAACTAAACATGATTTTTAAAAAAGCAATACGCATTTATGTCAACCAGGTAAATTTGTTTTAAATTTACTTGACTATATATGCACTTAATTTTATTTTTAAAATATGTGCGTTTTAAAAAAAAATGTTAGAAAATGAATCTTTACACTTGTCGAATAACATCTAACAGTTACATAAATTTCAAATATTAACTTGTAATTTTGTCTAAATTTAAAAGGATGTCAAAAGAATCAGTTGACAAATTATTGGTATTCAACTTTTAACAATATACTCCAATCTTAACTTCATTTTTATAAAGTGAACGACAGTTATAAATAAAATTACATCTGCGTATTCGTTGATGCGCATATATATACACACATAACCACTCATTCCATAGTTTACATTATAACATGTATGTATATATATACACACCTGTATATAAATATAAGTAAGCATTGAGCACATTTTCATAATTACCTTTTTAAAACAAAAATAAAAAAAATAGAGTATTTAATATTTCAAGTAGCAATAATGAGCTTTTCACAGTTATTAATTTCACTTGATTCTTTAATAACATTATTACTTGGATGACCGAATGTTATTGCTAGTTTGCTTATTGAATTAAACGTTAATGCATTTATACAGTCAGTTAGATAATCCGGCAGTCTTTTATTAGCTGTCTCGTTTTTCGTTCTTTAAAAGATTCAGCTTTACAGAAACAAACTTATAAAAGTTATTCTTGAACTTAAGATTTTAAATAACAGAAACTCATTATTTATTTCACATAACTTAAGTAATTTTCATAATACAAGTAAATCGGTTATTAAACAGTAAAAAAAAATATAATAATAATAGTTTTTTATTTTCCCTCAAAAATTATTTATTTTTTAACAATTAAAGTTCATAACATTAAAACAATAAAGCCCTATTGAGAAAAAGTTACTTACTACCTACCACTTTAATATATTATGCTATATGAAGTGTTTTATATTTCTTTTATAAATATCAATACTATATTATGTCATATACTTTTTGCGAGTGGGTGTATATATATAAGAAAGCAATATAATATAATGACAAGCAAATACAATCTCAGCCAAGATCTATCTAAGTGAAGCTTATAGTTCAGTAAAAAATATAGTCATGGATGAAACCATAGCCATTAAAAGTAATTAATAATTCTGATATTGCTATTAACACCAAGGGGAAAATGATGAACTCAAAAGATAAAGGTTTCTGGATCAATTTCTAGGCAAGAAAAGTACAAAAAAAGTCCCACTTTTTTCCCCATAAGTCATAGCATTGGCCGGGAGGTGAACCCGCAACAACCACCTGCAACCAACTGTAAAGCAGCTGCACTGACCTCTTGGCAAACAATGCTTGACAAATTCCACTTTAATCAAATAAAGCTAATTATTATGCATATTCCATTATTTTAAGGTTGACCCTTCTTCTGAACTATTGATTATACAATTTATTTATTTATGCTATACATTAATACTATGGCAAAATCAAGATTAACACTTTTTGTATCAATCCCAGTTGAAATAAAAAAAAACTTAGTTCATATGAAACTGGATGCTAAAATATCACATATTCTCTCAAGTAACTAACTATATATAATATATGTCATATATTTGATAATTATAAGTTCAATGTTTTCAAGAGTTACTAAGATATTGAAGTGTTAGACTTTGGTATTTTGATGGATTCAGTATCTGATTTATTGACTGAATAAAATAATAAGATTACTTGTCATATTAGCACAAAAATTGAAATACATCCAATGAAATATTTTTTTTCTCTTTTTACAATCTTAAGAACAGTAAATAAGACAAAAGGATCACAGCAAATTATATTCCAATGGAAAAAATGTCAGAATTTACTGATAACATTTAAAAAGTGTCAAATTTGATATTAGTTTAGTTGTTGCACTGCCATTCAAAAACTACTCAACTGTTTAATATTCTGGCATTAAAAGTCTCAAGATGATGAATGCACTAGATAAAAATGGAAGACTAAAATTTTTTCAAACTAACTATTATCAAAACCAAATGTTCAATCAGAAGTATGGATGAGCAACAATATGAATTGTAGCCAAAAATTACACTGAAAAAAAAAATCACTGCAAAGATTAATAAACATCTAAATATTTCATTATTTATCAAAACAATTTAGTATGAGCTTCACACAAAAAAATATTTATAGTATAGCTGCCATTTCAAAACAATAAATGCTGTAATATAAAAATAGTAATGTCACATGCATAAAAGCTGGATAATAAATCATTAAAATTATTTATTTGGTTAATTTTTTTCCAACCACTAAAAAGGTTTGTGTGTGGAGACCCCTCCCCCCACAAAAAATTATAAAACGACTACTTTTTTCACTTCTGAAAATAATGATAAAATTGTCATAATTTGGCAAGTACATATTATTTTCTTGATCCACCCCAGATTGCAGTCTAAAAACTCACATGCTATGGAAAAATAGATTCTACTTATGATATTCCCATTAAAACAACTAACACAACCAAATATTAAGGTAAAGAACATAAAATGTTTTTTTAAATATTGATGGACTCTTCTTAAAAAACAAGTGAGAAGTTGATATTCTTCATTATCACCTCTCATAAAAATTGAGATTTTTCTCATGAAGAATGCCTTAATATTTTTTAAAAAAATATACCATGTAAAACGTCTAGCAATTTCTTAATAAAACTATGGCTACACAAATTTATTTCTTAAGTGTCATTCTTAAGTCACATTTTACATAACAGTCTATATAAACTATGCTATCAGTGACAATATATGGTTGGCAACATCAAAAGAGTTATTGTACTTTATGACCACTAGCTTTATTATATTTTAAATGGATACTACAGTGAATATCACTGACTATACGTAACGTGGGGGAAAAAAATGATCACACATGCATATATATATATATAGGCCAGAATTCCAGCTCAAAAAAAAAAAATAAGATGTGATCAAAATATAATACATTTATAATTAAGCAATGAATCAATGAACAATACCTTACAAAATTAATATTTAATTAAAAACAAATAGGAACCACTCCTAATCAAAGTATAAATCATTCTTTATTAGGCGAAAAACTTATATTTCATTTAATTTTAAATATACTTTAAATTTAATAAAGTTCAATATACCTACAATCTTTATTATATAGGTGTATGATAATTTTTATCTATAAACCTTTAAATAGAATATAATAATTTATAATCAATTTTATTTATATATTTATTAAAAGGTTAATACTGACGCTTGTTAAAAAATAATTTTTGTACATCAAAAAAGCAAAGTAATTCTATAGGGCATATGAGTGCTTGGTCTAACTAAAAAGACCCAATTGACTGAAATATGTTTAAAGAACCATTAGCATGTTTTTAATGCCTGCAGCTATGTGTTTAATATATAAAAGTTGGTATTAAATATATATATATTAAAATATGCCATTATTTTTATTAATAAAAACAATTACTAGAATTAATGCCATTAATTTTGATTCACATCCTCTTTTAATAAAATAACATTGCTAATTTAACATAACTATTATGAGTAACGCTATAAAATTATTTGATGAGATAGAAAGTGGTCTTGCAGATCAAAACTATGGTTCTAATAATAATAAGTAACTGTTAAAATGAAAAGAAAAATTACTTTAATATGCATATAAAAAGCCTTCTAGATTTGCACAATTATAAAATTTCAATGCACATAGGCAAAAAGTTACTAATTTGTAATATGAGAAGGAAACAAAAATTACTGGCACTAATAAGAAGGAAATCATAATCTTGTATAACATTATGATTTTCTACATATCATTTGTCATTTTACCAAAATTAAAAATAATCAGCAAAAAACAATACACAGCTCCTTTTGACTTTTAGATAGATATATAGTGAAGCTGTGATATATGCTGCATCAATAACAATTTCAGTTATACACTATCCAAAAAATAAAAATAAACATTAAAAAAAAAACAATTGAAACATAAATAATAAAAATATTGAGAATTAGAAACTTATTCAATTTCATGAACTTCAAGGTAGAGGCCTGTTTTTTCTTTGTTAAATATAACAAACTCAAATCTCAAACGTTTTCTTCACAATTTAAATACAATTCACTGCTAATTGTAAGTACACCTGGGTCTCTTTTTACGTGGACTTATTTAACACGATTTTGCAGTTACGCGATTCGTGTTTTACCGGAAGTCGATTTCCGATAATGCGCTATTACTTTAAATAATAAATTTTGCGCACTTACATTATATTGAAAGTAATAGCACATTATTGGAATTCGACTTTCATCTTAGTAATTTCAATATTTTCAGTGCTTTATAATAGTAAGATTTTATGCAATAATGAAATTAAAATCATGATTTCCACATTTTATGTATACACATATTAAATTTTACGAAGATTATAATGTAAATTTGTTCAAACATTGTGCATGTTAATTTTGCATTTTAAATCACATTCTGTTATTGCTTTCTAAAAAAGAACGTAATCAATTATTATTTTCTTATTAATGACACTAATCATTAACGTGCTCTTAAATTCCAACGAGAGCTAAATGGTTGTATGTCTGGATATCGCGAGCTTCGTAAACAATTAATAAAATCATTGTCTCAAAGATTAATTACTAATTATGTTGTCACCAGAAAATCATAATAATTAAAACGTGTATAAAAAATGTAAATTACTGTGCTGTAAATTATGCATAAAAATATATTATTTTGAATAAAATTAAATATTATAGTTTAAAAAAAGTTTGTCTTGTATCAATTTTTTTCAAATTTGAAATTTTTTATTAGACATATTTTATTTCCTTATTTTTTTTTTTGCATGAATTTTAAAATAATTTTACGTTGGTGCTTTGCTTTTACATGAATTTTGAAAAATCACAGACTGCATCCCCCCTTTTTCAATGTAAGTTACGTCTATTTTTGCGTGATTTTGTTTGCGCGTGTTTTCTGAGGAACCTATCTATTGCGTAAAATGAGACCCAGGTGTAATTTGTAGATAATAATAAATAAAAAAATAAATGAAAAAAAAAAAACCCACTAAAATTCATAAATTTAATATGGGGCAGCAGTCAATTTTCCATCTCTGCGCATTACACATGATCATACTTTAAACATTAACATTAAAATTCACACATTAAATACATTTTACAATATGTCAGAAATTATTTTTCTATCTCAGAGCACCATATGTAATCATTTTTATTAATAATGTTTTTCTAACTTATGTTGAAAGCTTTATTTCATTACTCTTTCATAATTTGATTTACATTATTTTGCATAATAAAATGTTTTCTAAGCACATTGCTAAAAAATTTACGGAATTGAAAAACATTCATAAAGTTGATATGGACTTAAATATCAAAACATCTAAAGACTATTATTACATTTCAATAGGAAAAAAATAAATCATTGAAGAATATTGTTTACAGCATATTTAATTGCAATAAAAATCAGAAATTTGCTATTCATTTTATTTGTAACAAAAAAAAAAAAGATATTGGTATAATAAGTTGTTTTTACTTTTATTTTTTGAATGAATGTGAATGAATAAGCACAAACACAATAAATGTATATACATAAATTTACTCCCTTCAATTTATTAACTATATATGCATTCTATACATATAAAAAAGCAATTGTCTTCTATATAAATATGTGCATGTTGAAAAATTACTGTATACTTGTAGTTCAATAAATAATAAGTATTCTATTGTAATTAAACTGTATCAACAAGATGAGACATTATACACAATATACTTCAGAACAAAATATAATAGATATCGGGGCTTCACTGTATACTATATTTTATTTTATACAGATATGAATGTATTTCTTCCTTCCAATTAAATAGTTCTTTTATTAGATTTATATTTCATATAAAAAAATTCACCTATTTTCGCGATGCTACCAAAAAATGCAATATTGTTTTTAAACTTCATTTTTACTAGTTTTTAAGAGACTACAAATTAGATTCTAAATGTGTATACAATCACAGTGATTTTCACAACTCTAAAACTAATCGATAATAACTATATTGAACCAGGTCCCTCCAAATAAACCTTCTTCTTACAGCATTTAAATACTTTTAACATATTCTTGTAATAACTCTTAAATCTTATGAGAACAGACTGGCCCTTCAAGCAGAGGAGTAGAATACCATTGGTAGATTAACCATTCACCTATGGCCAGATCGAGGCTATACAAAGCACTGCCTGTGATCACTTTTCCAGGTCATAGCACACCTCGACTGCTAGATCAACATCCTACCATCCAAAGAATTTTATTTGTTTTGAGGACCAAAGCCAAGCACCAGCCAATGGATATGTTATATAGACATATATTTTGAACAACAGGCACACAATCCAGTGCTTGAAATATCCCAAGTTAGCTCATGCTCTTAATCAGGTGGTCCAGTACATTAACTTAATAAACAGATAGACATTTATATCTTTAAATAACTGGTGATATGGTGACAAGAGAGAGAGAATAGACCAAATAATACTTAAGCAAACATTAATATTTATTCAAGCACAATATATAATATAACAATAGCATTTTACATATAAATGGTTAATCAAGCTAATTTTTATATAGTCCTTTGTTAGAGTTCATTTCATTTAAAATATATATATATATTATTAAGTATCTATAGGCCATTATTATGGAAAATATAACACAGTTCCTTTGGTTTCCATCAGTGTTATTTTCCAACCGGTTGGCTTTTTGCTCTCCATTGATGGTTTCAGGACATGTCTTCCATTCTGAGACTCGGCAATGGGAGAAAAAGAGAGAGTTTGCAGCAGTGCCTATTTTATGATTTAAGTATTGTTTCTGGATATTGGTTCCAGATGTGGACAGTTGATTTTTAGCAGATGACTATGAGGCCTGAAGCCCAGACGAACACTTCTCAGGTGATCTAGTAATGCATATTGCTAGTTCTGTGGCTTCTGCATTCTTTAAAAAGATTCTGAATGGATCTGAATGTATAGCATGAATCTGAACTGAACTTGAATAGAACTGAATAATAATAGCAACTGTGACTTTATATTCTTCCTCTCTCATTGTTTTAATTTCTTATCATTATTTTTAATTCTGATCGTAACTGAAGTCTGTTTTTAATTACTTTTTACATTGTATGTTATCTAATCTTTTTCTTAACTTAATCTACTATCATTTTTATGAGATAATTTACATGTTAATTCATTTATCAGTTTTATCTCTCTCTCTTTTTTTTTTTTTTTATCAACCAATAATATTTTAAACTAATTACATTTTTGAAAGTTTTTTATTACAAACTAACTTTTATTCTAATTTTCATATTTACTTATTTTTATACAATTTATTCTTTTAATTTCTTTTTAAATTATAAAAAGGAAAGGATGAATGAGTTTTAAATCTTTTTATTTTAGACTTTTACCCCATCTGCTCTCAATACTAAAACTTTTCTATTTTAAAAGAAAAAATTAGATGCAATCTTTTGCTTTTGCAGAATTACATTTCTTAAAACAAAAAAAATATTCTAAAACATATTACATTTTTTTCTAGTTTCATTTCTATTAATAATTTAATCATTTATTTTTTAAATTATAAATATACAATGCTAGCATTACATCACCCCTAGTTTGAGAGATAAAATGTGTCAATTTGACCCATTTTATCTCTGACATTTAAATTTTTCTTTACTAGCTTTACCTGGTTGATTTTTCATATTCATTTATTTATTTATTTATTTATTTTTTATCCTACATACATTTTTATTTATTTTTTAGAATAAGTTTCAAATTGCATACAGATCAAAAAACCACAGAGGGTGATCTTTCCTATGCTGCTTTATTTCACAGGCCATAATCTATATTGGATGGCAATGGCTGTCATATATGATGACCACCAGGGACAGCATGCATATTTTGGATGTGTGCAAAGAGGGTAAATGCCATGAGTGGCAGAACACATCTGCTTATACCTGACTTATGCAATAAACAAGATTATAACATAACTTTTTTATTGTACTGGAAATTTCTCTACCAGTGGGTTGAATGAGATCATGACTTTCTCCAATGGGTATGTATCTTAGTAGATATGGGGTCACTGAAAATGGCAGTATTCATCCACTGACCATTCAGTTTACACTAAAACAAGATTTATTATACTATGCTGGGAATTTTTCCTTCCAGCAGGTTGAATGAGCCCAGGGCTTTCTTCCTTGGGGCTGCATCATAGAAATATGAGATTGCTGCAAATGGCAGTATTCATTAACTAACCACTGAGCTTACACTAAAACAAGGTTTATTTATTATATGATGTTGGGAATTTTCCTTCCAATGAAACCAACTTGCAGTTTACTCTGGAAATCTCTTTCCAGTGCACACATTTTTTTTAGATAAGGGACTGGGATGACATCTTCCAGCATGTTGGATTCCAGGTCCTTTCTACTGATCCTCATCCTATCAGACTATCCCTCCAGTTTTTCATGCCCAATACAGGTCTTGTGTTCACACAGTGATGGTCTACATTTAACACACCTTCCTCAATCTTATCTGCACCTTCCACTCTCCCTCCATGACTCTCAATCTACACACAATCTATACCTACTTGAAATATTATTTTGCAACATTTTTATTTATTATTCTTTTTATTATAGACTTCATTCTATTTGTTATAGCTTCAATCAACTTATTTACTTTTAAAATCTTTTTAATTTATGTACATTGATTCTCTACAAAAAAATTTTATTTTATTCTTGTGTATTTACTCTAAAACATTATTATTTTACTTTATTCTAGATAACAAATTCTCATTTTATTTCATTATCGTCTATCAACTCTAATTTTAAAAAAAAATTATTTTATTTTTTTCTATTTAACTATTTATTTTGCTTTATTTCATTATTATCTCTCAAAAAAAAAACATTTTATTTTATTTGTTTAATGTTATTGCCATTCTCATAATCTATGTGCAATAAACTATTTTTTTTTTTAAAAAAAAAAATCCATCCAGTTAATATAAACTCTAAACCCCCTTAAGCTTTGTCAACAGTTCTTTTAAGTTTCTTACATATCCACTCGGACCAGGAAATCTTGACTTCCTTCTAGGCTTGGCTTGATGTTCAGGGTGGTTGGTTTCCAGATTGCTGATATATTTATCATCTCTCTGTCTAGGATTATATGACCCTCTACATCTATTTCTTTTATCCCAATCATTTTTATCTGATCCAAAATTCATAACATTCATATTTTTCTCATTTTCTAGGGGTATGAATCCCCTGCCCTTATTTTCATTATTTGTCCTTGTACTGTTGAATGCACTAAATAACTCTGCCATTTTCTTGACTACTTTCCTTTCAGCACATATTTTTATTTTCAGATTCCAGGTTATCATTTGAGTAAGAAATATTTTCTGGTTCTGGCTTAATATCTGAGTCAGACTTATTTTCTGGTTCAGATTTATTTACCTTATTCAAACTGTTTAATTGGGCATACTTATTTGTGCTTTCCTGTTTATTTTCAATTTTATCTCATTTATCCTTTCCCCCCTTTTTTTTTTTTTTTTTTTTTTTTTTCCTTTTTTTTTTATTTTTTCCAAAAAAAAAAATAATACATTATTTAAAAAAAAAGAAAGACAAACAAACCACACAAATTTTTTAAATTAGAAAAATTTTTTTAATTTAAAAAAAAAAAACAAAAAAAAATATATAAAATAAATAAAAAAAATAAAAAAATAATTAAAATAAAAACAAAAATAACCTCCCTTCATTTTTAAAAAATTAAATAAAAAAAAATTAAGGATTTTATAAAAAAAAAACGAAGAGATAAAAAAAATTTTAAAAACCCCCCAAAAAATACTATAAAAAAAAGGTAATAAGGAAAGAATAATCAATCATTTTTAAACTTAAATTCAGATATATTTATTTAATTTTTCAATATTTTTAATAAATTCAAGTATTAAACCACCAAACACATGATCACTATTTCTTATGGTTGCTCATAACTGTTATTAAAACAGGCAAAACTCTCCATGCAGTAGTGCCACTTAGTGCAAGCCAGAGTAATCAATGGATGACAGAAGGCTTGTGCATAAAATCCCTATCTAGTGCCTACTTATCCAATATCCCCAGACTAGTTTCTGGCTTGTGGTCTTCATCAGTGAGGAACCTTGGATCCGAGAATACTGCATCTAGATCTTAGGATCTAATGCAACCCTCCAGCAGCCACCTTTATCTCTACTTAATTACAAAACTATGAAAATAAAATTAGAAAACACATTATTTTCAATCTAAGATCATTAGCTTATATAGTCATATAGATCTGAATTCATTTCAGTAAACCTGGGTCTCATTTTATGCGATAGATAGGTTCCTCAAAAAACACGCGCAAATGAAATCGCGCAAAAATAGACGTAACTCACATTGAAAAAGGGGGGATGCGGTCTGTGATTTTTCAAAATTCGCATAAAAGCAAAGCACCAACATAAAATTACTTTAAAATTCACGCAAAAAAAAATAAGGAAATAAAATATGACTAATAAAAAATTTCAAATTTGAAAAAAATTGATACAAGACAAACTTTTTTTAACTATAATATTTAATTTTATTCAAAATAATATATTTTTATGCATAATTTACAGTAATTTACATTTTTATATATGTTTTAATTATTATAGCTATTTGTCAAAAAACACATTCGTTTGCAAACAACTAGCGCCAACTTCACACTCATGTTGTAACAGTGCTTTTCTGGTGACAACGTAATTAGTAATTAATCTTTGAGACGATGATTTTATTAATTGTTTATGAAACTCACAACTAAAAATTAAATTCTTATTTTTGTCTTTAATTTTCAATTCGGTTTAAAAATCAAATTTCACATTAATTTCAAGTCGCAGTAAGTAATTTTTAAATTGTTAATTACAATTAAAAATCAGATTTTAATTTTTAATTGTCAAATTTAATTATGCCCACTGCTATTACTGACCTTTTAGAAATAAACTTGTGGACACTAAATGATTAATAATTGATTACGTTCTTTTTTAAAAAGCAAAAACAGAATGTGATTTAAAATGCAAAATTAACACGTACAATGTTTGAACAAATTTACATTATAATCTTGTAAAATTTAATGTGTGTATACATAAAATGTGGAAATTATGATTTTAATTTCATTATTGCATAAAATCTTACTATTATAAAGCACTGAAAATATTGAAATTACTAAGATGAAAGTCGAATTCCAATAATGTGCTATTACTTTCAATATAACGTAAGTGCGCAAAATTTATTATTTAAAGTAATAGCGCATTATCAGGGTTCATACACCTGGGTCTCTTTTTACGCAGACTTATTTAACACACTTCCGGTGAAACACGAATCGTGTAACTTCAAAATCGTGTTAAATAAGTCCGCGTAAAAAGAGACCCAGGTATACTCATACATTTTGGTGTCTTTGGTTCTTTAATAACTATAGCCACCACTATCCTACTAGGCACTATTGTATGGAGAGTTTTGCTTGTTTTAATAACAGTTTTGAGCAAGCATAAGAAATAGTGATTATGTGATATTTGGTGGTCTAATACCAATCCTGCTTAGTGAGATAGTGGTGGCTATGGTTATTAAAAAACCAAAGACACCAAAATGTATGGGTACTGAACTGAGTTCAGATCTATATGACTATATAAGCTAATGATCTTAGATTGAACATATTGTGTTTTCAATTTTATTCTCATAGTTTTGTAATTAAGTAGAGATAAAAGGTGGCTGCTGGAGGGTTGCATTAAATTCTAATATCTAGGTGCAGTGCTCTCAGATCTAAAACTCCTCACTGATGAAGGCCACAAGCCAGACACTAATCTGGGGATATTGGATGAATATGCACTAGATAGAGATTTTATGCACAAGCTTTCTGGCATCTATTGATTACTCTGGCTAGTGGCGCTACAGTATGGAGAGTTTTGCCTGTTTTAAATTCAAGTATAAGGAAAAATTTTAATTAAATAGTAACGATTGAAAATAAATATTTTCGAAATATGGCATTTATTTTACATTCAATTTATAGAAATATTTATGAGTAGAAACAGGTAATCATTTCAGATGGGGACTAATACTTTATTACTGTGCTACTTTATAATGTTGAAATGTATATTAAATATCCTGCATAGAAATTAATTGACAGGATACTATTTATCAAGCAATGATTATCAGTGCCGCTACTTTTCATCTACATGATATATTTTATTCTAGCATCTTAATTTTTTTTTAAATATATAAGAAATTTTAACGACTCCTTTACACAATTAAAAAGCTAAATATTTTTATTTGTCAGAAGATTGCTAATAAACACAAAAATGTTTTTAAAAAAAAAAAAAAGTTGAGTAACTGTTGATTCAAACTCGGGGGGGGGGGGGCTATTTATACTTAAAATATTAAAACTGACAAATCTGTTGTTGTTTTAACACAGACGATTTAAAAACAATACTATATAAATTCAAATAATAACCAAGCGATTCGATACTTAATGTACTATCAAGGCAACTATATTAAAGAACATAATAAATATCTAAGAAAACTAGTGTGAAGACTATAAGCTAATCAAAAAACTAGCCTGTTTAGCATTAATTGCATATTGTGATTTTTTAATTAAATACGTTTTTCTTATCTACTCATACGTTAAAATATTAAACCTTTGGTGAATACAAATATGTCCAGTTACATTTTGATGTAAATAAAATGCTAAGTACGCCGTTTGATCCTCCATTACTTTGCTTTCTTATACACATAATTGTGCTGTAGTAAATATTTTATATTAGCATTCATTTCTTCAATGTACTAGCACTATACCTTGAATCCTGGCAAGTAATAGAATATATAATACAACACTTATTAGCATCATCTGTCTTATGTTTAATATTATTCAATATCCTATTAGGACTTAATGGAGTTCACTAAGCTATTTTAAAATCCTGACTCACAATTTTTATTAACATATTTTGTATACTATGCCATAGATATTGAACAATATTAAAGGTAAGGCAGATGAAGCTAATAAGTGTTGTGTTATATATTCTATTACTTGCCAAGGTTCAGGGTGTAGTGCTGTATATATTGGAGAAATGCACAATAATATGAAATATCCTTTACAACAACATAATTATTTGTATAAGAAAGTAACAGAGAATCAAACAGTTTACTCAGCATTTTAATTACATCAAAGTGTAACTTGTCAAATTTGTATTCCCCAAAGGTTTGATATTTTAATGTATGAGTCACATGATAAAAAATGTAAAATGCTTAATTAGAAGATCACAATATGTAATTAATGCTAAACAGACTAGTTTTCTGATTAGTTGTTTCTGATCTTCACACTAGTTTTCTTAGATATTTATTGAATGTGTTCTTTAATATAGCTGCCTTGATAAGGACATGTAAGTATGGAAATCACTTGGATATTATTTGAATTTATATAGTATTATTTTTAAATTGTCTCTGTTAAACAATAGGTATGTTGGTTTTAATATTTTACAATTAGTAACAGAAGAAAATTTGTTTATTTATGCATAAGTAAATGAATATTTTATTCAAAATAATTAATTTACAATGAAACTTCATTTTTAATAAAAACTGAATAGAAATAGTAAATGTCAAATTTATTTGAAAATTTACTTTATAATTCTTTATTTGTCAGAATACTGTCATGGGTAATGACATTCTAAATAAGGTAAAAAAATAAAACAGCTGTTTTTTAAAAAAAATAAAAATAGTCAATTGCAAATGAAAAAACCTATCCAAAAATACATTATACAAAAAACATTGAAGAAGTCATTACTCAACAGGCTTGTCAATTATTGGATAGTAAAACTCTAAACAGTTTTCCAATTCTTTCCATTTTCTGCCTAAGAATA
Source organism: Epiperipatus broadwayi (assembly GCA_028023455.1). NCBI lineage: Eukaryota > Metazoa > Onychophora > Udeonychophora > Euonychophora > Peripatidae > Epiperipatus > Epiperipatus broadwayi. The sequence goes on along the minus strand of JAQFVV010000107.1, from coordinate 881,314 downwards.
ACTAAATACTCATTCACCAACTAAAACTAAATGGTTAAAGATTTTTCTATAGACTCCCTATCTCAAAGAGAAATAATAATGACATTCAACTATCAAAGTGAAAGTTGAGTCAGAATTGATCTAAAATCTTTAGTTTTTGAATCATTCACTTTACTATTGTGCTAAATCTCACACAGTAAAAGCATAATATTTGGTTATAATTATATTAGATGTATTATTTATGAACATTTTTTTTTTGAGAAATATTATTTCTACTAATTAATAACATTGAATGAGTTTTGTTTTGAAACAAGGATGGTGATTTGATAAGTTTTAAAACAAAAATAATACAATACACTTGAAAACAAATCTAAAAATAATATATTTAGAAATAAAATAAAAAAAATTATCAATGAAGGCTAGCAGATTTATCAGTTAAATAATAAGTGAAAAAGAAATATTTTCAATAAGCATGATTGAAGCAAATATTCTGTGAGAAATTTATAAGTGGTACCACAAATGGCTTAAATGAAAATAAAGCAAAAAAAACATTTGAAAGTGATATATGTTTAAAAACATAAAATAATTCATTTAGAAAACAAACCTGAAAATAATATATTTACCAAATAAATAATGATTGAAAAATAAATATTTTCCCATAAATGTAAAGATTACATAATAGATAAAAATCAAGTTAGCAATAAAGGCAAATACTAATTCAATTTCTTTCTGAAAGTTTGCATTGATAATACTTATTGAAAATATTTGTTTTTCAATCACTGTTTATTTTCTTAAATATATTATTCTTAGATTTTCAAACATATTATATTATTTTCATGTTATTTTTTTGTTTTGCCTTTTTAATAGTTGTTTGTTATGATTATTAATAAAATTTCTCACTGAATATTTGCATTGATCCCATCTGATGAAAATATTTGTTTTTCAATCATTATCTGTTCACTAAATACACTATGATTTTCAAACATATTACATTATTTTCATATACACCTGGGTCTCATTTTATGAGGTAAATAAGTTCCTCAGAAAACACGCACAAAAGAAATCACACAAAAATAGACTTAACTTACCTTGAAAAATGGGGGATAGGTTCTAAAATTTTTAGAAATCACATAAAAGCAAAGCAACAAGAAAAAATGACTTTAAAATTTGCATTTAAAAAATAAGGAAATAAAGTATGACTAATAAAAAATTTCAAATATTTGAAAAAAATTAATACAAGACAAACTTTTTTTACTTTTTTTATTAACTACAGTATTTAATTTTACATTTTTTCATACATATTTTAATCATTACCACTATTTGACAATATGTGTTCATTTGTAAACTGGTAAGAAATCATATTCGTGATGTGATGTATAACTAGCACCACTTTCAATCTTGTGCTGTGTTAATGGTTTTCTGTTTCTATATTTAAAAAATGAGATCACAATCAAAACAAAAAGATTATACATTATCATTAGAAATATTATTTTCAGCTTACAAAATCAATAAAATCATTATTCTTTATTTTAAAAATATAAAAAAAAATTTATTTCTGTTATATCTAACAAAATATGTTTTAAAAGTTTAAAATTTTTGAATATTTATTGCGATATTTTTATACGTAAGTATAAATCTATTATTATTATTTACTCATTAGTATAAGTAGGTTATTTACATAGAAGCTAAGATTCTAAATACAGCTTCAGGCCATATTCACATTAGCTGCTAATATAACATATTTTTGGGAAAAAAGTACACCTGGGTTTCTTTTTATGAGAACTTATTTAACACGATTTTGAAGTTACGCGATTCGTGTTTCACCGGAAGTCGATTTCTGATAATGCGCTATTACTTTACATAATAAATTTTGCACACTTACGTTATATTGAAAGTAATAGCACATTATTGGAATTCGACTTTCATCTTAGTAATTTCAATATTTTCAGTGTTTTATAATAATAAGATTTTATGCAATAATAAAATTAAAATCATGATTTCCACATTTTATGTATACACATATTAAATTTTACAAGATTATAATGTAAATTTGTTCAAACATTGTGCGTGTTAATTTTGCATTTTAAATCACATTCTGCTTTTGCTTTTTAAAAAAGAACATAATCAATTATTATTTTCTTATTAATGACACTAATCATTAATGTGCTCTTAAATTCCAACGAGAGTTAAATGGTTGTATGTCTGGATATCGCGAGCTTCGTAAACAATTAATAAAATCATTGTCTCAAAGATTAATTACTAATTACATTGTCACTAGAAAATCATAATAATTAAAACATGTATAAAAAAATGTAAATTACTGTACTGCAAATTATGCATAAAAATATATTATTTTGAATAAAATTAAATATTATAGTTAAAAAAAGTTTGTCTTGTATCAATTTTTTTCAAATTTGAAATTTTTTATTAGTCATATTTTATTTCCTTATTTTTTTTTTTTTGCGCGAATTTTAAAGTAAGTTTACGTTGGTGCTTTGCTTTTATGCGAATTTTGAAAAATCACAGACCGCATCCCCCCTTTTTCAATGTAAGTTACGTCTATTTTTGCACAATTTCATTTGCGTGTGTTTTCTGAGGAGCCTATCCATCGTGTAAAACGAGACCCAGGTGTATTTCAAGTCAAAATGAGATCACAATCAAAACAAAAAGATTATACATTATCATTAGAAAGATTATTTTCAGTTTACAAAATCAATAAAATCATTATTCTTTATTTTAAAAATCTAAAAAATATTTATTTCTGTTAAATCTAACAAAATGGGTTTTAAAAGTTTAAAATTTTTGAATATTTATTGCGATATTTTTATACGTAGAGTATAAATCTATTATTATTATTTACTCATTAGTATAAGTAGGTTATTTACATAGAAGCTAAGATTCTAAATACAGCTTCAGGCCATATTCACATTAGCTGCTAATATAATGTTATATTTCTGGAAAAAAAAGTATTTCAAGTCAAAATAAGTTATTAGTAATTTAAATTTCTTGATATCTAATAAATATAGTGAAATATGAAATATATTAAGAAAAAACATGAATCGCATAATTTCAAAATCGCATTAAAATAATCTGCATAAAACGAGACCCAGATGCATATATTTTTATATTTGATCTTATATATACATATATATATTTAGAAAAACCTGGAACAGGTAGTATATGTATGCAAATAGTACCAAATAAAAAATCTTATTTAAATATTTAATATAATAAAAGTATGATGATCATGAAAAAGCAACTCTGGGCCTCATAGTTTTATTTAGAAAGAAAAAATAAATTAACTGTACTCTGTGATAAATTTGTTGTCGTATTTAACATTTGTAATTTTAAAAATAAATAATTTCATATTTTAACTAATTCGTTATTATGCATGAACAGAGAGAGCTATAGCATTTTTGAATTTTCAGCATCAAGTTTCAGTTTAGAATTGTGGGAAAACTATGTGGTCTACATGTGCGCATTTTACATCTTCGGATCCATTTTTTTCTTACATTTCAGAAAATGTAAGTTCTATTTTTCTATAATAAAAATTGACAATTTTATGATAATTTTTGTAATCAAGTAAATTGATTTTTTTTTTTGTCTTTCTCTCATTTTTTTGCTAGTTAATGGAAGAATATTCACTGTTAAAATTACATCGGAAAAAATACAATTTTTGATCACTGTAATTAAAAGACAATGTTATGAGGGCTCGATGGTAAGTAATTATTTATATTTTTTTTCTTATTATTTTATTTTTATATATTTTTTACTTATTATTTTATTTTTATATATTTTTTACTTATTATTTTATTTTTATATATTTTTTACTTATTATTTTATTTTTATATATTTTTTACTTATTTTATTTTTATATATATTTTAATTATTATTTGAATTTATATTTGATAAAAAATAACTCATGATTGTGTAAATTTATATCACGAATTATCTGCATTTTTTGATATGATGTGGGTTTGGGTCCAGTATTTGAATTAGGTTATATGAGATAAAGATAAAAATAGTTTGCAAATATTATGACCCAATTTAGATTTTTCTATAATGTCTTGTCTGCATTTTAATAATAATAAAAATATGCAAATGCTAAAAGTAAAAATTTTGACAGTATAAACATAAATTTAGGCTGATTATAGATTCCTGCAATGTAAATTTCAAAGCTGCATATCAAATGCCAAGAGAGGCGGCAGTTGATGAAGCTATTACTAAATTTATGGTCATAGTAGCATGAAACAATATGAGCCCTCAAAAGCTATAAAAATAAGATAAATAATACTACATCACACTGACTCTAAAGTACTAACTTATGAATCTCAAGCTTAACTCTATAATGAATTTAGCATTTCATTCACTTTTTATTTTATTTTATTATTTTATTTTGTATATAGTGACTATTTTGGTAGTACTTTTTAATAAATTACAATATTCAAATTATACTCATTATTGATCAATATTAACTACTTGTTATTAGGATCATATTCATTGCAAACCCCTGTATGGAAATACATTTTGAAGGGCTACTAGGAAAAATGAAAGATATTAATGTCTTTATTCTACCAAGTTTTCAAATGATGGATTCATTGTAAACTCCTGTATGGAAATATATTTTGAAGGGCTACTAGGAAAAATGAAAGGTACTAATGTCTTTATTCTATCAAGTTTTCAAATGATGGATTACCTTAGGTAAGTGTTATTATATATCAATTTTTTTAGAAATTTTATGATGGATCCAACTACTATCAAAAATATAATTTTAAGTTGTATGCATGATAATTTTGAATTTATGAAATAATATGAAAATAATTATTAGAAATATTAACTTTTATTCTTTTTTTATTACTTTTAAAATCAATGACTATATTTTTTTCAGATTCATTGCATTCTTTGATGTTTTGTATTTCAAATAATATATATTATATCATTTTAAGTAATACAAACATATATTATGATAAAATTTGTGGCTTAACATAATTTTTTAACATGTAAAAGTACTCCCTCATCTTTTATTTTTATCTATCTTTCAGATGTTAGAAAGTCTAGATCTTTTTAATAATACAAGCCATCTTTAAGTGAGCTATAAAATTAAGCAGTTCAAGCACTATTAAATATAATGAGAACAACTAAGATTGCTGAATTCTGTTAAACTAATTACTCTTCAACAATGCCTTATTACTTCTACTATAGTTCAATGATACCATTTCACTGATATCACAACATGCCTAAAAAAAATTTGATCATGATTCAATATTGTTCACTACTACCATATCTGGATTTCCATCTTCACTTTCAAAACATATAATCTGATGACTGTTTGTGATATAACACTACATCAAATTGTGTATTTGAGGAGGAATAATTGAAAAAAGAATTATTAGTTCTTTAAAATCAGAAGTTTTGATTGCTAATATAGTCATTTAAATGGACATGAATTTCACCATTCAACATTTTCTTCTCTCATTAAATTGTTGAGATAGATAATGATCTCATGTTTTTAATTCTACCATATGAAGAAAAATTAAATTGTAAATTTTTAGTTAAACATGAATTAATAATTCAAAACAACTCAAATTAGTCAGAACTATTTTAGTTGATATCACTGGTTCTTTTTGAACACTTTTCTTAATTCTTTACATATTCTCCACATAAACTAAAACCATTTTTCTGGATGATGAAAAAACAATTATGGAAAAATATTGATAAAACATTCAATTAAAAAATAAAATTATTGATTCATGGCAAACTTTTCACTTGATGGTATGCTCTCCAAGTAAAAAAGTATTGATCTTTGAATTATAAAGTAAAACAAGTATTTTAAAGCATATGTTGTTCAATCATGAATTTTTCTACAATTAATTTCCAGTACATAAATTATGAAGAACTTCAATAAAAATTTAAATATATATATATATTGTAATGGCCCATTTTATAGATTTAAATTTGATTTTATTGATTCAGACACCACTTAACTATAATTTCAGGAAATATATGTGCACATATTCTTTATTAAATATTTTAATATGATTTGAAAACATTTTTTAAATATGAAATGATGATAATCACTATACAACCACTATTTATAATACCTGACCAAATCATGCAGAACATGAGCTACTCCTGATGAAATTAATTTGGAATTAATTTGCAGATCAGACAATATTATATATAAAGAAGTTAATGCCTGCTACTTAAACAAATAAAATAAAGCTTTACTTACAAAGAATTGTAACTGTCAGTCAAGATATAATGTTCTTTTACCCTAAACATGCTTATATTACCAACTACATCATACAAATTTATAAAAATTTTATTTGTAATTTGATTACCTTTATGATTATACATTAATGATAATGATATTGTTTCAATATGCCATTTCTCCAATATCTTTTAACTTTTAGTTCACAAGCATGCTGGAAAACAAAGAGAATTAATCATAGTTATTTGTAAAGTGTCCAAACTTTATTTTCATTAATTTTAAAACATTAATCTTTCAATTATATATTATAATACTAACATGATTATATGATCGAGCACATTTTCCATAGGGTAAATCCCAGGCATGACCAAACCTCACAAATACATTTTTCTATCTTTAGCTTCATAGCATAGTCACGCACATATAGTATGGGATTTTTATAATCAAGACACCAATAATTCTAGGGAATGCCTACTTTAGATCCAAATACCAATTTAATAATTCAACTTAATTAATTGAAGTGGTTCTTTTGGATTTGATCTCAAATTCAACAATAACTAGTTAATTATTTAAGGTGGTCCATTCTGAATCAAACCTATGATTTACAAAACAAAACTGAATAAATTTTACCATACCGATACAGTGTATTTTAACCATTCAACTGTGATCTAAAACTCTAACACATATAGAATTTAATTTATGATAATTAATATGAGGGTAATTTACTTACAAATGGGCTCGATATAATTTTTTTTTAAAAAACCTTTAGTTTGACTTATCACTTTATAATTATATTACCTCTAAATCTTTAATACTTCACATTAAATATTTTACCGTACATTTAAAATGAATATTGCATCATTGACTATTTTATCTAACTTTACATATTTGCTGAAAATATTACAGATGAAAAAAACCTTTTCCTTAAAAGATAAAATTTTAACTAATCATATATATAATAAAAGAAAAGATGAAACAAATTTTATATTTTAGCTGCTTTAAAAACAGCTACAGAATTTATAGATATTTAAGAACAAGTATTGCCTTCTTTTTGTAAACAGATAATTCATTTCCTCTTTTCCAATTAAATAATATATTATATAAACACTTTATACATAATAAAATATAATTCATTAGAATTAATACATACTCTAAGAGATCATAAAATAAAACTTGAAATTCTAATCGATAAACAGTTGGGTTTTTTTTTTCTTACATAGGATAAAGTTTTGTAATCAGGATTAACTCTTCAGTTTATATAAGCTAATTGTTCTTTCATGATGGCATACATTAATTGATTCCACTTATAATCATGTTTCTTTCTATACAAGTTATTATGCTGGCCTTTATCAATTTACTGTACTTGAAATTACTTAAGGTAAATGCTTTTTTTTCTTCACTTTTGAATATATTTCTTCAAAATAGTGTGATTAGATTCATTGAAGATCCAGGTTAGATTTCAGGCAGTTAGAGGTTTTCCCTCTTTTCTACTTGTTTATCCTATTGGTAGTTCAAAGAATTATGAATAAAGCAAGAAATCCAACTGATTAATTTCAAGTAAATCTGATTTCTTGCTTATAACACCTTTGATGACCTCAATATTATTTTAATTACATGGATTTTCAAATCATTATAAGTAAGTATTTAAATGACTGAATTTTCAAAACATCATCATTATTTAATTGGTTGCATTTTAACACTTTTTTAAATCTATCTCACCTTCAAAATGCAAGCTTAAATTTAAAAACAGACTCAATCTTTTAATTACTTTATTTTTAATCTTATTATTTAAACCAAAATGTAGATTAAACTTTTAAAATCTATTTCTTTTAATATTAGTACATTTGATTGTATTGTTTTGTAATACATTCCTGCCAATACAATTTTAAGCACACATTCTTTTAATCTTTGATAAAAGAAATTGTTTTAACCTAGGTTTATTGTTTATTAGTCCCTCTTAAAAATGGAACACTTTTAACAAAATTATTATATTATTTATAATTATTTTAAAATATGACTTTTAATAATTTATTCTAAAATCTATTATTATTATTACTTTAAATACTTTATTTTAAGATACGACGTTTATTTTATATAACTTTTTAAAAAACTTTTGTACTGCTATATTTATTAGCTATTCTCACAAATCTAAAAACCAACTGAATGCCAAGTGGAATATCACATGGAGTAAGATATTTTGTTCAATATATATAAATAATAAAAAGTGTAACAATTATAAAAATCTTAATAAATTTCTATAAAACAAATTATACATATATTTATTCTACCAACAAATGAATTTAATATATTATATTTACTATTTTTAGGTTTCATATAAGAATTTTTTAATATAATGATTTTAAAATGTGTATGAACATTATAAAAACCATGACTAAAAATTAAGCCTGATAAAATACTTATATAGTTATATACACACATACACTTCACCCATAGCAACAGCTATTCACGAATATGTACATTCTAGCTCCATTATTGGGTTGATAGGATTATATTGTTTTTCAGATACATCAAAAAATTTAAAATGACCAAAATCAATATATATATATTTCCCTTGCAGTTTTAATTCATTAAATCATTTTTAAATCTTGTCACTCATTGAACTTCTGTCTTTAATATCTCTATATTAATTATGGAATGTCACATTCTACCAAGCAAATAAATTCTACATTATTCCTTTTAATCAAGACATTAATAATAAAATCATTGTCAGAGAACAAAACATGATTCTTCTTTTTAGTGAAATTAATAATAGACATTAATATCTATAGCATAATCATTAAAATAAATCCATGATTCACTAACATGAAGCTTAGTATTAATAGATGCTTCTAAAGAATAAATATCTAATTTCTTATGAATGTTTTCATTCAACAACTATCATTTGAACCTTGAAGCATATTAATCTATCAGTCTATCAATCTGTATTTTAAGTGTTCATGTAATATGACCATCTCTTGTATTCTGACTTTAACTATAATTTAATCAATTAAATACTTAACATAAAAACTGTCTCATCTAGCAATAACTTGTATAAAATGTCAAAATTCATGCACAGAACATGTAAATTTCATATTAATTGAATCCTAAAACATTAAATATTTTAGTCAGATGAATGAAAATACATAACTACATTATAGCAATATTTGTAACATCAGCATACTACAAACCATAAACATCTCTAATGGTATATTAATATGTGTGTGATGAAGTAATCCTCACATGTAATTTACAATTCTATTGGGGTTTTTTAAATTATTCTGAATATTTGAATATTGCCTAATAAGATTCTATAATTGCTTCTTAAGTAAAAGGTCTAGCTATCAAACTAAGAAAGTATTCCAATCATTTGTAGTGACTGTTGAGACATGTTGCTAGTGTGTAATTGTGTGACATTCTGTTAAAAAATGTCATTTAAAAGTAGTAACAACCAAAACATTAAGCCATTAGTTTATCAAAAGTGTGTGCTAGATGTGACTGAGATTTTTATTTAATAAAACACTACATAAAAATATTAGTAGAAAAACAAATAATAATCTATAGACAGTAGCTAAATCATTCCTATAATCACATCATTTCCAATCAGAAATATACCAATTGGTAGTCCATATTGCTAAACATAATAGTTGCCATTATTGTTGTATACACTTTTACTACCATCTAACCTGGAGATGACTTAAAATCAATGCATAACTGAGAGTTCATGACTATTTCTATTAATCTTAAGTTCATTATTTAACTCAGGCAGATTGTTAGTATTATTATTCACTGATATATTCTGTAATAGCATGAGGGAAGTATATTTTATAAAAATCAATTTACTCAAAAATAATTGATTTAGATTTTATACATAATAAACTGCTTCAGTTTGAATTTGGAATGGATTCCAAAAGTTAATGCACAAAATAATTCAGCTCTGAAATTAATATATAAAATTAGATTAGAAAAAATACAACTACATAATATGAGCTGTTAATTCAAAGCATTAATACTAAGTTTTTGCTAAGTTTAAGATTCTAGATTGAAACAATATTAACAACATTTCCATTCTAAGGCCTTTCACATTCATTAAAGTTTCTAATGTAGATTCAATAGTTCTTGGATTTTTTTTAGAAATGAAAAAAAAAAAAACTATGCAAATTAAAATTAGACTTCATTTATGCAACTGAATATATTCATGTTTGGAATTTGATCCCCTTCTTAACATTGTTGCCGGTGTTGACTATATATTTTTATTTTGTTTACAGCAAAAACTTCTAATTCTTTTAATCGAATAATATTATTTCTCATGCAATACAATTTTTCATCAAATATACTAATTATCTTAAATTTATCTTTAATTCTTTATGTTTTTAAATTATGTATTTGCCTATACTGTTCAATTTTGGAAGAAAGAAAAATTATATCATCATATTTAAAATTTCATCTTTCACAATTTACAACATTCTCCAATTTGAAGTAAATCGTTTAAGTGATCAATAAATACTATTTTAAGATTAAAAAACAAAATCCCAAAGATAAATAAGTTGTGTTCAGATATTATATGATGCTTCGATAAAATGTGAACATGAACGAATAAATATATACCAACTATAATTATTTTTCTGATGATTATTATCAAATCAAATTTTTGCAACAAATGATCAAAAATGAAAAACAGGCATGTAAAAGGAAGACTTAATGTTTCAGCATAATAATTAGTTGATTGCTTTGGATAATTGTCATTTGTACAATGATATCATATTAGTTGAATGTGTGTGTATATATAAAGTTATTTGTGTAAAATAAAAATATTTTTTTTAATTAATATATTTTATCTATTTAAAAATTTTATTATAATCACAAGCAAAAACTTTCCTTAAAAAACAGATAGAAGAGTGGAAAGCAATATAGAGGACAGAAAAATAAACAAATAGAATACAAATGAAACACTTAAATAAAAATAATTTACACACTTTAACTTTTCTTAAAAGGCATATTGAAAAGTAAGCAATATGTACTATGAGTAAGCAGTAGAGATCTAACAATTGAGAACTATAATTAAGTAATCAACAATGGTCATAAAAATAAACATAAATTTTGAGTACACACAAACAAAATTAAATTAAATTAAATTAGAAAGTAATCAAACTTATATAAAGAGGATAAGGTAAAACTTTGATTTTTGAGATTAAATATATATATTTAAAAATGTCAGGAAAACTATTTTGGCAAGAATAATGTATGTATCTTTACCCAATACATAATTTCAATGCCAAAATACTTTTCCAATATATAGAAAGATTATTATAAAAATGACACAAAAAAAATAATTTAATAAGTTTTCTTTATAAAAGTATGTGAAAGTCTGATTTATTAATGAACATTTTGATGACAAGATTTCTTTTGAAGTAAGATATTACTGCTTTCACTCAACCTCCATTAGTTCATTTAGCAGGTGCTCTTTTAACTAGTAAAGTACCATCTGTCCATCAGTTTACCCAAGAGCCTATATAACAAAATATAATTTTCCTTCTCCATAAGATTAAAGAATTTTCAAAAGCCATGTCATTATTTTTTAAATTCTTTATATTAAAAAAAAAAAAAAAAAGGTTAATAATGGAAAATTAGCACAGAAATAAAAATTAAAACTAATAATAAGGCAAATAGCATTAAAGTTTTTTTTTATTATTATTAAGAAAATTAATTTTGTACAAATTCAAAGTTTAAACATATGGCTTGAATGGACAAAATTGATTAAAATTAACATGAAGAAAATTTAATTATTTTACCTCCCTTAAACTTAATAAATGCAAATCTAAAATACAAAAATGAAAAGTTACTTATAACTTAAAAATTTTTAATACTATTTTATTTATTCATTACATATATATATATTAATAGTAAAATACAAAAAATAAAATATACTCTTTAGAAACACAAATTTCAACAAATGATAAAAAATATATTTATTAATAAATCACAGTGGAAGTAATTTTTCATACTGGAGCAATTATAAAATAGTTTTAAAGAAAATGGGAAAAAAAAAATTCTATTTTCAGAAGTGAATGAAAATTAAGTTTAAAATAAATAGAAAAATGATAGCTCTAAGGCAGTGTGATAAGAAAAATAATACAATTAGCAAAAGTCCATCAAACAGATATTAGGAGAGAGAATTACAAGAACAGATACTAGAACCAGTAAAATACAAAAAAACCAAGTTACTAATTATGTTTTTTTATATATAAAAATTAAATAAAGAAAACAAAATAAAGTTATAGAAATTGTAAATTTATATATATAGTAGAATCTTCTAAAATAAATTATTTCCAGAATGCCAATTATTATATTATTGGTTCATTGTAATTTACACTGAAATATATATATACATTGTAGTCCATTCCAGATCCACAGACAAAACCAGTTACAATCCATAATTACCATTTAATTTGGAAAAATCAATAATATAAATGTAAAGTCACATATAATATTATTGGATTATACTGTATAGTTATATTTTAAAGAAAACTAAAATTCATCTTTTAAAAGCACAAAATTAAAACATAAACTTAGATATTCTAATAACAATTTCACTGATTATTGATTTCAGAACTTCAATTTTCTTATAACATTCAGAAGCAGTCCTGTCCCCATGCCTTGTTATTGTTATGCAATCCAGTTATTTTCCTGAATATTGTGAACATAACATTGTTGATAATAAACTTCTTTGCAGGAGTATTGTTTGTACTAGACTTAGCAAAAAATTCTTCAAATAAGTTGCTTAATTTTTGCATAAACAATTGTTTCATTGATGCTATAATTTTGACAAATCCACATTGGCAAAAACTTTTCATTAGTTCTGTATTATTGTACCATAAACTATAGTCAAAATGAAATCCTTTTCATTTTTCTGATTACTTTTAATTTATCATTTTAAATCATAACATATTCAAATTTTATAATGATCATTTTACAGCTGTCTATTTTAAAAATTATCATTTTTTACCACTTCAATATTGATTTTTTTTTTGATACTTCTTTCTAGTTCATGATTAAAAATAATATTTGTATATGTATAAAAAAAATTAAAAAACAAAAACTACTCAAGTTGAACAAATTGCAAAAAAAAAAAACTAAATGCAAATAAGTTCATAAAATGTAATAATGATGTCTAATGGTTTATTCAAAACTGAAATGCTGTGAAAAACCTAATGTATATTGTTGCTATTTCAGCCAGTAGTACTTCTTATAATATTTTTTATTTTATTTTAGCTAAATGGCATTCATTAATTTAGTGATGGTATGCTTAGCACTTAGTTTTCTACAATTTTATGGAATTTAATTTTAATTTTTTTTAAATGCATACATAGTATTAATTTTTGCCTTGAGCCATAAAAATAGAATTTGAAAGCTCATTAATGTTTGATGTTTTTAAAAAAAAAATTAAATGAAAGTCCTTATAAAATAACAGACATCTAAAGCTTAGTTATTAATTTAATTTGTTTACTTTTTTAATATCTCTTAGCAATAAAAAGATTGTATACATTCATTTTTAAAATGTACTCTCTTATATTTGAAGATTTTAATAATTTTAGACATGCATCATAAAATTGAAATTTGAAAACTGATTAATATTTGATGTGCAAAAAAAAGGTACTCATACTTATGACAATTCATCCCACTTGATGGCGTTGCTGTTAGCCAAAAGTAGCTGAAAATATCATTTATCAGGCACAACTTCTCAATTGTTAGCAGTAATTGAGTCCTAGCAATTGAGTCTTTTGGTGCTTAACAGAATGTTTTGTGATCAATTGCTCTTGCAATTCGCACTTAGCCTACAGTATCAGTTAGCTCTGATACGCATTGTTTACCCTCTATACGAATAGCTGACACTTAACATATCGATAAGTTATCATGATAGGGTGTGAATAATTGTAATGTCATAGAGTGAACCAATATTCGCTCAGAAATAATTGTTTTCAAACCTAAATGAATTACTATAAGGTCCTCCAAATTGTCACACTGTGCCCAATGTCACCCCTCCCCTGTAAATGCATTTAAATTAGGAAATGCGATGACTCTGCATACCTGAATCTAAAGTCTCATACCTTGCAAGAGCTGGTGTTGGTGAAAAAATGGCTATTTGTGACAAAAAACTATTCGTTCAAGCTGTCTATATTGCCTAATATATTAAATTACGATTTGCAAAAAAAAAAAATAAAGAAACATTTATGAGCAAACAAAAATAAATTGGTTATTGAGGGTTGTTTATCAACCAAAAGTAAAACTATGTTTGAAGTAATCAAATTAACATTAGTGAAAAAAAGTATTTGTTCAATATGTCTCTTTTGCCTAATATATCAAATTATGGTTTGCAAAAAAAAAAAAAAAACATAAAATAAAGGAACATTTATTAACAAACAAAAATAAATTGGTTATTAAGGTGCTGGTTAGCATAGCTGCCTTCCAAGCAGCTGGCCTGGGTTCACTTCCTGATCAATGTATTTGACATATGAAAAAAAAAAACTATGATTGAAGTAATCAAATCAACGTTAGTGCAAAAAAAACTTTACTAATGAACATTTTGCAACTATATTCAATTACTTTCCAAAAAAAAAAAATAAAAACCTAAATGAACATTTCTTACAAAACAAAAAAATCTGGGTTATTTTTAAAAAAAGCTAAAATAAAGGAACATTTATTATAAAACCAAAAAAAAAATCGCTTATTAATTGAAAATCTATAAAATTAGTTTAAAAAATAATAAAATAACATAATTTGAAAGAGTTATCTGTGTATTGTTTATTTGTTAAAATATTAAAGAAAATGTAATGGTCGGGTAACATTATATCAATATGTTTTATTGGAGAAACAATACCATCAAGCGGGATGGATTGTCATAAGTATGAGTACCTAAAAAAAAAATTAATACAAAAAGTTTTACAAAATGGCAGACATCTAAAAGTGAGCTATTAATGTAATTTACTTACTTTTTTTTATATTTCTAATAATATATAAATATTTAAAAGTACTCTCTTAGGTGCTTATACTGTAATAATTTTAGTTATGATACATGTCTAAAATTATTAAAATCTTCAAATATAAGAGAGTACTTTTTAAAAATGAATGTATACAATATTTTTATTGTTAAGATGTTAAAAAAGTAAGCAACTTAAATTAATAACTAAGGCTTTAGATATCTGTTATTTTATAAGGACTTTCACTTAAATTTTTTTTTTCTACTAAAATTTAAAAAAAAAAAAAAATCAAACATTAATGAGTTTAAAAATTCTATTTTTATAGCTCAGGGCAAAAAGTATTACTGTGTATGCATCTAGAAGAATACTTTTAAATAAAAATGTATAGCTGTTACACGTTTTACTATTGAGATAGAAAGAGGCAAGCAAATTATAGTGATGACCAAGTTTTATATGATAAAAATAACTTCTGTTCAAGTGTTTATTCTATTAATTATTTACTCTAGAAATCTTCATTAAAGCAAATCTCATAGTCCATATAAACAAACCAACAATTTAGTAAAAAAGTATAAACAAAATTGTTTGTAAAAGAATTATTTTTAATTTCTTCTAGAACAACTATTATTAAATTACACTCTTATAGTATAAATAATTTGTATCAAGAAGTAAAAAGAGCCATATATAAAATAGTCTAAAGCTGAAATATAAGAAAATAATAAGCTATGCTTAAAAATCATATAAAATGAATGTAATATATTCGTAAAATACACTTTCATGCCATGAAAGTGCTGGTCTTCCACTTGCCATATTCATGATTATAATTAAAAACAAACTTAGCTAACGATTCAATATTAATCAGTAAATGGATATCTAACTATAATTAACTACAAGATAAAATGACAATGAAAAACACCTATTAAAGATATTAATCAGTGAATAATTTCTTCTTCATTGTTCCTGTACAGGAGTTTTAAAGCTACAAAATTGAATATCCTAATGATTTGTAAAAAATGAATCAGCGATATACATGAAAAATTGTTTCATCTGATGACTGTTTAATTGGTAGGCTGATTACCTAAAAGAACAATTTCGAGTCAGTGGTTGTAACAATTTTCAAAGTTCAAACAAAAGTGGATGTATTAAGATCACCAATGCAACAAAAACACCAATTCATATATTCCTTCCTAATACTCCCCAAAATATAAACATGATTATTATAATTTCACAATATGATTTATTCATTTAAAATCAGGATGTTAATTTAGTTGTCAAATAACAATAAGCAAGAAATATATATATGAACATATGTGTGTGGTTAAAAAAAATGAGTTTATTAAATAAAACTAATTATATTTTAATGCGACTGAAAAATGAGGGATGAGCACATATAATAACAATTGTATTTTTATGCTTAAAAAAATTAAAATATTACAAGCTAAGAAAACTATCTCAAGAAACATTCCATAATATCGTTCTAGTTTTAAAAACGAGAAGAAAAAAAAGTAAATAAAGTAATTAATTTAATATACTAATACTGTATTATTAAGATTATTATTAAACAATATTAATAAAGATTAAGTTTGTTAGGAGGTAAAATTATATCTAAAAAAAAATATTTTGTCAATAGCGAAATTATTTATATATATATATACACAGCGGTAATAAAAATAAGCAAAGAATTATATTTCTTGAAAATTAGCAATTAATTGTGTTTCTATGATAAAAAAAAAAAAAATTTGAAATTTGCAATGAAAAGTAGAAATATGTTTTTGTAACTTTAATAATTTTTTTTTATTAATCAAGAAAGAGATTAAAAGCTAAAGATAGGAACAGAAAAATATGTTTTGATTAAAAATAGAATAAATAATAAAGTAGTTAAAATTATTATGTTGTAATTTGAAAAACAAGAGATTTTGAAGGAGATTATTTTTGGTTTATATGCTTTGTTATTTCAAAGTTAAGAATAGTGACTAACCTAATCCATATTGTTCAAACTCATAATTATTTGCAGATAAAAACATCGAAATAAAATGGGAAGAGAAAGAAGTATTGCTGATAGAAATTCCAGAAATGTATCCTATAACCAGAATAAGATGAAAGCTTAGAACAAAAAGTAGAAATTCAAAATTTATAGTTTGCATATGTAATGATACAACTACTATTAAAATACATGATTAGGCATCCTTCTTATGCATTGCCACCAAACATGCATCAATCAATCTCTCTGTGGTAGATGAATTGGAAAGATAAGTGTGAAAACCCTGAAGTGACTGAAAATGATTATTTTCCCAGGGTGGTATGTGGAACAAAATCGGAAACTGACCTAAATATCTAAAACCTCTAAATCCGAATGTAAGTTTTCAAGCAAGAAAAAAAAGTATATATATATGCAAGAAAAACATGTGCAAAAAAGAAGAAAAAAATTAAGAATGAGAGGAGAAAATAAGATGAGCCTTTCTATATATGAAATTTTGATACCTTATATAAGATAAAATATAATCTATAATCAATAATTTATCCTATATACAATAAGAAGCTATAATTATATTATTTTTCCTTTCTTCAATAATATTGCTATTTTTTAATGTTAGCTATTTTTAATACTTTATTAAATGCATATTATATAAAATTCATAGTTTGCCACAGAAAGGAGTTTGCTTTTAACTGAAAAATGACCCTTTGATTTCTCTTTGAGGCTTTAATGAAAACAAGAAGGACAAAATTCCTAATAACCACTCCATATGCTCTAGTCATTGTAGTTGTTTTTACTGTAGATTATTCATATAGATGGAATGCTCACAGCAAACATTAGATACCATGGTGATTTTAAATGACTTTTTTATCTCTAAGGTTATAATCAAGAAATAACATTTTTCTTCTTAGTATATGCAGGTGAATGATCTTTTTATTTAATAGGTATTTACAATCTTATCAGACAAAACTAAATTATGGTTCTTATTCCAAGGATAGTATGGAATTGCCAAACTAAGCAGTGGTGTGGTGAAGGTAGAAGGTGCTAAAAGTTCCCTAATTGTAAATTCAAGCTGATATTCAATCTTTTATTCAGATACCCACAATTTCAGATCACTTTTAAGAGAATTGTCTAATATTAAATGAGATATTGCTACATTTTGTGAAGAAAAGATGAGAAGACAACTGATTAAAAAAAGGTGTACTTTTCTACTAAGTTTTAAATATTGAAAGCACAAAGATGGAAAAATTACATTGTGGAGCATCATAGTATATGGCAAGATTAGTTGTTCAAATTAATTAAAGTTATTAAATGCAGAAAATTCAGGTTTATGTCCCAACAAGTTCTAATTGTGATGTAGAAAATTCTTATATAGATGTACTAAATGTTTTTGATCAAACTAAATAACATTTTTAAATTATCATAAGAATTATAATGGTAGAATTGATAAATGATTGAAAGATCAAAGAGTTATAGGTTAATTTGGTTACAGTGATAGAAATGAGAGAGAACACAAACTTGTGGAGTTTGAAGAGAAAAAAAAAACATACTTTATGAATTTTTTCTTTGAGAAAAATATTTAATGGAAATGAATATGGAAGCATCCAAATGAAAATACAACCAAATTTGACTTATTTTGACTAACAAAAAATATATTTTGAAGACTGTAATTTTCTTAATAGATTCAACATAGGAAGTCACCATCCATTAGTGACATATAAAATATGTGTTAATTCAAAAACTAGAGATGAAAACAATTAAGAACGCAAATATTAATAATTGATATTCCTAAACTTCAGAAATACTCCAATAATTGAAAATATAACTTGAAAAATTTAACAGACTTTGAAGATGGATCTGTTAAATAACTGAAATCAATAAAAAGGTAATCAATAATCTATTAAGAACTGCAAAAAGATAACTGGTGCAAAAAATCAGGAATTTACCAGTAAATTTTCTATTGAGACAAAACAATGTATGAAGAAAAGAAGGAGTATATATATTTTGGGGGGAAAAAAATTTACTAAGATAATTACAACTCATCTACAGAAAACACTGGATTTCCACCAACCAAAAGAACAAGCTGGATTTAAAAATGGTTTTAGTATAGTAGATCATATCCAGGTATTGAGAGAAGTTATAGAAAGGACAAATAAATATGAGTTGCCATTATGCTTAGGATTTGTAGATTATGAAAAGGCATTTGATTCTATAAACATTACTTCAGTGATTAAAGCATTGGATCATCAAAGTGTAGATCCAGGATATTGTCATATTTTAAAAAATATTTATAAAAATGCAACAGCAACAATTAGATTACATAATGATAGTAGAAAAATCAACATTGAAAAGGGTGTAAGACAGGGTGACTCCATATCTCCAAAACTTTTTATAGCAGTGCTGCAAGCAGTATTTTGTGGATTAAAATGGGAAGCTAAAGGAGTGAAAGTAAATGGAGACTATTTAAGGCATTTAGATTTTGCAGATGATGTAGTTGTTTTCGCAAATAATGCTTTAGAGCTACAGGCAATATTGCAGGAGTTATCAGATGAAAGTAGGACTAAAGATAAATATTAAAAAGACTTAAGTAATGTTTGATAGATTTTCTCAAAATATGAAAATAAAGATTGATTATGATGAGTTAAAAGAAGTTAACAGTTACAAATACTTTGGTCAAATTATTAATACAGATGGAAACATAATGGATGAAATTAATCATAGAATTAAACTTGGTTGGAGTGCTTTTGGTAGAAATAACTTGATACTAAAAGGAAATATGCCTATGTGTTTGAAAAGGAAAATTTTTAATAAATGTGTTTTTCCAGTTCTTACTTATGGATCTGAGACTTGGACACTTAATAGAAAAGCAATACAGAGACTTCAGACTACTCAAAGAAGTATAGAGAGATGCATGTTGGGAGTAACAAGAAGGGATCGAAAACACAATGTATGGCTAAAAGAACAAACAGGTGTTACTGACTTCATTGAAAAACTTAAAAAACTGGAGTTGGGCTGGACATATTGCTAGAAGAGATGATAACAGATGGACAATTAAAATTTTAAACTGGATTCCAAGAGATTGTAAAAGACCCAGAAAAAGACCACATGTGAGATGGATGGATGAAATAAGAAAGTGTGCAGGAGTGATGTGGGGAAGAGAAGCTAAAGATAAGAAAAGATGGACTGAACTTGGAGAGATCTTCATCCTGCAGTGGATTGATAATGGTTGATGATAATGATGATATATATATATATATATTTTAAATGATAAAGTACAATTCTGAATTGGTAAGGAAAAATAAAGAAGAGAATAAAAATATCCAAAGTGCAAAACAACATTTTAGTATTAGAAGGAAAGTTCATTCCGCAATCATAAAAAAAAAAGATGAAATTATCACTTTAAAAAAATGATATCATGAAATGTATTGAGTTTGATAAAGATTATATAGTAATAAAGAACAATGAAAAAAAGAAAACAAAGTATCCTCTAACAACAACTTCTGAATTACCAAATATTTTAAAGAAAATGTAATTGCAAGTAAATCTTTGAAGAAGAAAAAAGCTCCAAGAAATGATGGAATTGTTATTGATATTTTTAAAAAATCAGGTAAAAAATTGTTTTCAATGCTATATATCAAATGGTTATATGATATATATCAATGATTGGAAGAATTAAGTAGTAATATTAAAATCTGAGAAAGATGATATAGAAGAGATTAAAAATTATAGACCTATCAGTCTTCTATTAGATGAATACAAAATCTTTATCAAGATTATTACAACTTCACATGATCACCATCTCTTATACTAGCATATAATTGTTTATAAACAAGGCCCCTTTTTTTTTCCCCCCCTCCCCCCCTTTTCCCCCCCCTTTTCTTTTCCCTTCCCCTTCCTCTTTTCTTTTTAAAATAATTCTCTATACAAGCAGCGCCACCTGTGCCAACCAGAGTAATCAATTGATGCCAGAAGACTTGTGCATAAAATTCCTATCTAATGCCTACTCATCACATTTACAATTTCATTCTCATAGTTTTATAGTTGAGTGGAGGTGGGTCTGGAGGGTTGCATTGGATCCTAAGATCTAGGTGCAGTGCTCTCAGATCCAAAGCTCCTCACTAACAAAGGCCACAAGCCAGAAACTAGTCTGGGTATATTGGATGAATAGGCATTAGATAGGGATTTTATGCACAAGCCTTCTGGCATCCATTGATTACTCTGGTTGGCACAGGGTGGACTGCTGTATAGAGTTTTGCCTTGTTTATAAATAATTTCAACTTATCAAACATGAATTTGATTTTATAAGCATTTCTATGATGATTAAAGCATTGAATCATCAAGAAATAAATACCATACTCTGTAATATATCATTAGATTACAGGGTGATATTAACAACATTAACATGAAGAAAGAGAAATGGCAGAGTAATTTTGTAGCTTAAAATGGAAAGCTAAAGAAGTACAAGTAAATGGAGATTATTTAACTTATCTAGATTTTGCAGATTATTTGACTGTTTTTACAAATATTGGTACCAAGCTTCAGAAATATTGCAGGAGTTATTAGATCAAAGTAAGAAAGTAGAACTAAACATAAATGCTAAAAGATCAAAGAAATGTTGAATAGATTTTTCTCAAAATAATAACAATAATAATCAATCATAAATTAGTTAGAAGACAACAACTATAAATCCTTTATTCAGATTATTAATGTAAATGTAAACATAATGAATGAAATTAATCACAAAATTAGATGGTGTGCTTTTGGTAGAAATAATTAATACTAAAAGAAAATATGTATATGTGTTTGAAAAGGAACGTTTTTAATAGATACGATTTACCAGTTTTTACTCAAGGATCTGAGATTTGGACATCCATTAAAAAAGCAATAGAGAGATTTCAGACAACTCCATAAAATATTGAGAGACATATATCAAGAAAAGATTAAAAGCCAAATACATAAGTTAGAGAAACAAAAAATTTATCATTGATATCATTGAAAAATTAACTACTGAAATAGAACTGGACTAGTCATGTTACTAGAGAAGATCGTAATAGACCGATAATTAAAATTTTAAACTGGATCCTAAGAGATTGTAAAAAACTTTAAAAGATCACATAAAAAAGTTTGCTGGTGTGATGTGGAGAGGGGAAGCTATGAATCAATAATTGTTAAAAATAATGATGATGATAATTATTAATTACCTTAGGAGTTTAATAAAAATATTCTTTTAATATTTTTCTTTCATTTAAATTGATCTATAATACTATAAAATGTTACATAATAGTTTTAAAAGAAGGAGGTTATAATAGATTTTTAAATTATCATTGTCAGAAATCTGGTAGAATTATATAAATATATATATTGGCAGAGCATTTCAAATAAATCTGCAAATCAAAAGTGTGACAAATAAAATACTGCAACTCTAGTATAAACGTTATTAATTTTCTTCTATTGACAATTTTAGTAATTGATAATCTAGCATGAGTTAATTATATGCACCAACCAGATATATATATATTGTAACCAGTTGGCTTACATAGCATGCACTAATATAGTGTATGTGCATATATATATATATACGTAAAATAAAGGAAAAGTAGAAATAAACACAGACAAAAATTATAGTAGATATTTTCTACATTTACTGAAATAGAAATAAATAAATAATAACTCTGATTTAAAATATTGTTTTATAAATTAAACTTTTAAAAGGTCTGAATAAATATAAATATTGTATTATTATTATTATTATTATTCTGATTTTGAAATGTAAAAACACCATACTTATTTTTGGAATTTTTTAATTAATTAAACAAATTTTTTATCTATTAAAAATCCCCTAAGTAAAAACATATATATAGATTCCAAGGGATTAGAGAGATAAAAATAAAATTCTGTTTTTAATCAAGGTGTTGTTATAACACCTCAGATGATTTTATAAAAAGGGCTGATAAAAAATATCAGTCAGTCTGGAGAGTGATTTTAAAGAGAACAGTTTGGCTTGCAGTTTTATAAGAGTTAGCAGAAGAGCTAGCTATAAAGTTGGCTCAAGTATTTTGTGAAGAGTTGGTAACTGTAGCAGAAAATAGCCATAGTAAAGCTAGCTGCAAAGATGGCTAATATAATTATCAAGAGAACTGCCATGAGGATTTAAGAATGCAAGGAAGTGGCTGCTCTACATTTCACTGGAGGTGTTTGAATTTACATGGAGGAAACGGGTCAAGATTCTTTGTGATTCATAGCCTTAAAAGTGTTCTGGAAAACAGCTTGCTGACCTGAAGTTTACAAAATCCAAGTATAAGTGGAACTGACTACAGAAAGGAAAAAGCCAACCATACCTGAATTATGTACTTTTACCTGATGATGACACTTTCCTGGAATGACCAAAAAACAGCTTGCCCAAGAGAGCAGCTGAATAAAGAAGTAGTTATAAGTATGTTGCTGTGTCTACATATGCGAAGAGAAGCACAGATAAACTTGCATACAAAAGTGAGTTGTTTTTCAATAATTTATTTGATGGACATTTTTAAATCTATATTTTTAAATTTAAAGACATTGATAATTCGTTAAGAGGTAACCTAATAAAAGCTTTCTAATCTCTGAAAAATTGACTATATATTTTTTTTGTAAAAGAATAAAAGAAAGCTATAATAAAATTTGTTAAACTGATTTTTTTTTATATTGATACACACGTGTAAGTGTGAAATTTATGCGTTTT
This sequence comes from Epiperipatus broadwayi, assembly GCA_028023455.1. Lineage (NCBI taxonomy): Eukaryota > Metazoa > Onychophora > Udeonychophora > Euonychophora > Peripatidae > Epiperipatus > Epiperipatus broadwayi. The sequence continues at coordinate 857,459 of JAQFVV010000107.1, read as the reverse complement.
CCAAATGAATTAATTATGAAAAAATATAATATTATTGTAACAAGTTGAAATAGATAAGAGTCAATGTGCGTATATACACGCACACTCATATATGTAAAATTTTAATATTTTTTCTGAATAAATGTCCATTTTTTTTTTTTAATTAATTATATATTATTAATCGCGCAGATGCGCATATATATATAAACCATAGTAATAATTTGAATATATTTTATTATACTTTTTGTAAATTAATGTAACAATTTAAATTTTGAATAGTAATTATGTAAATTGCCAATGTAATAATTATTTTATGTTTAATTGAAAGGTCTTCCTCATATGTTATAAAACGCCTGTCTGTGTACAGATATATATATACGTTTATAGAATCTAATTGAGAAATATTGTAAAACCATGTAATAACTTTAGTTGTGTATGTAATTTTGTATACTTTTCAAAATCAGATCCTTATCCTATAAGACCTTAAATACCATTTTTTTTTCAATTATCTTTAAAAACCTTTATTTTTTTTATTGTTATTAATAAACTTATTTAATTGTTAAAATTGTATTCCATCATCTCTTGTTCACATACAGTAATAGATCTTGTGTTCTCTGGGCTAGATTCTGACACGGATAAATGGGGATGTGTTTAGTGCTTTGGGCGTCCAGAGGTGATCAATCATCATCCTGGTTGGCACAAAAGAGGATACTCTTTAAAGCCCATGCACTATATTTTATTTTAGTTCAGTCTTGTTAAAAATTTACATTTATAGTTGGCCAGTACTTAAGTGGTCAGAGCATTGATGATGATCAGCATGTTTTAAATGTCCCAGCATTGTTGTTTAGATTTTCTGCTTGTGTATTTTAATGGATGGGCACTAAGCTGGTGCATCCAAGTTATGTTTAAATAATTGCCCAAGCTGGCAAAGGCTCAATAGTTAGCCTGGTCTACAGAAGACCCATTTCCAATCCAGTCACAAGGTTGACTGTTGATTTTATTCTGGATATATTGTACTGATTTGTTTATTCCGATCATTAATGATGATGAATGGTATTTGAATTATACTTTTATTTTATAATGCTGGTTGAATTTATAATTATGCTTTTAGCTGCTCTTTTTAGTAGCTGGCTAGTCTATAATGTGCTTACAGATTTTCTAATCTCATACTCTTATAAAATATTATATTACTTATTATATTTTGTAAATATTTCATTAAATGGATTGCGAGTGCTGATGTTTCCATCACCCCAGTTCAATTCTACTTTCCACCAACTTCCTCATTTGATACCCCCATCCCGTCACAATATATATATATATATATGCAATAATTAGTTATACTTATCTCAATGAATCTTTCACATTAGCTCAATCCTATCACAACCAATCATTAACGCTGAAATCAGACCAAGCTCTCTCACACACTTGATGCATTTTTTGAAATGCCAAGTTCATTTTTTCTTTTTTCAAGTGAATAAGACATATATAGGCCATATTGTAATTTTTTAAATATATTTTCACAATTTTTTTGTTTTAGATATACTGTACATAACTTCATATCAAAATAATTCCAGTGATTAACACTAAACTGAAATAAATATCAAAATATTAAATCACCCCCTGTGGTTAAGAAATTCAACACCACCCTCTGCGAATAAATATTTCAAAATAGCTATTTTAAAACATGGACATGAACATATTAATATATTTATTTCACAGAGGTAGATGTTGAATTTCTAAACCAGGTGGAGTAATTTAATATAACTTCATATATATTATATATTTCAAAGTCTATTTCATCATAATATCCTGAAACATATGACCAAAAACACGTGGAAAAAATAATTGATCCCAAGACGCACATTTCATGCTGAACAAGCACTTATCAGTTGGTCCATCATAATCTTTTACATACATCTTCATTATTTGTTAAGTTACTATAATTTAATTGACAAGATTCAAATTTTCTTCACTCACAACTTTGATACCAATTACTTTATAAAAATATATTAATAAATTTTACTAATCATTCATTAAGCTAAAGATTAATTGAGAATTAGAATATATTGGACAGGAGATAATTTCTAGTTTAATGAATGATTAGTAAAAGTTATTAATGTATTTCTATAAAATGGTTTGATATCAAAATTGTAAGTGAAGAAAATATGAATCTTGTCAATTAAACTACAGTAATTTGCTAACTATACATATACTGAACAAATGATGAAGATTTATGCAAGATATTGTGATCTGAGTCAACTGATGTGTGCTGGTTCAGCACGAAATGTGCATCTTGGGGATCAGTTATCTTTTTTATATGTCTTTGGCTATATGTTTCAGAATATTGTGATAAAATAGACTGAAATATATATATATATATGAAGGTATATATATATATATCTAAAAAAATTGTGAATACATATTTAAAAAATTACAATATGAACTATATATGTCTTACTGACTTGAAAAACAAAAGTAAACTTGACACTTCAAAAAATGCATCAAGTTTATGAGAGGGAGTTATTCTGACTTTGGGGCTAATGCATGGTTTGTGATAGGATTGAACTAATGTGAAAGATGCACTGAGGTATCTATGTATCTAAAGATGCACTGAGCTAGGTATAACTAACTGTTATATATATATATATATATTGTAAACAAGAAAGGATTCTCGGTAAGTAAAGATGATTATCACTCAGCGAAAATTGTAAACAAGAAAAGATACTAGAACTAAGGGGAGACCTATGTTCTATCAGTAATAATATAAGATAATTGTGGCCTAGATCTGCAATACTATAAGATCAATCAGGATGACATTTATCCAGGGAATGATCATGAGGTTAACAAAATGAAATCAATGACTAAGGAATTGAATATGAGAAAAGATGATTATCAATCGGGGAAAATTGTAAACAGAAGAGTTTATTGAAAAGTGAAGGGATAAACTATACAAGCTAAGTTATACAAGGAAAAAAATGACCAAGGAACAAAGGATATAGAAGATTGAAGAATTAATGAAAAGCAATTAATAAGTAACTATTATTAATGAATGATAAATAAGCCTAAAGAATGGGAAGATAAAAATGGGAATTTATTAAGATAATGAAGGTTAATTTTATAATGAAATATAAATCAATAAAGGAAAAATAGTTTATGATGATCAAATAAAATAAAATGTTGACAGAGATAAAAGGAAATATAGACTAGAATAAATTATTGCAGCAATGATGATGATAATGAATATGATTATAAAATATTAATTTCATGTTGGATTTTGAATTTAAATAATCAAGAAATGGGTTTAAAATTTTCGATGTATATTAATCAATAATAATAAAAAGAGATTCAGATAATGTGTACAAGATAAATTAAGAACTAAAATTTAACAAGTAAAATCAAAATTTCGAATTATTCTTCAATCATTTCTCATGGTTCATATGAATTTTAAAATTTGACAGTTTATAATGTATTTCTGGCTCAGCAAGAGAAATTTTACTGCTATCCAAATACAGAAAATTTAAAATAAATCAGACAAAAAGGAATTACTAAAAGAAAATATATATAATTCATTTTACTAAGGATAATAAAGAAAAAAACTCTAATTTTATTATAACTTAACAGATCTATAATGGTAATATAAATATAACAATTGTATTAATAATCAGATAATATAAAAGAAAATGCTATCTAATAAATCACAATAATAAGATTTAAACAATAATAGCGTCATCCAAGAATGATTGTGTTCTATAATCATTCATGACATTGTGTCCTATAAATTATTAAAATATTATACTTTTAAAATCAAGTAATTTATTTTGAAGCTATCACTTTAAAAATAGCATTCATGCATGATACCAACAATATTTATAATCAATCATCAGTGTGATACTATGCACTCTAAATGTAAATAATTAACAAATTTTTATTAATGAGAAACTGAATAATAATAAAAAGATAGTAATTCTATTAAGTAGTGATGATGATGTCAATGGTGGCAATAATAATATGGATAGTATCTTGCAATAGCAATAAGATGACCAACAATTTACTAAATTTCAAAACAAATTTATTTGCAGCTAATATTTACACACATAAAAAAATTAAAATTTATATAAAAAAATAATTTTTATTCTAATGAATCTAAAATTAACAAAAGAAGATCTACTTAGATCTGATCAAAATTATAATCCATCATTACATTTTAACAGCTTTATTATTTACACTTACTATCTCATTCTAAACTTTCTTATCTTATTACAATTTACTAACTTTAGATTTGTCACATATAGATTTATTATATAAAATACAAATGTGATAATCACGAGGTTACAATTTAACTAATGGTAAGCTATTTAACTAATGTTAAGCTGACAACATTTAACACAAGGCACAATTCAGATGAATATTTTTAATATATCAATAGTTCATCATGTCTAAAAGATTAAATAATTCCCTAAATTTACCAACTCTGGAGGTTAGACTGGTAATTTTCTTTTACTCTATCTAAAATTAGCATGGTAGCATTGTACATCTATAATTTGTTACTCAATGTCTTACAATGAAACTTTTATGTCATATGGTTGAAAATTTTAATCTATTAACAACTTAATTAAGAACAGTAAACACTAAGTATAACGTACATTTTATATCACCTTGAGTGAATAATAAACTAGCAAAATAATATAATATTATAAATTAATACATAACATTAACACTATCATATTCAATATATTCATCCATTTAGTGTCAACACAATTCTGATCTATCTCATACTTTACTCGGGATGATTTTATTACAACAATCTACAAAACTGTCAAGCACTGATGAGATAAAATTTGATGCCACATGCAATATATCCAAAATACAATAGTGATGAGCCAAGGCAAAGAAGTAAGTAACCTCGACCACAGTTATTTCATTGACTACAGATGGTCTGATATCCAGATGCCAATGTTTGGAACATCATAAGGATATAGAGAGAAAGAGGTGGTTAATCCCTTATTTAAAATTAACAAAATTATTGGAAAAACAGTATAAGTCTTGATGAGGTCAAAGTCCATGGGCATCTATGTGATTCAACCATGATAATGACTTAACACTTCCACATAGGGTCAAGATACATACACCCTAACATGAAATGGCCTGGATATAAAAATAATAACAAGTATAACAACATATCAGATGCCAACAAGGCAACAATCAAAATCCTAAAACAAACACTGACTACATGATAAGTGTAAACATCAAGCAAATGAAACTAATCACAGATTAATAAGTAGAAATTAAAATAGCGATTATTGACTCAAGAGTAATTTATAATGAATAACAATTATCAGTAATATACAAGTTACATAAGCAATATATCATAAAATATTTAATATACCCAAATTCAGTAAACATAAAAATTTTGCCTTTCAGTGATCTTTAACAACTGCAACTTTACCAATTAAACAAAAATAAAATAAAATGACATTATAAAGTTTATAAATAATCTGAACTATTTACCTTTCTTTTTTTTTTCCATATGTCAAAACATCAGCTGGCTGCAAGCAACTGCTTGCTTGCAAAGCTGCTGCGCTGACCTCTCAGCTACCAACGCTTGACATATTTACTTTTCTTGTGATCAGATTTAATTTAATTACACACTTTTAAATACTCGTTACTTTGGATCCTTTATTTTATTAGCAAGTCAACTGTATAGCACCTATTAATACTAAATACACACGTCATGTGATATATGACTGATTTTTACAAGATTATAATAAAATATATAATAATAATAAATATTAACTAAGATTTCTTCACATGACTTCAGTAAAGAAAAAGAAACTTGAATTTTACACTTTTATCTGCAGCCATTCACGCCCGACTTAAATTTAACATTTATTAAGTTTAGTTTAACGAAAAAAACAAAAATCATAATAAAACTTAAAAGAACAAAAAAAATAAATGGAAATGATTTTAAAAAAAAAAATACATCACATAAAATTAATTATTAATAATAATTTACGTTCGTCAGATATGATTCTATTTCTATTAAATAGGGAACAAGTTTTAGAATTAAAGTTCTTATTCTTTTCAAATACTGGAGTTTTAGAATTATAGTTAAAGCTTATTAGAGTTCATAAAGTTCTTATTTAAAAGACCATACTTTCTAGTTGTTTGCAACTTGTAAGGTGTTAATTGCCACGAGGTCCTTTATTGTGGCTGATATTTTATTGCTGGATCTTGGTGTCCTGGAGTACAGGATATAGGAAGACGATGTTATTTCCTTTCTTTATAATTAACTGAAGGAATTGGAAGTGCGTCTTTCCAATCCCTTCTCCTTTGACTCTCCCTGCACCAACACATATAGCATACATCTCTTTTTCTCACCCAGCTCTTTCTTCACTAAAATTTATTTCCAAACTTTTTCTTTTCTATTAGAATTTTGGATTGAGTGGACATTACGTCATGACGATGGTGATGATCTTTTCGTTGAGGTTCGTTTCCTGAGGGATTTATTTTATTAGCTATTAGTTTCTGTTGTTTTTTCTCTCCTATCTGACCTTTACTTATACATTTTGAAATGCCCAAAGGCTAGTTCACTTGGACTAATTAAAATAATCATTTCCATTTTATACAATAGCATTAATTAATTTATTGTACAAAACTTAAAGATATATTTTTATCTCTAAATCTTTTTAAGTTTTTGCTGAAAATTTAGTTTTAAAACTTTTTCTTTTAATAAAGTTTTCTTTTAATAATTTTTCATCTGTGCGATTTTAAATATTAGAGTTTAGATGATTTTTAACTTTCAATTTTTAATTCTTAAAAAAGAAGTTTTTATTTGCGAACTTTTATCTTTCATGTCTAATTTTTAGAAAAAATAATGAAACAGCGTATGTGCCCGTTACATATCAGTAAACTTGCTTAAAAAAAAATAAACAAAAAAAAAATATTTTACTTAGGGTTAGTAATTATGGTACACAATTGACGAAAATTTACAAAGACATTCGGTAACCTTACAAAAAGAGACTATATACAAAAAAAAAATGTTGACTATCATTTTCCTATGAACCATCAATGTTTGCACCTCCTCTCCCCAAGAGTTCCTTTTCCACTACATTTCATTTTTAAACACACGGCATGACAAGCAAATTATTTATTTAGGAAGGTTGCAATGAAGTAAATACGTTTTAAAAGATAATGGGTTTATACGTGTATATCTTCAGCACAATTATATATACCACCAACTTATTTATGATTAACTGAAATGGTTAAATAGGGTTACACTGAAGTAAATTCCCAAAGGGCACTCATCGTAAGGTACCACATTTACAATCATAAACTTGCATGGCTGTGCGTGCCTATACACATTAAAGCATAATATATATTAACAAAAAAAAACATATATTAATTGCAACCTTTTGACTTTTTTTTAAAAAAAATTACAGTTTTAAAATTATTAATATATTTTCTTACTCGTTTTTAATATATGTGCTATTTCTTTCTGGCAGTGCTTTTATAAGATTTAAAGTATACGACTATATATAAATAGATAAAAATATTTCATTTTGAAAAAAAAAATTACTCAGGGTACTCGTGGTTTATTAAACATCGGCTTACATTGGGAGTCCAATTATAATATTAGAGTCTTACTGTATCTGCGCTACAGGGTGCCACTAGGCTATTTGAATCTAGAAAATTTATAGAGTAGGTAGATACGCGCTGTTAAAGATCCAACTTTTACATAGATATTTTATTCCGACCATCAGCCCATGCCACTAGCTCAGTGAGATGCAGAGATTTATAAAATATAAATTCTTATCAAAATATTTTTAATATTAAAAAATTAAAAGAAGCCACTGCCACTAATAATACACACAAACATTTATTAAACATATATGTAATTTAGAATTATTATTTTAGTCTAACTTTTATTTTAGTATTTAATTTACATTTTTAACTTTTATTTTTGGAGTTTGCACAGATGAATTTAGCATTTTATTAAAGAGTGTCGAGTATGAATAAACTACATAGATTGCATTTGAAAAGAAAATATTCTATCCCTTATTTAACCTTAGGCCAAAAGTTCGCAGTCAAACCAATGTCAATCCATCTGATATATCGATGTATTCAATGCAGCATAAATACGACAGCACAAATACTATACTGCCAGGAATGTACATCTGAACAGCATGGTTATAGAAGACATTGACTCTCATCCAGAACAGGAATACTACATCTATCTAGCGAGAAGAACAATAAAAAAAACTCCATAGGAAGGGACTGTGTTTTCCATCTTACTATCCCATTCCATAGGCTAAAAGAGATGATCCAAGGAACAGGGAATACCATCTACTTCCGATGGTCAGTGAGATAGGCTTATTTCGTCAGAGTGTGGCATATAAGATGATCATGCATGTAACAGATCTCCACTACATTTACTAATTACACTAATATATCCAATTGATTAACCCAATTTAACTATGAAACAAATAACCTAAGATTTACCCTCCCTTAATTAAACTAATATAACTTTGCAAATCTATGCAGCCATTCACGCCCCACTTAAATTTAACATTTATTAAGTTTAGTTTAACGAAAAAACAAAAATCATAATAAATCTTAAAAGAATAAAAAAAAATGGAAATGACTTTTAAAAAAAAAAATACATCACATAAAATTAATTATTAATAATAATTTACATTGGTCAGATAGGATTCTATTTCTATTAAATAGGGAACAAGTTTTGGAATTAAAGTTCTTATTCTTTTCAAATACTGGAGTTTTAGAATTATAGTTAAAGCTTATTAGAGTTCATAAAGTTCTTATGGTTTAAAAGTCCATACTTTCTAGTTGCTTGCAACTTGTAAGGTGTTAATTCCCACAAGGTCCTTTATTGTGGCTGGTATTGTATTGCTGGATCTTGGTGTCTTGGGCTACACGATATAGGAAGACGATGTCATTTCCTTTCTTTATAATTAACTGAAGGAATTGGAAGTGCGTCTTTCCAATCCCTTCTCCTTCGACTCTCCCCGCACCCACACATATAGCACACATTTCTTTCACAATCATAATAAAACTTAAAAGAACAAAAAAAAAATGGAAATGACTTTTAAAAAAAAAAATACATCACATAAAATTAATTATTAATAATAATTTACATTGGTCAGATAGGATTCTGTTTCTATTAAATAGGGAACAAGTTTTATTCTTTTCAAATACTGGAGTTTTAGAATTATAGTTAAAGCTTACTAGAGTTCATAAAGTTCTTATGGTTTAAAAGTCCATACTTTCTAGTTGCTTGCAACTTGTAAGTGTTAATTCCCACAAGGTCCTTTATTGTGGCTGGTATTGTATTGCTGGATCTTGGTGTCCTGGGCTACACAATATAGGAAGACGATGTCATTTCCTTTCTTTATAATTAACTGAAGGAATTGGAAGTGCGTTTTTCCAATCCCTTCTCCTTCGACTCTCCCCGCACCAACACATATAGCACACATCTCTTTCACATCTCTTTTTCTCAGCCAGCTTTCTTCACTAAAATTTAATTCCAAACTTTTTCTTTTATATTAGAATTTTGGATTGAGTGGACATTATGTCATGACGATGATGATGGTCTTTTTGTTGAGGTCCATTTCCTGAGGGATTTCTTTTATTGGCTATTAGTTTCTATTGTTTTTTCTCTCCTATCTGACCTTTACTTATACATTTTGAAATGCCCAAAGGCTAGTTCACTTGGACTAATTAAAATAATCATTTCCATTTTATACAATAGCATTAATTAATTTATTGTACAAAACTTAAAGATATATTTTTATCTCTAAATCTTTTTAAGTTTTTGTTGAAAATTTAGTTTTAAAACTTTTTTTTTTAATAAAGTTTTCTTTTAATAATTTTTCATCTGTGTGATTTTATATACATCTGGGTCTCGTTTTACGCGATAGATAGGTTCCTCAGAAAACACGCGCAAACAAAATTGGGCAAAAATAGACGTAACTTACATTGAAAAGGGGGGGATGCGGTCTGTGATTTTTCAAAATTTGCGTAAAAGCAAAGCACCAACGTAAAATTACTTTAAAATTTGCACAAAAAAAAAAAAATAAGGAAATAAAATATGACTAATAAAAAATTTCAAATTTGAAAAAAATTGATACAAGACAAACTTTTTTTAACTATAATATTTAATTTTATTCAAAATAATATATTTTTATACATAATTTACAGTACAGTAATTTACATTTTTTTTATACAAGTTTTAATTATTATGATTTTCTGGTGACAATTAATTAGTAATTAATCTTTGAGACAATGATTTTATTAATTGTTTACGAAGCTCGCCATATTCAGACATACAACCATTTAGATCTCATTGGAATTTAAGAGCAAGTTAATGATTAGTGTCATTAATAAGAAAATAATTGATTACGTGTTTTTTTTAAAAGCAAAAACAGAATGTGATTTAAAATGCAAAATTAACACGCACAATGTTTGAACAAATTTACATTATAATCTTGTAAAATTTAATATGTGTATACATAAAATGTGGAAATCATGATTTTAATTTCATTATTGCCTAAAATCTTACTATTATAAAGCACTGAAAATATTGAAATTACTAAGATGAAAGTCGAATTCCAATAATGTGCTATTACTTTCAATATAACGTAAGTGTGCAAAATTTATTATTTAAAGTAATAGCACATTATCGGAAATCGACTTCCGGTGAAACATGAATTGCGTAACTTCAAAATCGTGTTAAATAAATCCGTGTAAAAAGTGACCCAGGTGTATTAGAGTTTAGATGATTTTTAACTTTCAATTTTTAATTCTTAAAAAAGAAGTTTTTATTTGCGAACTTTTATTTTTCATGTCTAATTTTTAGAAAAATTAATGTAATGACATATGTGCCCGTTACAATATATATATAATTAAAATTTGACCTACATCAAACTTCCTATATTATAAATATCTTGGAGATCATCCACTTTTGGATAAATTATATTAATAATTATTACTAATCATTTATTATGCTTTAAGCATAGTCATTTTAATGTTTTTAGATACATACATTTACCATGTGTGGGTGTGTTGGTTGTGTGATGCATAAAGGTCTTTATTGATGGAGCACACTCCATTATTAGAAAGATGTTCTGATTGCAAATATTTTTTATTTAAATATGAGAAGTTTTACATTGTCCGGTGATAATTTCTTGAAATATATTACATATTATATATTCTACTATTGCACTAAATTGAATAGGCTGGCACTATGTTACCATGATAATAATATTTATATGCAAATGAAAATGTTTAGATTTCGAAATCATTTTTATTTAAATATCGTAATTTATATAAAAAATGATATATCACTATTAATAATTTATTTAAAAATAATATTGCCCCATAATAATTAAAATAATTCTATAATATGGACAACAATCATTAGTCATATTTTATAAATACGAATATAGTATATCTGGCATAGTACAGTGGAGTATCAGACTCTAGAATATGGGATATATTGTGATTGATTCTGCTGCTGCCTCAATTTTTTGTTTAATACCAATATTTTTTTTTAATATAAAGATATAATTTTTAACATGTTTTATTAATCTGTTTTTCCTTAGATTTGGACTGCTGTGGGATTTATTATCTAGTTAAAAACTTGTAACTGATTCATAATATTATCCCAAAATTATTATTTTTGATTGCAGGCAATTCAAATTGAAGTAAAACAGCAATAGTAAAAAACAGATAACTTTTTTAAAAAGTTATTATGTGTTAAAATATTTAATTCTTAACAAATTTTACTGGTACTATGGTGAATTTAACAATTATGTAACATTACTTGAAAATCCTGCTAAATGGTCACACTATTGTGAAAATGCCTGACATTTGTTACCTAGTAAAATAAACCAAATGGTTGACTTTTTTTATAGTTATCTAACATAATATAACATTAGAATAAACTGAAATGCAGGTGAATGGCTTCCAAAATTTATTGAATAAATAATGTAAGTATGAAAGTTTAAAATTACCAACTGTATAATAAGTATATAATAAAGTATAGCAATGTACAATATTTTTAGTTATTAACAATGGAATATGTTATTATCAAATGAATATAACTTTTAATAGAAAATTTAAACAAGCTATGCATAAGAGATTCTGAATTAAACAAAAAGTAACTAATGGATTTTGAAATAAACAATAACTATCCTTAACAACCTAATTGATATGCTAGTAAAAATAGAACTGATTACTGCTACTATCAGTATAAGTACTGTACCCCAGAAAAAATAATGAAAACAAAGCAATATGTAAAGAATAAAGAAAATAATTTGCCTTTTCACAATGATGGGGAACAGAGCTGCAAGATCATTCAGACAACAGAGGTGGAAAAGTGGAAGATGTCATTGGACATTATATCACACAGAATTAGCACCTGGCTGAATATAATGTCATATATCCTCTTTAGGTCATCCCAATCATATCATATTTTAATAAACCCAATGGAGTCATGATGATTCTAAAGATAGATAAACTAAAAGTAGAATTACTTATATATATATATAATATTATAAATCAATGTCTGTATTTCTTCAAAATAATATATGCAAATTTATAAATAAATATTTAAAAATATAGTATTTAAAAGCTTATAAAAAATATATGTATAACCGTCACTTAGGATCGCTTTCAACCAACTTGTGGCTTTGTCAACTATCACGTTTAAAATGTCAGCTTTCCCATAATTCTATGATGTCAATTTTCCCATAATTCTGTGAAAGTTTGCTGCTTGCCTATTAACCAAATGTTGCTTGTATTTACATATCAACATCGCCTCTTTAATTTTTCTTTTATTATTATTTCTTTCAATTTCCAATATTTTTACGTTGTTATAATTAAAATCGAAACCATATATACATGATTTATTATGGTCATAAAAGACAGAAGCTGATAAATTATCATTATTTTTAAAATTTTGTTTTGTATTTTGAACCCTTTTAAATAACAATAAGTGTTCCTTTGTTCTTTTTTCCAATGTGCACCTCGATTCACCTATATATCCACGGCCACACCCATATGTCCATTTGTAAATGATACAATTTTTATTTGTAAATAAAGTTTTATCCTTTGAATTGTTTATTAATTTATTTAATGTAGGTGGTGCATAAAATAAATTAATAAACAATTCAAAGGATAAAATTGTATTTACAAATAAAAATTGTATCATTTACAAATGGACATGTGGGTGTGGCCGCGGATATATAGGTGAATCGAGGTGCACATTGGAAAAAAGAACAAAGGAACACTTATTGTTATTTAAAAGGGTTCAAAATACAAAACAAAATTTTAAAAATAATGATAATTTATCAGCTTCTGTCTTTTATGACCATAATAAATCATGTATATATGGTTTCGATTTTAATTATAACAACGTAAAAATATTGGAAATTGAAAGAAATAATAATAAAAGAAAAATTAAAGAGGCGATGTTGATATGTAAATACAAGCAACATTTGGTTAATAGGCAAGCAGCAAACATTAAGATCACAGAATTATGGGAAAATTGACATCATAGAATTATGGGAAAGCTGACATTTTAAACGTGATAGTTGACAAAGCCACAAGTTGGTTGAAAGCGATCCTAAGTGACGGTTATACATATATTTTTTATAAGCTTTTAAATACTGTATTTTTAAATATTTATTTATAAATTTGCATATATATATATGTGTGTGTGTGTATGTGTTGTTTGCATTAAATTAATGTTAAATTACTTTTCTTATTATTGGATCATTGTGTCCAGTGAGTATTTAATTATGGTGATCATGTGATGTTTGATGGTTTAATAATTATACTTATGAAAGATTTATATTTGTTTGGTCTGATTTCCCAAGTCAAAAACACAACATCAACAAAATATTAAATAAATTATCTGGTGTTCAAAACAGAAAAAGTTGAAAAAGTTATGATTTTGAGAGTGAAACACTTGACACTTTCGACTTTGCATTAAATTTTAATCTTAATAATCCAGGCCAAAAATTATGAATACAAAAATTAGTTGAAATTTCTATTACTCAAATAGTTAATAAGGATTTTCCTATAGATGAATCTAGTCACAAGTTTTCAGAATCATATTATCATTATCCGAAACCAAGCTGAGTTCAAACCCAAACCCTGCACACAAATGACTAAGGTATAACAGAATCCATAGTACATGGTATGGCCTAACACTAGCTCGATGGAAACACAGACAATAACTCTGACTAACTTATATATATAACTGTGCGGTGGATGCTCAACGCTATATACAATCAATACAATATATATATTCTTATGTTGTCGATACAGACAGTAATCAAATGACGGTGAAATAACTATTTAACCCTTAAACCGCTAATTATATTATTGGTTGTATGAGGTAAAAATCAAATCTTTTAATTGGCCAACTCACAAACTGAAGACAAAGCCTATTGTTAAAACATATTCGCCTATAAAAAACTCAGATACGTTTATAAAAAGTATATTACTAATTTTTCAGGTTATGAAGAGAATGAAAGGTCTTTCAAAAATAAATTGCTATTTATTTATTCTAAAATATTCAATTTCGGCAATATAAAAGCTATAATATAAACAAAAAGGTCGACTTTTACGTTATAGAAAAGTAAATATTTCTTTTTACTAAATCTTAAATATTTTTACTAAAATCTTCAATATTTTTCGAAAATAATTTTGTTTTTTTAGTATTTTCTCTGAAAATAATTTTAATTTCTCAAAATATTCTTTTATAATAATTTAAATCATATTCGAAATGAAAATCTCAGCGTTTTTCTTTATTTTCTTTGATCAGGCGGTTTCTTTGTTCTTTCCAGCCAATCAGAATGTCTTTTTCGGCTGAGAGCATGCTAAGAACCAATCACAAGTAATGTTCTTTCTTTGTTTAGGTTTAAATGCGTTTTTTTTTTTTTTTTTACTTGTAAAATAATTCGGAAGAGGGCACCATCTTACAGAACTTTTAAAAACCTATTCAATACCTGTCTAGCAAATATTTTAGCATAAGAACTGGCAGAGTTAGAGTGACGTCAGATGTCGACAAGGAGCTTCGTAAGAGGCGGGAAAAGGGTTAATGAAGAGAGAGACGAATGGAGATACATATATAATTGACGGACAACATGGCATTGATATTTTGGTTGGCTTTATAACCATTTATCTACGACCGGAGTAGGCAATATCACAAATGATTTCCTTTTTAAGTATAATACTAGCATAACTTAATTAATTTGTCTACGTGTTTAAATATGTACGAGAGATATGAGAGTCAGAGCAAAATAATACTTTGAATGTTTCAGCGAGAAATATGAGAGTCAGAGCAAAATAAAACTTTGAATGTTTCATCCTTATGAGACTAAATTATAAGGTCGCCTCATTGGTTTTAAAACAAATCAAACCATCACGTATTACAGGGATGGGGAATAAGCTTACATCTTCCAATATAGGGTGATGTGACTGGCTGCTATTCGAGACAAATATAATAATCAGAAGTAATAGATTGCGGTGTGTTAATGGAAGACTGGATGGCTTGCACTTTGGCAAGTCTTTACACCCACAGATGAGGCTAGGAGAATTTCTCTCTCCCTTGTTTGAAGTCACAGACGAGACACCGAATCAAGCTATAGGGAGCGAAAATAGCACTAAACCAGTAACATTGTGAACAAATGCTCAAAGCAAAATTATAAATATCTATATAAGACTTTATTTATTCCTCTATACTTTTCCCACACAATCATCTGACAAAGTAATTTAAAACCACACGGTAGGCTCAAAGAATCATATGTTTAACTATTAATTAATTACACTCTGAATCTCATACCCCCCTGACTGTTTGGAAAGTAGTAAACATAATAATGGCTACCCTTGATTATTATTTCCCCCCTCATATCAGAAAACATGCAATTACATAGATAAAATTGGTTTTAGATATTAACTACCCGGTAGCATAGAATAAAACATCCTTAATTAAACTATAATACATACATCAATTTAAACCAAAATATATGTATAATAATGAACAAATATTTATTAAAATCGTCATAAACATAAAGACTTAGCAAGTTGTTATTTTAAGACCTGAGTAAAAAAAAGGTGGAAAGGGATACGTTTACTTACAGGTTTACTCTATACATTTTATCAAAAGAAAAAAATAACAAATATTTAGCATATTGAGTACAAGATTAAAACCTAATTATATAAGGGACTGATGTTAAAAGAAAGTAAAAAGTTCATGTAAAGTAGATTTACCATTCTTTCTTCATCCGGACGTGTTTCTTGCGATGATGATTGCTCAGAACCTAGGTGCGCATTTTGGTTTTGTTATAATGACATATTGGCTTTCAAAATTTAGGGTTGGAAACTGGAACTATAGACACATGAAAGTTGGAAAACTGGAACCACAGCACATGATATTCGGCAGGCTAGGAAGGTTTCATCAGCAGGACAGGGATCAGCTTCCTGGACTTAGCCCAACATTATTGAAGCTTACAGGTCACTTCTTAATACTCCTCTCTCCAATTTTACTCTGCTGCTCTCTCCTTTTGCAGAGTGGTCAAGAAGAAAAAAAATGATGCAATCCAAAATGATGCAATCTGAAATGATGCAATCTAAAAATGATGCAATCTGAATGATGCAATCTAAAATGGCCAAAGTTCCCACAATTCTACTGGTTATTTGTCACCTCTTTCCGACTCCGCCTTCCTTGATTTTCTGGCCTCCAGCAATTTTCACTTTCACTATCCAGTCGGTACATTGAAATGTTTTTTTTTTACCAAATCTGTACAAGTATTAACTATTTAAAATTAAGAATTATTCGCGCTATGAAACTTTTCTCTTTTTTCTCTTTAAAATAATCTTATATTGATATCCAAACCACGCACACACAACGATATATATATTTTACTACTTACAATATTTATATGAGGGATTTATTTAATTATTTACATAAAATATGGCACACACAATTTAAGTTTATGTGGCTTGGATGAACAAAGCCTCATTGCGCGAAATAATGGTTTGTACCAAATCTGCTGTACCAAAATTTGAAAACAACAAAACAAACAAAAACAAAAAAAAAACCATGAAACTAAGATTGATTCCCTGATCGAACTGTTTCATTTCTTCCCACTTCAAAAAAAAAACAATAAAAAAAATGTACCGAACCTGCATCGACTTACAAGGTCGTTTGACTTCAGAGAACAGTCTGGGTGAGAATTTGAATTCGAACATGGGCGTAAAACGATACCTTTTATCAAGCGTCAGTTTGTTAATATCCGTTATTTGTTACTCGTAAATCTATATTTAAAATCATGGTCATTTACCCGGGTACCCAGAACGATATGTGCCCACTATGATCTCCCTGGGTCCAGAGGTACATATGGTTTTAATTGTCTAGCATTATAACTCCCTTGCAGACCCTTCCTTTTTAGTAAAAATGCATTCTCATGGCATTCTTCTATCTCATACGGTCCATTATACAAGAGGAATAACTTTTTGAATTCCTTCCTGGGTGCATTACTGGCTGTTGGAGATCTTAGCCAGACTTGATCCCCTTTTTTGAAATTATGATGTTGCTTTCCTCCTCTTTTAATTCTATTTCATGCCATGAATTCTAGTTGTTTACGGGCCCTGTCTTGGTCCATTCTGTGATCGATACACACTACCCCCTTTTGCGATAGCATAGGGAAAATGGGCGGGCATGGTATACCATAATGAAGACACATAGGAAGAAAACCCGTGGATTCATTCATAGTGTAATTGATGCAATCCATGATGTATTGGATTTTATCAACCCATTTCCGATGGTCTGTCGATACACACACATGGAAAAGTCGATCAATTTCTCTCATGACTCTTTCGCACAGGTTCGACTGCGGGTTTCTTATTGATGTTAGACAATTTATATTCTGCTTCTTTATCCAGTTTTCCCACTCCTTCGAGGTGATTCGGGCTTACCTACCTC
>JAQFVV010000107.1:600000-838970 GCA_028023455.1 Epiperipatus broadwayi | reverse complement strand
GGTGATTCGGGCTTACTCTTGGAATTGTTTTTCCTTAAAGAGCCCGGGTTGCATTTCTGGTGTTTGCAGACCGAACTGGGTAAATTTTAACATATTTGGAAAAAATATTGTACGATACCAACAAATACTGAAATGCTCTAAACTTGGGCAAAGGCCCATAGTGGTCTATTGAAAGGACCTCATTTGGTTTAGTAGCTATCACAGGTTTTATTTGTCCCACATAGGACTTGTTGGGGATTTAGTAATAGCACAGGTATCACACCGTCTCATAATGGACATGATCTGGCGATACATTCTTGGCCAGTAGAATTTACGCTGGACCGCTTCTTCAATCTTCCTGGGTCCATAGTGTCCTAGAGATTGGTGTACATGTTTAATTATAAGGGCCCTAAGTCGATTAGGTACCACAATTTTCCAAGGGGCATTGTGGTCTTTGGTCCAGGTTTGTAATATGCCTTCCTCAATTCGGAAGTGAGGATATCTGCTTCGCGACTTCTGATTTTTATCCGATGGTTTAGATAGATCCTGGATATGGTCGTACTGTATATTCTGCCAATAACTCAAATTCCGTAATTCAGCTTCTATACGGCTTGATATAGTCGTAGTTCCTTATTTCAGGGTTTTGTATTTTCATTGGTATCGGATTGCGATTCAATATGTCTGCCACAATATTTTCCGATCCCGGGCAGTATTGGACTTGGTACCGGAATTGTTGGAGGGCCAGACTCCACCTGATTAGACGGTCATTAGTAAGAAAACTCTTGTTAAGGAACTCTAGACAATGGTGGTCCGTGATAATTATCACTTCAGATAATTATCACTTCAGATTCCAACAGGAACTGCCGGAATTTCTGGCATGCCCACACAATGGCAAGAGTTTCTTGTTCCGTTGTAGTGTAATGAACTTCTGCACCCTTCAAGGCACGGCTGCAAAAATATATAACTTGGTGGGCTCCGGTGTCACTTATTTGGAACAGAATAGCTCCTAGTCCCTGTTTGCTGCTGTCCATTTGTATGTAAAAAGAGCGATGGAAATTCGGGTGGTGCAGCATTACAGCCTGTAGAAAATTTTCTTTTACATGGAGGAGTTCTTTGTCATGGCAAGGGGTCCATTCCCACTTGTGGTTTTTTTTATGAGGTCCACGAGGTTACTAGTTTCCTGGGCGAAATCTGGATAGAACTTTTGATAGAAATTGCAAAGGCCCAGGAATGATCGAATCTGCTTCGGGTTGGTTGGGGTAGGGAAATTTTCTATAGCAGCAATTTTATCTGGATGGACCTTGATTCCATGTTGGTTGATGATATGACCCAGGAAGGTTATCTCGCCAATGGCAAAACGGCTCTTCTCCAAATTTACGGTGATATTGTTTTCTTTACATTCCCTGAGGAACCTTTCCAAATGTAAATGTTCCTTCGGGTCTTCTGACACAATCACCAGGTCATCCATATAACACACCATATGCCTCTGTATTTCTTCAGATAGGACCTGCTGCAAACAGCACATTAAGCCTGCTCCGCTGTTTATGAGCCCAAAAGGGACTCTTTTAAATACATGAGTATACCCATTATATCTAAAGGCCATGTATTTCCGATCCCTTGGGTCCAGATTTAGCTGCCAATAGCTCGTGGTCAGGTCCAAAGCTGAAAATACGGTTTTACCCACCAGCTGTACCAGTACCTCATGAATAGGGGGGAGCATCTCTTTCTGGGATGGTAACACTGTTTAATTTTCAGGCATCCAAACACAACCGCAAGCTCCCATTCTTCTTTTTAACCACCACCAATGGATTGTTATATGGTGATGGGCCACATTCGATAATACCCCACTCGATCATTTGATGAATCTGAGCTTCTGCTTCCCCTCTGTACTGGAAGGGTATGGGGTAAGTTTTGGATGGGATGTACGTCTCCTCCTTTACTCAGATCCGATGTATATACCCTCTAATTTCACCCGGAGTAGGCGAAAAAACGGCCTGGTATTTCTTTAGGATTTTCCCGATCTGGTCCATGTCCCTAGGTTCCATGAGAACAGACTCTTGCATCTTTTTATTGATTACCGATGGATCGACTGACTGGACCAAGCAACTTTTGCAGTCGGACTTTTGACTAAGTGACATTTTGAAATTAATCATTTCACTTCCAACAAACATCTTCCCCTTTCATAATCGATGACCCCGTTGTTTTGAGTTAAGAAATCAGGGCCCAATACTACATCGTATATAAGTCCTGTCATCACAAGAAATGTATGCCCCACCATCCTTTGATTTATCTTAACTTCCAACCACACCTGACGGTTCTCAGCATTTTTTCCCATTTGCTAATGTGAGTTGAATAGGTCGAGTTGGTAACTGCATAATCTCATGGGTTCTTTTTAGATTGTCAATCCAAGCCGCAGACACGATTGAGGCTTGGCTACCTGAGTTGATCAAAACTGTAACTTTGTTATCTTCTATCTCTACTTCTATAACTGGGCACAAGCAATTCGCTCGATGGTCCTGGTTTCCCTTCTCCGCAATTAGGTTTGTCATCTGGTGAACGGTTGTAACGGACTGATTTTACTGTTATTTGGGCCCTCCCATCTCCAAGAACTTTGCCATCTCCGGAATAGTGTGTATTTGGCTACTGATCATACGCCACCTGACTTCTTGTGGCATGTTATATGCTATCATTCGAATAACTCAGGACTCTGACCAGTTGAAAGTGTGTAATGAACAAAACTTGGTCGCCTGCTGCAGAAATTTGGTTAGGGTAATTAAGTTTACTGCTGGAAAGCATTCTTTGATAAGGCTGCGCAATGCTATCTCTTGTCTCTCCTCGTCCCAGAATGTCTTTAGCAGCCTGTCACAATACTCCTTAAAATTTCTAGGTTTTTCTCTCAGTATGACCCACCAGTCTTTGGCGACTGATTTCAAATGATGCTGAATGATGGCCATTTGCTGTTCATTATTTAAGGTTATTATCCTGAAAGTATCCATCAAACTGTCAATATGTTCGTGAGGGTTTTCCCAGCATTCCCCATAAAAGTCTATCACTCTGACCAAGGGGTGTTGGGGGTCAAATGATTCGGTCATTCTGGTCCATTCCCTCTGGTACATACTGTCTTCCTTTTGTATATTCCTTTAACCTATATGCGTAACTTTCGTATGTCAGTTTGGTCTTTGCGAAATATTTATTTATAAATTCATAAGATATACTGATCCCTGATCCTATATGCCTAATCTTCCCCAGCTGCCAAGATGCTGAGTTCCCTCCTTTCTCATCCAGTTTGTATGCCTCGCTTTATTTCGTTCGTCTACGCTCCGATTAATTTCTGTTATATAAGCAACCCCCTTTCCCCTTTTCCCTCTGTATATATATATAATAATGTATCTAAACTATTAAATAAAATGGGACAAAATTTATTTCACCCGATTCAAACTGTTCTCCTCAGTCTTATATACACACACCAAAACATACTAATAATTAGTATATATACAGTATACTATTTTATAATACCATCAGCGATTCTCTCTCTCTTTTTTTTAAAAAACAAACATTCGTTACTTCTGCATGGACAACACTTTTGCTGACAAATTTATTTGAAAGGCGCCAGTCTGCAAAATGTGGACAATGGATCGTTTAATCCACTGCTCACTCAAATATATACATTGATTACGCAATTTAAATACATTTATCTGCTTCAAAACTTGTTTTAATAAAACATTGATTAATATTAACACTAACTTCTGTGGTGCTATCAATTAAAATTTCGATTTTCTAGAACGTAAATATACACATCATTAAACACTTCATCGACTGCATTTGGCTGTTTGTTGATATACAATAAAACTTGGCCTAAACGGTTACTTTACCTACACAGATAACATATGTTCTGGTTAATAAACTTTACTCTACTGACATTTATTACACAATTTCTTTGAGAGGGTTTCTATACTAAACATGTATATGCATACACACGCGTTCGAATATTTATAACTTAATAAGCATCTCTACCTCTTTTCTCTAACAAAAAAAATCCAATTTTGTTCCGTTACAAAAAAAAATGAACTTTCAAAAGGATGTAGAAAAATCCAAATCATTTATTTTGAATTAAATAAACCACCAGAAAACGTAATATAGGTTTTCACCTGCTTTGAACTATTACTCACTATATTTGTCATTAAAACAAACAACCAGAAAACTTGAAGTCACTTCCCATTTATTATATTCCTTCTTTTTTTTTTTTTTCACAAAAACTTAATGTATCCCTATATTCTCTTAATAATATTAGCGGATAGTATATTTAAATAAAACTACTTGACAAGTGGAAAATATTAGTCTATTTGACTTACTTCAAAACATCACTATAAAACTGCTCATTTAATAACGTAAACTATATCTCAACAATATAAACAACAAAAAAAATATATATCCCTATAACTCAATATTTACTCTTATCTATTCTACAGGGTGTGGAAGATTTCTTTATCAGAGCACCATGGAGGGCGTCCAAAATTTAACCTACTGTAGCGGTCAACTGCAACCCATCAATTACACACAGAACCGACTTTGAACCCAGACTGGCTCCAGAACTAAATCCGAAACCAAGCTGAGTTCAAACCCAAACCCTGCACACAAATGATTGAGGTATAACAGAATCCATAGTACATGGTATGGCTAACACTAGCTCAGTGGAAACACAGACAATAACTCTGACTAATTTATATATATAACTGTGCGGTGGATGCTCAACGCTATATACAATCAATACAATATATATATTCTTGTGTTGTTGATACAGACAGTAATCAAATGACGGTGAAATAACTATTTAATGAAGAGAAAGACGAAACTAAATTACACAAATGTTTAATAATTATTCTTACTATTGGGTAAAATTTACATACAATACAACTACTTGTTATATACAATATTACTTATTTTACTTCTAGTCTTTAATGGAGATATATATATAATTGACGGACAACATGGCATTGAAATTTTGGTTGGCTTTATAACCATTTATCTATGACCAGTGTAGGCAATATCACAAATGATTTCCTTTTTAAGTATAATACTAGCATAACTTAACAATTAATTTGTCTACGTGTTTAATTATGTACGAAAGATAAGAGAGTCAGAGCAAAATAAAACTTTGAATGTTTCATCTTTATGAGACTAAATTCTTTATTAAATTAAGGTCGCCTCATTGGTTTTAAAACAAATCAAACCATTACATATTACGGGGATGGGGAATAAACTTATATCTTCCAATATAGGGTGATGTGACTGGCTGCTATTCGAGACAAATATAATAATCAGAAGTAATAGATTGTGGTGTGTTAACGGAAGACTAGGCAGCTTGCACTTTGGCAAGTCTTTACACCCACAGATGAGACTAGGAGAATTTCTCTCTCCCTTGTTTGAAGTCACAGATGAGACACCGAATCAAGCTATAGGGAGCAAAAATAGCAATAAATCAGTAACATTGTGAACGAATGCTCAAAGCAAAATTATAAATATCTATATAAGACTTTATTTATTCCTCTATACTTTTCCCACGTAATCGTCTGACAAAGTAATTTAAAACCACACGGTAGGCTCAAAGAATCATACGTTTAACTATTAATTAATTACACTCTGAATCTCATACCCCCCTGACTGTTCGGAAAGTAGTAAACACAATAATGGCTACCTTTGATTATTATTTCCCCCCTCGTATCAGAAAACATGCAATTACATAGATAAAATCAGTTTTAGATATTAATTACCCGGTAGCATAGAATAAAACATCCTTAATTAAACTATAATACATACATCAATTTAAACCAATATATATATATAATAATGAACAAATATTTATTAAAATTGTCATAAACATAAAGACTTAGCAAGTTGTTATTTTAAGACTAGAGTAAAAGAAAAATAAAAGGTGGAAAGGGATATGTTTACTTACAGGTTTACTGTATACATTTTATCAAAAGAAAAAAATAACAAATATTTAGCATATTGAGTACAAGATTAAAACCTAATTATATAAGGAACTGACATTAAAAGAAAGTAAAAAGTTCATGTAAAGTAGATTTACCATTCTTTCTTCATCCGGACGTGTTTCTTGCGATGATGATTGCTCAGAACCTAGGTGCGCATTTTGGTTTTGTTATAATGACATATTGGCTTTCAAAATTTAGGGTTGGAAACTGGAACTATAGGCACATGAAAGGTTGGAAAACTGGAACCACAGCACATGATATTCGGCAGGCTAGGAAGGTTTCATCGGCAGGACAGGGATCAGCTTCCTGGACTTAGCCTGACATTATTGAAGCTTACAGGTCACTTCTTAATACTGCTCTCTCCAATTTTACTCTGCTGCTCTCTCCTTTTGCGGAGTGATCAAGAAGAAAAAAAAATGATGCAATCCAAAATGATGCAATCTGAAATGATGCAATCTAAAAATGATGCAATCTGAATGATGCAATCTAAAATGGCCAAAGTTCCCACAATTCTACTGGTTATTTGTCACCTCATTTCGGACTCCGCCTTCCTTGATTTTCTGGCCTCCAGCAATTTTCACTTTCACTATCCAGTCGGTACATTGAAATGTTTTTTTTTACCAAATCTGTACAAGTATTAACTATTTAAAATTAAGAATTATTCGTGCAATGAAACTTTCTCTTTTTTCTCTTTAAAATAATCTTATATTGGTATCCAAACCACGATATATATATTTTACTACTTACAATATTTATATGAGGGATTTATTTAATTATTTACATAAAATATGGCACACACAATTTAAGTTTATGTGGCTTGGATGAAGAAAGCCTCATTGCGCAAAATAATGGTTTGTACCAAATCTGCTATACCAAAATATTTTGAAAACAACAAAACAAACAAAAACAAAAAAAAACCATGAAACTAAGATCGATTCTCTGATCGAACTGTTTCAATATATAATCACATAAAGATGTTTAGATTATTCAAAACTGAAATTACTTTTAGATTTTAACTTTAAAGAGCTATGATTATGATAATGTATTGAAAGCATGAATAAAAGCTAAAATATATAAAATTATGTCTACCTTTTCTGGCCTAAATATCCTAATATTTATATATTTATCAAACAATTATTATGTACGTTATTTTCAATTAGATGCCTGATATTATTTGGCAACAATCTTAGCAAGCCCAAATGGACAGAGATATATTAAAATAACTTCAGGCTTTTCATTCATGTCTTTTTAAATTTGAACTAATAAAAATTCTTAAACTTAAATTTGTTGGCTGTCTTAAACCAGGAAAAGATCCACAATCAGATAACATACTTTCAAATTTCTATAAAAAAAAACCAACAACTTAGGACCAAAATCCAAATCTATAGTTGGAAAAACAATAGCATTCTTAAAATCTAATAAATGAAGCAAACATGCAAAAAAATTATTTGAAAAAATAAGCTTTAATAAAAATTAGTCAATAATTGAGAACTATCCATCTTTAAAACAAGCTGGATTCAGCTAAGAAAAAAGTTATTGCGAATAAATCTAAACTAGAGTCATATAAAATATAAATACAGCATTCTTTGTGTTTGTCTTAAAACAAAAGAAGGAAATTGAATCCTCATTTTTAGAGAACATACATTTTATATACTTATGATATAAATATGTGGGGGGGGGGGTTACATGTTTCACATATACAGTAAGTGAAAGTAAATTTTAAAAAAAATAATTAGTTCGCTGACCTTAAACTGCGTATAAAATAGTAATTTAGCTTAATAAACTATTATTTATAAATGAATATATATATATATCCAGTTAATCAAAAAGTTTACGTAATAATAGTTTTCAGATTTCAAAAAGAACTAGCGTTAATCTTAAAATATTATTACACCGTCATAATAAAAGTAAGCAGACGATTTTATATATATATTTTCTGAATTTGATATAAATTATTTGCATTTACTCTAGCGAATTACTTAAATCTTTTGCAAGTCAGCAGGGCCAGGCTGGGGCCAAGCTGGCAGAGAAAGCCGCACTGGCACCATTAGCCTCGTGTCACTAACCATCATCCACATGGAGCCTGGCTTGGCTTTGCCTTTTAAACATCTCCCAGAAGATTCTGCAAGCAAAACCAGTGTCTTAAATACCAGCCAGCCAGTATGGAGAATTATGATCACTTGCTTACACTGATTTTTTTTTAATTGTCAATTATTCTCCTCCTCTTTTTTCCTCCCATTTATGTAATCTCTTTTAGCCTTTTTTTTTCCACAAATACATTTATAAATTAGAAAATAATAGAGAGTTTTATCATATTTTAAAAAGTGTGGCAAGAGTTTGTAAAATAACACTTTGTTATAGGATAATAAAAACACAACAACAAAATGTGAGTGTGTGTGCATTTTCGGTAAAAATAAATAAAAGAATATACTTTTGAAATACATTTCAGCTATACAAAGAATTTGTTAATGTTTATTTTACTATGCAGGTTAATACTGTATATCTAAAATACAGACCCTCGAATAAATTATATTAAAAAAAGTAGCGATCGTGGTTTTAGTTTTTTTTTTTTTTAAAGTCTGGTCTATTGAATATCTTCTAATTGATTATTTTGCCATGCAACTTATTTTTTGATATTTGAAACGTTAACATTGTAAAAAGTTGATAACAGTATATTAATAATATATCTCTCTGTAAAGTTAATTGTCCAATCAGTTTAAAATGTTTTTTTTCCCCAAACAAGGACATATTCAGCAATAATATAATATGTAAGTATTAAAGAAGACATTCTTTAGAGCATTTGCATCTCAAACTCAAACAGTACCGTCCAACTTCCCCCAAACAATTATTTCAATAAATTGTTTTAGATCTAAACTTTGATAAATAAAATAAATGTTAAATTGCGGACCAAGATCTCTATTAAAGAACAATGTTTATAAAATCATGTTTTCTATTATATATGCAAGGGATTTTTTTTTTTAATGAAAAATTTAACTTTTTTGTGAAATGAGTAAAAAAAAAAAATCTTAGAAAAACGATTCAAAATTTTTTTATATTTTTATTAAGAGACTTTAATAATTTGGGAGAATGATCTCTGCGAAATCAAAGAATAAACTGATTTCCTGTAACCTGTTTCTAAAAATATATAAAAAAATCTGAAATCTGTTGAAAATTACAGTATTCTGTAAAATCTGCAATTTGCTATGATTATAATTAGTCATTTGAATTTTTTTACCAAATAAATTAATTGCTGTTCTTCATTTAATACTTTTTGAGATTTTTGAAAATCTTTTTTCTCCAAACACATATTATAAACTTTATTAAGATTTTGGAATCCAGGCCGTTCTTTAGTTATGGCTTATTCTCAACAATTCTTATAAGTCTGGGAAAAATTATTCTTTCAAAGACTTTATAGTGAATAATTACGTTTTGAATCAATAGTATGTTTTATTAGGTTTTAAGATAGCAATAGTTTCGTTTTCATATCAAATTTTTAAAACTGTTTCTAATGCATAATGTTAATGAAGAGATTTATGAGCCTTGCATTGGTTTCTAAGTTTTTTAGAAACTTTGAAACTATTATTTGCTGAATTGTAATCACTCAAATTGTATTATCAGATTTTCTAATGCTTACATAAGAATCTAATGATGCTAAATGAACTATAAAATATATTATTAGCTTTCAACTTTTACTTAAATGTATCAAGATCGTAAATAGTAAATGAAAAATTCATTTTTTTAAATTTAGGTTATCTAGATCAGTGGTCTTCAACCTTTTCACACCTGCGGACCGGTAAAAATAAGGATAAGGTTTCATGGACCAGCAGAAGTCAATAGATAAATTTTCTTAAAGATGTAAACAGCTTAGCCTTAGATGAAGTTATATATATATATATGGAGTTTGTATAATAATTTATTTATTTTTTAATTTTGAATTTTTTTTAGAAAAGTAATAAAAAATTTAATTCTACCCCCCCCCCCCCCATAAACATCTGTGATAACTAGAAAAACAAATTAATTTATGTATGACTGATTAGATTTTGTTCTGTTTCTTTTTTTTTTTAATCAGGTAAAAGTGCGATGAAAAAAATAAATAAAAATTATTTATATTAATTAAAAGTTTAAAATCTTGTTATTTTGTTATTAAAACTTTCTTGCCAGTCTATCGCAGACCAGCAAAAAACTTCTACGGATCAGCACCGGGCCGTGGACCAGTGGTTGAAGATCACTGATCTAGATTTTAAAGGATAAATAAAAAAAGAAAGAGGAATGAATCTCTTTAAATCTGCATTTTTTTTTTTAAAGTTCTTAGTTTTTTAATCAAAAATGAATATTTTTATACTTCTAAAATATTTTAGTGGCTAAGATTTTTTAATGAGTATTGTAAGGTATCAAATGTTTAGACTCCTTAGTCTTCTAACAAAAAAAAGAAATTTATAATATCTTTGAATATTTAAAAATGAATCATTATCACCAGACAGAATATTGTAATCATGTAAGACCAGTTTTGGGGTATCTACTAAAAATAGGTTAAAGTCTGCACATATATTTAATTTGCCATTTCCCTTGTAGTATGTTAGTTGGAATTCCTTTTTTTTTTTTTCATTTGTGTTATTAGTATTTACTAATTACAAAATTAAAATATTTCTAATGTTAAAATTATTTTTTAAATATAAATGAGATATTAAAAGAATGAGGTGGGTAATCAATTAATATTAAATATGTTATTCGTCTAAGAGTTGCAATTACTGTAACTACAGTATTCTATTATTTATATAAGAATTTTTGATAAGAAAAAGACCATATAAACACACATATATGATAGTATATATTCCCTGAGGAGAACATAAAATGTTTCCCATTATTTTAACACTGTGAAGCAACCTATAATAATATTTGCTGCATAATCTTTTATTTTCTTTCCAATATTATTATATATTTTGTAAACAGTTCTATTTTAATTACTTAACAGTTCTTCTATCTTAATTGCTTTAGGTAAAAAAATCCAATTCTATTATTACTTTCACACTTGATAATAATTTCCAACAAAAAGTCTGACTAAAAATGCTAATTTTTTAGTATTTTGCTATTACTTCTTCCTTAAATATAAATATAAAAAGCTTCAGGGATTCCTTTATATAATTATTAAATTATGTTATTTGGAACACAGTTCCTTGAATGAAAAAAAAACTATGGTATTGGAATCACTATAAAATTTAGCTTGTTATCTATTGCCAGAAATCCTAAATTTGCAATGAAAAAAAAATGATAGTGATAAATGTTTTGCATGCTAATATCTGTATCCATTTTATCTGTGCTTATACTTTAACATTAGATTTAGAAAATTCTGAATTTTATATTTCTATATGAATAGAGTTAATTGCAAAATTTTAATCATAGATAGAATGTTCCCTCTTGAAGACTTTAATGCACACAGTGATAAAAATAATGAACTATAGCCAAAAATTAATGAATTAATACTGATTCTGTAACTTCCAGTGACCCATTGTTTAAACTTTTTTCACAACACTTTGTTTTGATAGAAAAAGCATTAGAAAAGCACTTGAATGCATCCATGTTTAAATGAACATCATTTTATATTATGATTAAAAATTAGAAAGTTGCCAATATTACATAAGCACTTAATCAAATATTACAATAACACGTTGCAAGATTAAAATGATAGTGATATTAAAAACAATCTATCCCAAAAATACTGATAGGAAATTTGATGTTCATACTTTAAAAGTAATTGCTAATCATACTAAATTTTAAAAGCTATTAAACACTAAAATCCAGAATCTGCCAATCATTGATTGCCCATCAATCTTGGAGATTGAAAGTCTGACTAGTCTCCTAAGAGAACTAGATCAGATAGCGGATTAGTTGAAAATGACACTATCCAATACAGCAAGCATTGATGAAATTATCAGACTCAAATTACAATACAAATTAAAACAAAAATCCCTTGCGGAATACATATCTGTCAAGAGGGCTAATATCTACCTCACAGCACAAAACTGCTGGACAAGATGATATCTTAGATAGGCGCTGGGGGCAGTACATAAGCAGGTGACACCAACAGCCATAATGACCGAAGGAAGAACTTATGCAGGAATATTGATGCTTGAGAGAATTCAGGAATACTTTTGGAAGAACTTGCAGAAGGCAGGGGCAGGTTGGAGGGCTGCAT
The DNA here is from genome assembly GCA_028023455.1 of Epiperipatus broadwayi. NCBI lineage: Eukaryota > Metazoa > Onychophora > Udeonychophora > Euonychophora > Peripatidae > Epiperipatus > Epiperipatus broadwayi. The sequence goes on along the minus strand of JAQFVV010000107.1, from coordinate 826,805 downwards.
GGGGGTCCCACAGGAATCAAATGGATCATAAAATAACAGAGTCAGTGTTGAAAAACAAGTTGATATCACTCCCTAACTGGGTTCATCCAGGACTTCATGGGATCCCCAGGTTTCCCTTCATGCATCCCAGTCAATTTGCCATTCCTATTATGTTGAACATGATTAACCTCCTGGAAAATGGATGAAGGGATATAGCTGACTTATATCCCATTGCTCTCGTACCCTTCCTTAAAAAAAAAAAACCACCAACAGAACTATCCAGTCTAAGGTCCATTTCAATGACACTCTACTAATCAAAACCATTGAATCTGTGATTAAGGACAATATTCAAGGAAAAATTCTACAAGTTATTTCTCCTAACCTTCAATTCGTAAAAAAGGGGATATCAATGATTAACGCAATGGGCCAGGTAAAGCTGTTACTCGACCATGTAAGATTGGAAAAAAATTCAAAGCCTATCGCAATACAGCTAGATATTGCAGCAGCTTTCGACTTAGTCAGGACCGACAAGCTTTTGGAGGTTCTGGCTGAGTACTCCACCTCAGTCATATATCCAAATAATAGACAACCTATTGAGGAACCGAGAGATCTTTCTTATCTTAAATGGTAAAATAGCTTCTGGCTTCAAACCTTCATTCTCGGTCCCACAGGATTTGCGGTACACAGAGAGAAGTCTCCCTGGTACTTATATCCCTGGGATTAAAAAAATCAATTAATGTAATAGCATATATGGATGACATATTAGTAATTTTGTCATCAATCAAATATTTAAACCTGTTGTATGAAATATTGGACAAATGCACAGCTGATTACAGACTCAATTTTAACCACTTTTTTGCTGATTATTTTATTGGCTGAGTGAGGTAAAAGTCTAAACTTTTAATTGGTCAATTCACAAACTCAAGCATCAAAATATGATCAATTCACAAACTCAAGTGTCAAAATATATTCATCTTTTAATATTATATTTACTTTAGTTTCATTTGTAAAAAGTATATTAATAATTTGTCAGGTTATGAAAGTGAACAAAAGTTTTTTCAAAAATAAATTTTTATTTATAATTATAAAAATATTCAATAGCGGCAAATCTAAAATGAATGTTACTCACCAACTAAAAATAAAAAGTTTTGTTGACGTCAGTGATTTCTTTCCCAATTTTACATTGTGGAAAAGTAAATAATTTTTGCTAAAGTCTTAACTATTTTTCTAAAATAATTTTATTTTTAGCATATTTTATCAAAATAATTTATAATTTGTCAAAAAATACTTTTAAAATGGTCTAAAACATTCGTTTATCACTTTCAAAATGAAAGAAAAGAAATTGTAATGGTGGAAGTTATTGACAAGTGAATTTTTTTGTCCTCAATAGCTGAGAGCCAATCAACGCATAGAATGGACTGCCTCCTCCCTTTGTTAGACATTCAACATCAGTTTTATTGATTTTTTACTTGTAAAATAATTCAAGAGAGGGCAGCATCTTACAGAACTTTTTTTAACCTTTAAAAATAATGCAAAATCTTAACAGTAGCGTTAAAAATGACGGAATTAGAGTGACTTGAAGCCGACATGAAACCGTCACGTTTTTAGTCGTAACTAACAAAAAGTTGGTTAATATTCATAAATTGCCAGCCTGGAAAATTGCTACTGAAAAGAAAGTAACAGCCAAATTTATAGCAGAACCCCAAAAATTTCTCAACTTTCCCATATCCAGGTCACCAACAGCAATGACAAAAGAAATACAAAATGCAATATTGAAATCAACAGAAAGGTTAACCAACTCACTGTGCAAAGTTTACCTTTCCCTTCAAGAAAAAGTGACACTGCTGAACATCAAAATATTTACAAAGATCACCTACTTTCTCCCCATCATAAAGCTGAACAAAAACTTTACAAACAAAATTAACCCTATATGTTCCAGGCTACTTTGGGTAGAGGAGCGGTGGCCATAGCTTTAAGTAAAATACAATGGCCTAAGAAACTTAATGGCCTCTCTTTACATTCAATCCCAGCCATCTATGCCCAAAGGGCCTATAATCTAATTGTTAATTGGACACTACTATACGGGTATCATGAGATCACGCAAATCGTCTTGCCCACTGACCGACCACCACCAAAGGAGGATTGGATAATGAAGCTGAATAAATACCTAAGGAAATTTGCTACACCAGAACAACTACCATTCACAAATAAGATCAGAGTATGGGAAGCATATCACCTGATGAATCCAGAGTTACAATGTTTGCCAAGTAAACTAAATCTAACTAACAATAAGCTCTTATCAAAAACTAAATTCTGGGCATTGAAGCTGAAATTCATCGATTTTGTAATCAAATTAAATCATGACACTTTGCCCACCAACTTGACCCTATATGCCAAATGTGTGCGAGAAGCTGAAACAATAGAACATCTAATTGGAGCATGTATGCGATTTGACAAAGTCAGGAAATTCATCCACAACCACTCCAAAATGAGAGTAAATTGTATCACCTCAATATGAGACTATATAAATTACAAAATTTTTGGACTGATCAGAATTGCAATCTTCACCGTATTCTCATTATGGAAAACTAGATATAAGATAATTATTGGAAAATCCAAATCAGAAATAGTTCAATTGTTTTGTAACAGCTTGGAGAAAATCAAAAAAAGAGACGAAGGTTATTCATCAAAGACACATGGTCATATTTGAACACTGCACTCTTGGACTAATATACTCTGGCCTTCATTGAGTCTTATTCATAATTACAACTTTCAATAGAACGAGAGGTGCTAGGCCTTGTTTAATGATTGTAAATAAATATATATTTTAAAAGTAAAATCCTTAATATGAAACAGAACACATTACTGAGACATGGAATTCTCTTAAGGAGTCTGTTCTTGGATTCACTAAAAAAAGAAATCATGCATGAATAATAAAATGAATAAGAAGCTTCATAAAAAATTTAGCAATTTAAAGACAGAAGTTCAACAATTGGTGAGAAGTCTTAAGAATGACTGACTGATTAAAACTGTAAAATAAAATACATTCACTTGTCGAATAATCCTTTTAGATGTTTTTTGTTTTTGATACAGTGAAAATAATATATGGGCCAAAAAATACTGTAATATACAAAAATTCAGATGATTTATTTGATTCTAAAGACTCATTTCAATTCGGATAGAGATTTAAACAGCTCTTTGAAATCTAAAATTGAAAAGATTGAAGATAGTGATGAAATCCCTGAAGAAATTTTAAAATATGATGGAAATATAGTCTCATGAAATTAAATCCTTAGTCTTAATGATATATTATTCCAATTTATAAAATTAAAAAAGCTAAAAAAAGATTGCAATAAATAATGTGAATTTTTTTACCTGAGCATAAATAATTTGAATAAATGCAATAAACATTTGAGCATCAAAGTGGAAAATTGAGTAAAACAATTCCATTCAAGCTAAGATTTTTTTAAAAAAAATTTTTTCAGTTGAGAAATAATTCAGATATCTTCACCTTTTGAGTCCACTATTCCATCATTGTCAGAAATCAACAGAGTAAAAAGAAAATTGGTAGTTTCAAAAAATAATGTGACATTTGATTATCCAGGTAGCAGATTGAATAACAATGTTTCCATTCTGTTAGCAAAACTGAAATTTCTCTTACTTTACTCATTTCAGAAACAATCTATGTATTTTTAATTCTATTACTATGCTAAACCATATAGGGTAATAATTTCAATGATATTATTAACTAGGTTGCTTCCAATCACAGATAAATTCTTATAAAAGATGTGGTCTGATTTTACAAACTCTAAAAAACACTACAGCAAATGCAAAAAAAAAAAAAGTGACATGAGCAAAGATATGGTTTATATTAGGGGTGACTAATGTAACAATTTTTTTATTTATGAGATCAGATGTATCATACATACAACTTTTGTTCTATTCAGCATAGTTTCCATAATATAATAATGTATCAACGATTTTTAAAAAATGATATTATATTTTTTTAATGTTAAAATTTAATTTTAATATCATTTACTTTAATGAGACATTCAAATCGGTTTCCTTTTTAACGAACTTTTAATTTTAAACAGATTTTTCAAATTTAAATCATTTAGATGTGATCGCAATTAACTTTTTACCAATTTCATTGATGAAAATATTTTTTGTAAAGAACAAACTGCAAAACTTAAAAAAAATGGACAATTACAAAATAAAACTTAAAAACAATTACACACTTATTCTAGATTAATCCTCAAAATTAGTAAGTATGAAATGTCCATCTATGTATAGACTGAATATAGAATTTTTTTTAGTTTGACTCACTAAACTTTTTTTTTCCAGATAATTAATAAAAATTATTTTTTGATTACAGTATGAATCCATTAATCAAAAAAGTTTTTTTTACTAAAATTCATTCATAGTATATAATCTCCTAATGAAGAAATGAAAGAAAATGTTATTACTGTTGGTGAAACATCTGAGATATTTAAAATGAAAACCATTACTAAACAAGTATTTATTTGTATTTGCTTTTAAACTTTGTTTTCATTTTATATAATAGTGATCTTTAGAATGGTTTATGTGTGGCTTCATAAATAAAGTAAGCATCAAAATAAAATATTGTTCTGATGATGTTTTTAATTTATACTGAAACAGTAAAATCTGTGATACATATTTTGCTTCATTGCCTGGTAACATTAGAAATCTTAAAATTAGGGTTTGAACCCATTTTATATATTTATTTGGTCATCCTAGAATGTTAGGCACACATATATACTCACATTACTTCCTCTTTGTTTTATTAAAAATGGTTATGTTTAACCAATTTCATTATTCTTAATTGTAATTAGATTTTATTTCTAAAATCTTAAATTCCCTTTATTACAGATAATCGGGTATATGCATATGCCTATATGTATTACAGATACAGAAATTAATATCGTTTATAAAAAATATATATATAGAAAATTCTATATATTATTCGTCTGTAATTAATGTAAATCTAAAGCAATATCAGAAAAAGTTCTAGAAAGTAATCATTTCAATTTAAAATGTTATGAGACAAAAGAACATACATTAATTAATGTTAAAATGTCGCTCTCATTTAACTATTTAAACAATTTTCAAATTAACAAAATCATATATTTAAATCTATTTCCAATTCAAAAATAGATTTAAATAATGCTTTCTGGAACTTATCTATTTATGTCTTTCAACAGTAAGAAAATTGAACCATAGCAGCTAAAATCAAGCTAGCAATTCAAGCATATCTGGTCTCCATAAGTAAAGAACTTTCTGGAAGGTTTGGTATTTTCCAAATATTGCCAAATTTTGAGCATAGGGGGAGAAAAAGTTCTAGTAATGTGCTAAGTGAGCCCATGACTCTCTTTGCTTGTCTTTTGACTTGACTGGTACTAAAAATGACCGCTGAGTAGAGGGAAGAAGTTCACCTCTCCCGATCTTCAGATTGTCCTCATGCTGCCATTCTGCCATGCCATCGTTGCTTGAAAGCCGCCTTATCTAAACTGTGAAAACATTTGAAAATGCTTACCATTATTTTATTCATACTTCGCATTGCTGACCATTCTTTCCATGTCTAAATTTCATATATGTATAATCCAAATGGCCACCATGTCATCTAGAAGGTAATTTGTTTTTGCCACTAAATGGACTCTTAATATCCTTCATTTTCATGTAAATGTTATTTGTAATCACAATGTAACTTTCTACCTATCTGATAACTGACTATAAACTCAATTATCATAGTTGTAGTAATTTTGAATGACTCTCTCTCTCTAAAATTTCTTAATTTCTTTGTAAATACGCATTTATTTTTATATAGCGCTATGTTTACAATTGTATTACATTCAAATATCAGCCTTTCAAGCTAATTGTGCATGCGCTTTTTGCGAGTGTTAATAATAAATGAATACTTTCCTTTCCAATACAAGATATAGTATTTATGCAGGAATAAAATGAATCCACTTATTCCTACAACTCAAATGCTTATATATGAGCAAATCTGAAGTACTGGCAAGGAAAGCATGAGGATAGACCACTCACTTCAAATTACTATTTACGATAGCACAAAATTATGAAACTTTAATCTATTATTACCTTGTAAATTTCATGCTCTAATTAGATTTTCTATTCTCATGCGGCAAATTTATTTTAATCTTATTTTAAACTATTTCTTTTGAGTTAATTTTTAATATGCTAATGACTCAATCTAGCGAACTTATAACATTTCAGCCACCATCCCAATATTATGGGATGCTTAAATACTTAAATGTAAGATTTCTTACTAAACAAAAAGTTCGCTTGATTGAATATCTAAAAATATGTGTAATGGTGGATTATTAAACCGTCATATTATGGGATATTATAAACATATTTTCTCTCTGTCTAACGCTATTGATTTTAAATACATTTTATGTTCTATTAAATAAATTTTGATGATCATTTCATTCTAATAATTTTTTCATTTGCTTATCGCCTGTTGAGTGTTGTAAATTGTTTTATAATTACATTATCATTCGAGTATACTTGGGCTTGTTAAATAGAGGAAATAATATTTTTCCGACTTTTGGTTTGACATGCTAATTTGTCAAGATCATATGCATACCTTTCTGAATGGGTTATTATTTGTCATGGTCTTACGCATGATATTATTGTTGCTTTAGTTGGGGTTTTAATTAATATATCAGTCATTAAAGACTTAAGTCATATTTAGCATTGCTTACTCATGATGGTATTAAAAGCCTCGTATTTTGCTTTTTCATGCTTATTCTCCAGAAGTCTTGGATGTTCTTCATATAACTTGTCCCAGAATGAGGTGTAGTCGCATCAACCTCAAGATAATGTTAGATTGTTGAAGCTCTGCATAGGATAACATTGGCAAATTTGGACCATGACATCCTTACCAATCATCTCTCCAAACACTGCTCTGTCATATATACAAGCGGACTCATAAATGATGAAGTCTCTCAGTCCAAAAATGGACTCAAATTCCATTTTTGACGCTATCATTGTTGTCAGCACTGCAACTTCTCTTTGTTATATGTATACCCCATACCATTTACAAATCATGACACAGTAATCTTTATAAACCATTCTCTTTGATTATTAATAGAATATTTCAGAAGTGTCATAGTAAAGCTTATTTAAGCTATCCACCCTCTCATTTGGACAGGCTTAAATGTGCTCAAGGATGATGGAGTTATTAATCCGAACTGTTAAGTCAACTACGCAAATGAGTACTAATTCCTGTCAGGTAATTAATAAATATAATGTTAATAAATAGTTTATCTGAATATAACAAGTTACTTAACTATTGTATCAAAGTGTAAGCCTTCCTTTGGAGGTTATTTCATAAATGTTTCTCCTATGTAATCATAAATTAATGATCATCACCTCTGTCTTATCATAGTGTTAACAGCATTAATCCATTAAATATCATTTATAGTGCTCATTAGCATATTAAGCCACATTTCCATTAACATAAGTCATTTATCACTTATATATAAATCATCACTTGCATATTGCTTTACGTCAGTGAATCTGCACCTGTAGTGTATTATAAAATCATACCATTCTGTCTATACACAAATTATTAGCTGCATGAAATCTGTGCTGTGTTGATTTATGTAAATAAACTTTATTTCTGTTCATTAAATTATATATATATTAATAGTTAATCATGTGTTTATGTCTCCTCATTTGAATCTCACTCATTTAGTATTTTAATAACAGTACTTTTAAAAGTTAAACCAATTATTTTAAGTAATATTTATGCTGGGTTTGTACTCTGTTCTTACTCATTGTGGATGAATGCTATATTGTAATTTATGCCTTCCTTATTATGCTAGCCATTTGCAATTTCTTTAGTTTATAAATTCTCCTATACTTAAGGCATCCGTTGATCTAAGAGTTGATAGTCTCCATTCCAAATAATTACCTTGGAGATCTCATGTCTCTCCACTGTGTCTATGGGACTGGAAAAAATGGAAATTTCATCTGTTTTCATCAGAAGTGTTGTTCATAATGTTATAGCTTTAGAGAAGGGCACATAGGACAAAATCCACGATTGCTCCTGATGACTTGTGTATCTCGGGCATGAGTGGATTTAGGATACTTTTGCTTAGATTCTGAACCTTGTTAGATGAGCATACAATTCTGACCGGTACAATACCAATTGAAAGTAAAAATAATAAGTTCACTTTCTTGACTTCTAGATTTACATTATGTTGATGATTGCACAATTAATGAATTATTTACATAATGCTTATAATGTTTTGATTTCATCCTAAAATTATGAGTTGGTAATTATTGTTCAAAAAAATTCAAATGCTTTATCAGTCGGTGTAAAAAAAAAATTAACTTTTTGCTTGATCATCTTGAATATGTTAGTAGCTTTTTAGAAGGACAAATGACTTTGGGTGATAAAAAGTAGTAGAGATTTCAATGTGCTGCTGTATTTAATAAATTAACATTGATACAATTATTTCAATTGAATTATTGTATAGAAATAATATTCAAATTAGTTGTATAGATATAATATAAACTTTCTATCAATATAAGACAAAAGCATTGTAAAATTTTCCATTTAAGGATAATTAAAAGACCAATTGATAGATTCTTCAGTGTGCTGGATGTGATGATGTTGAATATATAATTGTAAAAAAATATCTTCATTGAATTTGGTATGTGAAGTGAAGGAAGAATAGTAACTTGAGTGTATTTTTTCCTTGAAAACCCCCCACATTTTCTTTATAAAGATTATCATGAAAAAACTCAGAAGAGATGAATAATTTCACTGCACATATAACTGCTGATTTGTCTATTCAATCAGCAGTTATATATGTCTGTTTAAATACATTTATTTACCTTTATATAGAGAAACATAAATAACAAATGAAAAGCCATTAAGAACCGCTATTATGTTTTTTTTTCTCTGAAATAATGAATGCTGATATTGTATGATGTTTAAACATGCTATTTCCACTTATCTACATGTCAATCTATTTGCATACAAAAAATCACAAGAAAATATCAACATCACCAGGGATCAATCAATAAAAAGAAATAAAATAAATATTTTTTTTTAATTCTCAAAGTATGAAATTAATACAGAAATATCTGATTAATTAATATTTGTAATTGATGAGTGCCAGCCATATTTTTATTCCTACAGCATTTTCCAGTATCCTTTGCATTGTCAAATAATATTTTATGACCTGTATTTTTAATTCTACTCCTATGAACTTTAACTCTTTCATTTAAGACTTAATTTATTCTGACCTATATAAATTTTATGACAACTGCAAGTTTTTAAAAAAAATGGTTACATCAGTTATGCAAAATGTCTGTAATACTTTTTACAGTTTATTTCAAGTATTAAATGTCCAAATTGTTTATGAAATGACCGGGGGGGGGGTAGAAATTAGTACTTTTGAGTTGTTGTTTTTTTTTTAAAAGGGGGGGGGGGCAGTTATTAGATGTAAAATAATTACTTGACTATTTTATTCATTATTCATTAGTAGTCACTCAGGAATAAGTATGTCCATTGCAAGTTCAGGAAAAATGAAAAGTGAAAGACAAAGAACATGTTAAAGATAGTACAAATTGATCCGCGAATTGCCAATATGTCCATACATTGCGACATTGTTTTTTAACTTTTTCTATAGCAAGTTTTTTTTCTGGCAAGAGTAGACTTCTCAACTACTTTCACACAAGTCAACTGACATATATATACATGCACTTCTGATCATATATAATATGTAATGTATTAAGCTTAACTTATTGTAACTGTTTATAAACGTTCTGATTATGTCTACAAATAATCTGTAATTGCGGCTACTAAATTTACATAAATGTCTTGGACTACAGATGATGGATAGATATGAAGATTAAAATATGAGTTAACAGCAAATAATTAATAAACAATGCCTGACCAAGAGTATTCCCTGTTGCCTTATCTTTTCTCTTTGCATTATCTTTATAGTTTTTTTTTTTTTTTACTTTAATGTCTTCAGTCACTTAGGTTTCATCATGATTCTCTCATGCCATCAATCATCTCTTTGCATTAAATGTAGCAGAGTAAAAATATTTTCATTTTTTACTTATATACGCAATAATTTTGATTCCTATTTTATCTTTCACATTTTTTTTCTTTCTTGAGTTATAATATACATACTCATTTACAAGTATTTGTTAAAGAATGAATGAATATTTGATATTTTGTAATCAAATGCTAAAGAAAATGCGACTATGTAACATCAAATCCGTGTGTATATATATATATGTGTGTGTATGTGATCATAATTTGAATAATATACCATCCAATCTAGTTGACTGCAAAAAATGTTTTTCAATCAGTTAATAGTTTATCTACTTGTCAACCTATTTATTACCTTAAATAATTATATATATATATATACACATCCATCTTCACATTAATAGTGACAACTGTCATTCGTCATTTATTTATGGTATTCCTACATCGAATTTTTTTTATATCTACCTATTCATTATCTTTATTCATCTATATAGAATTTAATATCCTCATCTTCTAAGTCAATTTATAAACACAGTGACGGTAGACGAATGGTAACACAAACTTTATATATAAAAATTGAAATAAATCAAAAGTGTGACAACTAAATAAACTTAAACAATCAGTATAAATTTAAAAAGACTTCATAAATAGTATTATGAGAGATAAAGAAGTCAGGAAAGATGGCTCTTAATTAGATTAGTTACTCTTTAAGCAATTACAAGACCATTTTCACAAACCCCAGCTATAGTTCCAATCCTAGTAATATGTTATGGGGAAATGACAATGCTAGTAATCTGCATAGTCCTTACAAACAGATGGACTCTCTACTTCAACTTGAGTCAATTAATGCTTTACATGCATTTATTACCATCATCTGCTGATAGATCAGCAGAACAATTGCTAAGTCCAAATTTAATCATGCAGATAAGGTCAATCGTTTTAATATTCTCTATGCACAACTCCAGTTAATGAGGTTCACTTCTCTCCTATACAAGGTGCCAACATTGTCATTATTCTTAGACTAATTAATGGAGTAATTAAAAAAAAAAATCTAGCTCAGAAAATGATTTGATAATGCTTAAGGGATAGTGAGGCAAAATTTTATTATGTGATTTGCTGACAATGTTGGTGAATGGGAAAGAAGGGAGGAGATTACGTTTGTCAACAACGTTTCTCCTCATACACAGAAGAATTAATTTTAAGGTGGGAGGGAATAAAAGCAATCATCTATAAATAGAGTTATTATTAAAATTAAAAGAAAGGTTTAAGGTGTCAATGATAATGGTTTTCTCTTAAAAGAATTTTACAGCTTTTAAAAAATTAATAAAATAAGGTGTGCTTGTATATTTAACTATTGATAAAATAAAAGCTTGTAAACTGAGTCTATAATTCTATATGAATAAACTATAACAAACATTTATAATATTTTGAAACTTAATGAATTTAAAATAAGCAATAACAAAATAGATAGCATGTGCAAGTACATATAGTTTCTTTTCTAACTGCTAATTTATAAAATTTTGTATCGTTTTTTTTTTTACACAGAAATTTGTTATGCATGATTATTTCTTAACACAATAAAAAAAAGCAAAACGATTAATTAAAATCAACATTCTTCATGCAGTTTAATAAGAGTTATGGAAAACAGCAACAACTTTTTTAAAATATGCTCAACAGACTTTGTAAAAGAAAAAGATAGCACAGTTCTGAAAAACCAAAGCCTTTTAAAATTTTAAATGATTTTTTAAAAATCATGTTTCTTTCTTTTTTATATATTAAATATTCCTACACATCCAACTCATCACCTCTCATAAACATATATAAATTGTTTTTTAAAAATGATCATATGTGAAAATCATGTAACATTTGATCAAATTTACTTTTTTTTTTTTTTACTTTTCTTGTCTAAGAATCAATCCATGAATACTTTACTAAAATGGCCAGAATAAAGATTTATTTTATTTATTTATTTATTTACAAACTAATATGAAAAAAAAATATACAGAACATGTAGGGGTTTATAAGGCAGTGCATTTACGATCTATCTGTTGGTAGAATCATATACATATATCACACTATATCAGAAAAAAAATTAACAATAAGTTTTATTCTTTTCCATAAATATATATAGAGATATATAATATATTTAAAAATATGAAAATAATACTTTTTTTTAAATGAAAACAAACCTAAAATTAATATAACTTTGCAAACAGACAATGGCTATAAAGCAAATAAATATGCAAAATACTCATTTAAGGAAATTGTAAGTGTTGACTATCACTATTTGAAAAGAGCAAACACAATTCCATGATAAATTAATTGAATTAGAAACAAAACACGTAAAAAAATTTTAAAAGCAACAAAATGAAGAAAATTGTTTATATTTGGCAAAAAAGAGGGGGGGGGGGCAAAAACATTCATTTAAAGAAACTGTAGGTAAATTTTGAACACACCTGCACGGATGATGATGGTATAGCATTAGAAGTCTCAATATTGCTTGTTCATATGTGACTTGCAATATCTTCAATTATTAGAAGTAATAATTTTCATCATTCATAAAATTTATGATAAAATATTATTTTAAAAATTCTACTACCAAGTGATGAATAGTGAAAAAAAAGAGCATTATCATTTTTGCATCAACACATTCTCCTGAATGACTGTACCACTTCAGAACCATGTGACTGATGTGATTCTGTCATGCTAGAAAAAAAAGGGGGAGACTACAAGAGAAAATTTTTACCTATTTTGTGATATCCACCCAATAATTACAAGAAATGTTGTTCAGCCAAAAACAATTAAGATTCCCCCCCCCCCGTTATTGTGACTTTGAATGCAGAATATATTGCAATCTGATGTGTGATTTTTTTGAGATTCTTTCTTTTTGCCAGGGGTATATCTAAAAAAACCAATCGAAGTTTTTAAAAAAAGCTTCAAATACTGAGATTATCTGACTAAATATATGCTAAAAAGTTTGCTAAACCACAATACCTGAGGCTTACTGTGTTCTTCAACAACATTGGCTATACATTTCACAATAATGTTTTAAACAGACATTTAACTATTAAATTTTTTTGATACTCATACTTATGAGAATCCATCCCACCTGATGGCACTGTTGCTAATCAAAAACAAATAGATATAACGTTACTGGGCTGATTTACATTTTAGTTTTTTTTAAAAAAATAATGCTTTCACCAGTTTCTCTTTGGGGATTTACATTTTTTTTAGATATAAAACATTGACTTTCTTTCAAAATACATTTACTTCATTTTAAAAAAACATTATTTTCTAAATTACAGTTTTTAATTATATTATATATTTCAGCATGTAGCCCTGGAATGTGCAGGGGGGATGACCGCTGTTTTCGGTGATCCAAAGGATCAGCCAAAAAATCCACTTCTCTGATCAAACCAACCTTAGGATTTCTAAAATGATTTTTATTTTAAGTAATAAACTTTATTAGACAAATGCTTACATATGTACATTAAATATCTACAAATTAGTTTTGATTCACCTTGTGCTACTACATCAAATTTACCGATCCTGTCCCCCCGAAGCACCACAATTCAAATCTATAATACTCTCATTGTTGATATGTCAACATTTTTCCTGTTCAATCTCAGAGTTATTCATCACAAATCTTCTTGGAAGATCTTCTGCATATTTTCTGTCCTATTTCTCTTTATGTGTGACCCTTTACTCCCACATTTCGCAAACAGTCATAGCGGACCCTCCCCATACCTTTTCCATAATCTTCTTTGGCCAGTATTTTAAACACCTATCAAAATAATTGTCCCAATCATTGTCAAGTTTCTTCAACCAGTTAAACTTTTTGTTATCAAAGATTAACGAACACCGGATTGTCCATATAGTTTTCAATGCATGCATTATCACCATTGCGTTATGAGGTTTGAATCTTAATACATTTTGCTTCAGTAGTATTTTAAGATTTATCCTTGGGGTGTGGAAAACACTGTCTCTTAGCTTCCCAAATTCACTGCATTCTTCTAGTAAGTGTTGAAATGTTTCACGTTTATTCTTACAAAATGAACAAGTTTCCTCTAAGCTCATTCCCAATCTTTTATTAATGTATGTTGTGGTCGGTAAAATTCCATTGATCAACTTGAATATGAATTTCATATATGTCTGTGGTGTATAAATTGAATGGAATTTAACTAGTACCCCTTTCATTGAGCAATTTATCCACGAATTTTCATGAGGTTTTACTCCCCTTCTCATGTCTTTGTATCTAATTCTTTCCAAATTTTGTACATTTAGATCATCTTGTATGTCCTTATATGCTATGAACATAACTGCTAAATAAGATCTTCTCTCCCTACCTATTTCACTGTATATTTTTATATCTCCCATTGGCAGGCTGAAACATCCATCCTTAATAACATTTAAATATGTTCTTGCAGTAATAAAATCTACATATACCTTTGGATCAATTAAGTTTAATCCTCCGTCATTAATGGGTAACTGTAATATTGCTGTTGATAGTAATCTAGATTTCTTTCCCCAGATAAATTTTTTTGCCATCTGGTTTATACTACTGATTGTTTTATTATATAGTTTGACCCATGGTCCATAATAACTAAAGACCCCTGTTGCAATTGCATTGAACAATTGTGTTCTGGTCACTTCATACAACTTGAACGGTGTGAAGTTTTTGATCCTATCTTTGATTTTATTTATAATTAGTTGATTTAAGTAACCATTCATACGTGTCTTTGACATATATATCGGCAGTCCAAGGAATGACTTTGGCTGAGCAATAAATTCGGATGGTATTCTTTTACCCATTGCCAATTGCCATGCTGCTGATTTGTTAGCTTGAATTACTGAACCTGTAATTTCTTGAAACTTTTCTAGCACATTCATCACTACATTAATATTATAACTATTTTCTACTATTATTACGATGTCATCAATAAATGCGGTGACTCCTATTGTGACACCCAAATGCGGTATATAGATTCCATTAACCAATGTCTCTATTTCTTTGATCATTGGGTCTACGTAAATTGTGAGTAATAGGGCTGCCAATGGTGATCCTTGGGGAATACCTTTCTCTGGTATGAAAAATTCAGATCTGCGCATATAGTTTTTGTATGACATTCTACTATTTCTTATGTAATTCACTATAGCGTTCTCTAGATATTTGTCTTCTTTAATCAGATTTCTCATGGCTTTTATTAGATATGACCAGTTAACTAGATCAAACGCTGTCTTAAAATCTATTTGTATTGCATAGTACTGTGTTAGCTTAAGTTCCTTTGCATACTTTATTGTTTCTTGTATTCTTATAGATACATTTATGGCTCTTTTGCCCTTAACTGCATGATGCGCTGATGATATTTTATCTTTTACCAAGTTATTCAATTTTTTAAGTAGTATTCGTGCCAAGATTTTTGAATCAATATTGTCTATGGATATGTTTCTTAGGTCTTCGATAGTTGGAATTTGTTTTGATTTGTCTTTTTTTATGCTGAAAATTATTCTGCTGTTTATGTATGGCCATTCAATCCTTTTACTACACATCTGATTGAAAAATTTTGACATTGCACCTGCCAATACATAATTGATTTGTTTGTAGACCGAGCTGGTATAGAGTCATTTGCCATTGTCATTTGCAACTTCAATCTATTAATTTCATCCATTATTTCTTGAACTGTTATATATTCCTTTGTGTTTTCTATGGCCACTCCCTCATATCTATCAATGCCTGCTACTCGACAGCCAAACTTCGCCTTTAGCTTTTCGACCATGTATTCATCAACCTCATCTCCAGATGCCACAATGTTCTCTGTTGTCTCTACAGAAGCAATGCCCTTTGTATGTGGAATATAGATTTTGCTATAGTTAATCACTGGTTTTGATATGTGATTCATTCCTGGGACTAATTTCCGTAGTCTTAATGTATAAGTTTCTTGTTGTATCAGATTGTATATTTTATTGTATTCTACTTGCATTTTATTGATTAATTCGTGATTAGGACTTAAGCTAGAAATATTCTGTAGTATTTTATGAATTTCATGTATTCTATTTTTTATTTGGTTCTGAGATAATTTACTATCCTCACTCTGATAGCATATATCTGATATGTATTTCTTTATTTTATACCATGCAATGCATGGAGGTAATTTTGTAAGTCTTGTGTAATAGTTTGTAACGATTATAACGTTTGATATTTGGTCAACTGAAAATATGATTTGGCTCTTAATATTCTTTTTTACTGTGTATGAATATATTTTTTTGTTTCTTACATAATTATTAATTTATAGTTGTACCTTTAGGTGGTCGGAAAATGCAATAAGTGATGTGCTAATAATAGAATCACTAACTTTAGTTGCCGAAACAAAGAATAGATCTATTAGCGAAGTGTATCTACTGCTGAAAAATGTGTAAGCACTATCTCCATACTTCATTTGTAGTGGAAACAGTGACACATCCCTCAACTTATGTTCTAAGGTTTTAGGAATGTTTTGGTATGAACAATTAAAATCACCACCCATTATCACAATACCTGGCTTTTGCATCAGTTTGTTCTGTATGCCATGAATAATCTTTGAAATGTCATTACCCTTTGCTATAGAATATACCGCGATCAAATAATGTTGCTCATTATAAATGACAGAACTATGTGATTTGTTTGCAAATCCATTATTTGTATTTTTCTTATTCCAGAGTGCATATTTATTAGTACTGCTACTCCCTGTGAGGATCTAAAATTGGGCCTGAACAGAAATATATTCTTTTTTGATAGTTTTTCTATGATCCATATAGGAGTGTTATTACTTATCTTTGTTTCTGTTAAAATTATCATTTCATATTTTTGAGTTGCTATATAATCTACTATTTTCTCGGCTTTATCTTGATTGTTTATTCCTCTTATATTTATTGATAATATATTAAGTGACCTGCTCATTATTTAACATAATTGGGGTTTCTTTATTTTCCTTTAATCTAGTAATTGTGTCGTCTTTTCCTTTTTCATTTGAATCATCATTTGATTTTGATTGATTAAGATCACTATATATTTGTAATCTTTTATGTTTAACATTAGTGCTATCATTGTTGGTTTCATTATTATCTTTTATATCTTTATTAACAATTTCTTTATTATTATCTTTTCGTTTGTTGGTAGGTATTTCCATTTTCTTTATGATATGCACATTTACTACATTTACATCTGCATCTGATCTTGTCTCAGCTGTAATGTTATTGGGACTATCTTGTACTGATTCTATTTCCATTGACATTGGTTCATTAATATTTAAGTTCAGCTCTTTATTTTGCTCAATATTTGTTTCATATTCATACAACTTATCATCTTCTCTCTCACTATTCACTATATTTGCCCATGACTTATTATTTCCAATATTACATAGGTGATTCATTCTATTAAATTTATTGCACTTAACACAATTTCCGGTTTTGCATTCTGCCGCTATGTGACCGACTCTGTTGCAGCTAAAGCATAGAGGGATTCTACCCCTTATTATTATGGAAATTGGCATTTGGTCTTTTAATATCTTATGTGGTATTTGTTCTTTCGTTATTCCTTTTTTTAGTTTCATTATAATCTTCCATGCATTTGTAGGGATTTTATAAGCTATACCTGGCGTCATCTCTCTTTCGATTTCTATCACTTCAGCATAATTATCCATTTGAGATTTGAAGTATTCTATATTGAAGCTGGGTGGTGTGTGTAATATTTTTCCGTATATCAAAGGGTTCGGTTCCTTTGATACATAGATTTTTCATCCTTGCATTTCTTTAATTAAATTTTCAGCTCGTTCTTTTTGATCCTTATTAATATATTCGATTGACACGAACCCTCTAGCGGGAAAAAATGCTGTATGTTTGACTGTGTCTATTAAGCCATTAGCGTCAAGTATCTTCAAATACTCATTTATATCCGGTTTGTCCAAAATGTGTTCACCTGTATTATCATTCATTTGAATAATTAGACTTAAAATGGAGTATTTGGTGTCATACAATTGATGAATATTTTTTTCCAATATGCGTTTAGTTTTACGATCGCTCTTGAACCAAGCTTATTTGTTTTCCGTATGTCCGAATAATTATCATTAAGTTCTGCGAATTGTATTTTTTTACTATTATTATTTATTTGTTGTTCACTTTCTAATTTATTTTCCGTAATTTTAAATTTTATTCTTTCTGAAATGTTATTATTTGCTTGTGTTATGATTGCTAAGTCATCCTGTGAATTATTACTTTAGCTATCGGTCCTCCTTTTTTTACGCTTGCTCAATATTTTCCAATCAGCTTTCTCACTATTAACGTTATCATTTAAGCTTTCATCATGTACTATTTTTGTTTTTTTTTAATACCGATGGATTGCTTTTCTCATTTTTTGACAGCAACGGTTGTGCATTTGCTATCGTATTCCCGTATATGCTATTAAGATTAACTCTATCTATTAACTTGTTTAATTCAGGATTACTATTATATTTTCTTAGATTACATTTTATTTTACAAGCATTATCGGCCATTTTACTATTGCTTTTCGTAATTTTATCAATTTGATTCATTTCGATCTCATTATTATTGTCATTAATTTCATAATTATTTACTATGATTTCCGCATTCTTCCTGCTTTTTCTCCCCATTTAAAATTTTTTGATTTTAACTAAAACTTTATGTTATTTAGCATAAGAGGCGGCTACATGACCTGTCTTGTTGCTGCCTTGTGCATGCTCTGTATATGAGGATTTCTAAAATGATGTGATACCTCAGACATTTGATTTGTTCTTTACAAAACAACACTATTTAATAGAATGGAATAATTGAATTTCTTATGAAATACATTCACTTTTTTTTTTAAACATTATTTTCTAAATTAGTTGTTTAATTACATTATATATTTCAGCGTGTAGTGCTGGAATGTGCAGGGGGAGAGGTGACCACTGTTTTTGCTGATCCGAAGGATCGGGCAATAAATCCACTACTCTGATCAAACCAACCTTAGGATTTCTAAGATGACATGCAACCTCAGACATTTGATTTGTCTCATAGCTGTTCTTTATGAAAGAACATTATTTAATAGAATGAAATAATTACATTTTTAAATTACAGTATACATTTCAGTATGTAGTACTTTACAACAGCCATTTTAGAAGTCTCATAGCTGTTCTCGTACAAACGTGACTTTTCCTGTGAATTCTCCGAAATAATGCTGGAACCTACCCTTTTGAAACTAAATTCACCTTCAAAGATGTGTAGGAAAGCATGGTGATGGGCTTACAATTATTATTATATAACAGTATGTCAGATAGGATGTAAGATCATTACTTCGAATGCATATTATAAAGTTATGGCCAGTTGAATTCTATACACACCTCACATCATATGATAGTGATATGCGAAGTGTGCGCTATTTGTATAGTGTTGCGAAGCACATTAGCAGGTCATGTGCAATGCAACCTAGGCCTGCAACAGCAAATAAGAACACAACTGTTCTATAGGCCGTAAGTTTGACCATGTAAACATATTTCTGTGCTTTTGCATGAAAACAGCGCCATTGAGCAGCATTTTTTTTCAAAATAAATTATTTTATTTTTATCTTTTAAAATATATCTGTTATGAAAATATATTAATTTTATATTTCTTTTCTAAATAAATATTATTTTCATGTTTTCAAATATATTTACACTTTACTAACATCATTTCTCATGTAGACTTATTTTAGGTTCATTTTCAAAATAAGTTTTTTTTTTAACACATTATTTAATTTTTACAATCATTATTTGTTTTTTTTTTAATATTAATTTCATGTTTATTTTCTGAATAAATAATATTATTTTCTTGTTTTCCTACATATTACATTTTTCGTTTTTCTTTTGTTTTTGATTTTTTTTTTTTTATAGAAACATGATATTTATTGATTAGCTTATTCTGAAAGAGTTTAGTATGTGTACAATAATTCCACTAACAGATATAATACACATGCAATAAGTATTGCTAATGCAAGAATTGCACTGCATTTGAACACTAAATGATTAAAGTTATATGAATACCTAAACAAATAGTTAAATTATGTTTCAGTTTTAACATTCCAAAAATATTACTCAGATACAAATAATTAGTTTTATTCTTTTTATTTCTTAAATATATTTTAAAATTACTTATTTCTTACTATAATAATTTTCAAAAAATATTTACTTTTTAAATAGAGAAAAAAGATTAAAAATTTTTGATTTATTTTTAAAAAGGTGTTAATGACAATAGAATAAATAGTAGTCGCAATCAGCAAACTATTTGAATATATAAAACAATACTGTTCCAGTAACATATACACATATAAATTTAAATTTATGATTTATCGGTTTATAATGTATGAGTGATTTAAATATTGAATTCTTACTTTAAATTATAACTTCTAATTTATTAATACATTTTACAACATCAAGAACATATTTATTTGCATTTTTCTCACGTTGATGAAACTATTTCAAAATTAAGAGTACTTACTTAAATAATTGATAACAGAAGCACATAAAAATATTAAACAATCACTGGTAGAGAAATTATAGCTAAAAACAATATTAAAAGTTTTGTTCGTACATAAATTCAAATGTATGATAATATGTTGTGTGTGATAATGACTCTCAATATGCAGTGAAATAGATTAGGCCATGTCCGTTTCCCCAACAATAATTACATACTGTTGCTAGTATTTAATTATATAAATTATATAAACTTAATTTAAGAGTATAGAAATGTAAAAAACATTTTTAAGAGATATAATCTTTAATAAAATATAACCCTTCTACTTTTCAACATTTTCCCGTCCTTTCCCTAGTGACAACTTGAGTTACTAATTCTATATTTTATTTTAGTATAAAAAACATTAATATTATAAATCAATATATGATACTTGATTTATTAAAAATATAAGTTTGCAAATAAAAAACATAATAAAATATCAGATTTGAATTGTCCAAATATAGAAAAAAAAATAAAGTGAAATATATAATGAAAACAATTATTTTTTTATTGACTGATTGTCATACCACTACTGCAAAAAATTAATTAACAATCTGTTTAATAAATTTTATTTTTTAAATATGAATGAATAATTATAAAGACATCATAATGATATATTCTATTCTAAAATTTAAAATTGCATTTGTAATTATAAAAATATCACAAAAGTTCTTGATAGAGCATAATAATCATAATTATCACTACCTTGAATTTTTTAACTTATATTTTTAATAATAGAGATTTTAAAAAAAATTAAATTAAATATTTTTATTAACTATTCACTAAAAAGAAAAAAAAATTAGTTCTTCAACCACAATTGGAGTTTTTAGATTTAATTTGAAATAAAAGCATGGAAGTCCAGAAATTAATTAAGTCAATCCCATGTTATAAAAATAGGGTTTAACTTAATTAATTTCAACCCTTCCCCCATGTTTTTACTTCAAGTTAAAACTAAAAACTGCAATTGTGACTGAAAAAACAATTTTTTTTTCCTTTTTAGTACATGATAAATAAAAGCACTTTTTTTTTTTTTAAATTTACCTCTATTATTTTTAACTTTTTAGTATTGGCACAGTAAATAAAAATATAAAACTATATTTTACTTTAAATCAATTGGACACTTCTAGTTGATATTGAAACAGTATGATTTAGCCATCATCCAGTTTCACCTACTATAAATCATAGTAGTCTTCATTTTCCTAATTCGAACCCTCGAGGTACACATATATAACTGTATAGTAGTTAATTTAATCTGTAAGAGCATATATTTACATGTATGTGTGTGTGATTGTATCTGAGCACACATCTGCTATATTAATAATTGTATGTACAATGTATATGCATTTGTAATGTTATATAAATATTTTATTTGCGTATAATTATATCTGCACATACATCTGCTATATTAATATTTGTATGTATAATGTATACACATTTGTAAAGTTATATAAAGATTTTATTTATGATTTAAAATTAATAAATTAGGTTTAAGTTGCGGACATCGTGTACATGTGAGAACATACCTATGTATATATGCGAAGATAACTGTAATGTGATAGGTATAGTAAACATTACAGATTTTCTAAATTATTTCTGAATTGTCTTCAAAGTTATTTAATTTACAGAATCGCTGGTATTCGCATATAATAATTAAATTCAAGGGTGTCTGTCTCATGTATATGTTAGAATGTTGATGGCTTAGATCTCTAACTTCGCACTAAGCTGAGAAACAAGATTTATGGATTTTGTAAAATAATGTTAGAAGCATAATCAAGGTCATTAACAGGTCCCACTTGCAATAAATCCAGCTGGGTCTTTTGTAGTTGCTAAAATTAATGATTCCTTAAATTTTAAGATTTTGAAAATAAAGATTGCAAATATGTTAATGGCTTGTGAGAAGGGGGGGGGGAGAAAGAAAATATAAATTCCAGTTTTTAAGTGAAAAAGTATCCATTTTGCTTACACTCTTGCTTACTTTGTATTCCGGCAGTGTGCCCAGTTTTTACAATGGAAATTAATGGCTAGAAACCGTCATTGCTGCCTCCTCGGGGGCAGACTTGTTTATGGAGATTGAAGACTCGAACCACAGCCTACCTGAAAGGATAGCATATGGAAAGAACAACCGATGAACCAGCCCATGTGTGTGTAATCCTGCCAAGCTACAAGCCATTGCAGTCTGAAAACCAGTAACAAATTCTCGACCCAGCTCTAACATAATGCTATAGCAATTCTAATCATTCCTAAAGCTAGCTATATTGAATAGTAAATGTGCACAAACTCTAAACTTAAATTTCTTATAATAATTAAACTATGTTAGATAAGTGTACTTCTATTTGTATAAATTTAAAATAACTTTAAAAAGCTAAATTGTAAAATCTTGCCTCATCTAAAATTCTCTTAAATCTTTTAAATTCAACTTGAGAAAAGATAATGACTGCCTTATTACTTTATCTATTCTTGTCTATGCTTATGCCTATATATATATATATATATATATATATATATATATATATATATTAATTTATGCTATGCCTTCAGAGTGGAGATTACTAAATATTATAACAGTAAAGAGACACTTTTGTTCTCAGAAAGTTAATTTATACTGCTTTTTGGCACACGTCTAAATCTCCAGTCTGAAAACCTACTCTTTTATATATTAGTTAAGCTACTATGTTTTGGCCTAATATTCAATTCAGGTTTGCTTAGTAAATGTCTGTTTAGTTGAATATGCGAGAGTGATATTTTAAAGCATATTATAAATAAATAGTTAATTTTTAAGTCCCAAATATGCTTTAGCCCCCCCCCCCAGTTTATTATAGACTAGGTAGGTTAATTCATAAACTAGATCCTTTTAATTAATCCTTTTTAGCATGGTTTAAGTATGCTAATTGCTAATTTACAAACTGGCATATAGAAGTTTCACAGAATGAAACTATAGATTTTGCCCTTTATTAATTTTAATAATTGACATTTAGAAAGTGTTGCAAATGTGCTTTTATGAAGCACTTCTGTGCATTACATCTTGCTATTACATTCTTATTAAAATGGCTTTGGTTTTAAGGGCCACCCCATTATTCTTAGTTCGGACTGCTCTCTCTTTTTAATGGGCTTTGGTTTTAAGGCCCACCCCATTATTTCTTTTAAAACCGGAACACAGGTATCCAGCACCCTATATTAAAGCTGTTCGATCACCTGGACTAAATGTTCAAGATAGCAAGCGTACGGTACTCAAGAACCGAGTAATTGGTACTGAATCCCATGAGTAAAGGCACATTTGAGCTGCATCACTTACTTAATCTGGGTAATGCCATAGTTTCGGAAGTTACCCTACAAATCTCCAGTTCGCTCTCCATAATATTTGTTCAGCATTGATGTGAACCTCAGATCTAGTTTATATAATACAATCTGCATAAAGAGCACATTGACTATTCATTGCGTAATTATATATATTTTAGTTGACTTTCTCGTAAGATTTAATTCTTGGCAAACCAAGTAGGAATGGCAAAGCATAATTAAGGCATCATTATAGATGTAGATGAAATTATCAATTTGTAATGATGTTAGAAGTAATTGATTAGATGCAGCCTACTGGAGAACTTGTTCACATATTCACCATACCACCTGTGAGTGGAGTATCCAGAGCACTTGATTGTCATTGTTAGTGTTTCTATAATTAAATAATATTAAACATATTGATGTCTACTGTTTTATTCACTGATATACTACATTATCTAACCAGCCCCAGGTGTGTTTAGTTAAGCTGTCAATTATTTAGTTAATTATTTCTCGAGTTTCTTGCTTCACATTTTGCTACTGTCGGCAAGCGAACTAAGAGATTCTGAGTGTGACCATATATATGTCATTCATAGGGTAGTAAGTCAGGAAGCACTGGTAAAGGAGCTGAGGTGCAATCGGATTTGAGACCTCAACCCCTCATCTAGATCAAGCTTGGTATAATTTGTCAAACTCTGAATTTTGTTGCGTGAATGTACAAATATGACTGTTACATAGGTTAATTTTTTCCAGGGTATGCATGCCCAGATGTAGGGATTCGTTAATTACTCTCCACAGCCCTGAACTGAATGCATGTTGATATTCTCCACGGCCCTGAACTGAATCCATGCTGAGGGAAAAAGGAAAAAGGGGGATATATATGTCTAAATTTTTCCCCAGATATAGCATGCCAATGTAGAACTTTGATAATGTAAACACCCACATATCCTGAGTAATAATTTCGGTTTGAAAAAAAAAGAGGGAATTTTTTTTTTTGTGTAAGATAAGTAAAAAAAAAGGTTTTCTCTCGGGTATGAATGCTCAAATCATCAGGACTTTGTCAATTAATTTTCACAACACTGAACTGACGACAGCGATGCATATATATGTCAATTTTTTTTTAAAAGAGTTGAAATTTTCGAGTATGGCTTGTATAAACGAAGGGCCTACTTTATATGACCCTGAGCGGATATTGGGTAGATATAGATTTATGTTAAAAGTTCAATTTTATATATGTATAATTTTTCTCTCCGCATGTGGATGCTTGAGCATGGGATGCAATTATATCTCTGCAATTCTGAACAGTGTTTTTAGTACATGAAGGAAATTTTTTTGAAAATTTTTTTATTTATAATATGCGTATCAATAATTTTTTTTCTTTTATCGCAGAGGAGCATTCAATTGTTATTAAAAGCGGTAGCTAAAATTAATTTCGACTTTTATTAGTAATTATATATATGAGTGTGAAAAGTAAAATTTTGGTTTTTAAGTTATAAATTTTATAATGAGATTTCTGAATGCAAACGCTAGAGTCGGAATGTGACTGATAGTAAAGAAAAAGAGGGGAGGGATTTTGAATTTTTTTTTGTTATATAAATTGTGAGGCATATGGGAGGTCCAATACTGTTTATATATATGTGTATATCATCCACTGGCAACTGATGCCCGAGGTCTCTTGAATAGGTTAGAGTTCTTCATATAAATTTGTTGTCAGGAGGAAAGAATTGAAAGGGCTCATAATAGGGGGGTTGGGTTTGTGATTCAATTGGACTGGAAAGGGTGAATATACAAATGATAAGGCAAGATTGTTATATATATATGTGTGTACTTGAAAGGGAAAATGAAGTCAAAAAAAAAAACAAGCAATCATGGTTTAAAAAAAAAAATTTATCACAGCTCTGCAGTGGTGGAAGGAAAGCATGGTGAAGGCAAGAGTAGGTAAGACAAATTTTTATTATTTGTTAATATGTTAGATAAATCATTGAGGACTTGATTCAGAGGGCTAGGGCATACTTCATAGACAGTCTTTTTGTTGGGGAGGATGGCAATATGACAATTTTAAGTAAACAAAGTGAAAACAAATTTATCTAAAATGGGTAGCAGTCCAGATGAAAAGATAAGGTTAGCAGCTATATTTAAGCTGTTGAAACACAGCAAGGTGGAAAAAGAAAAAAGAGACAGGGAAAAAGAAGCAGAAAAGAAGAAAGAAAGAAAAAGAGGAGCAAAAAAGGAGAGAGAGACAGGGAAAGTGAAATAGAAAAGGAGAAAGACAAGGAAAGAGAAGCAGAAAAGGAAAGAGACAGTAAAGGAGGAGCAGAAAAGGAGAGAAACAGGGAAAGAGAAGCTGAAAAGGAGAAAGAAAGAGAAGCAAAGAGTGAGAGAGACATGAAAAGAGAAACAGAAAATGAAAGGGACAAGGAAAGAGAAGTAGAAAAGGAGAGAGAAAGGGAAAAGAACCAGAAAAGAAGAGAGAAAGAGAGATGGTATCTGCTATATGTAAGAGGATGTAAGAAAGGAACCAAAAGATGAGGGAAGAAAATGAAGTCAGGGACAAGGCAATGGACAATAGATTCTGGGCCTGGAGGACAAAGTGGAAAGCCTAAAAATAGAATGCAGAAAGGCTATACGGAAATATATGATCAATTTGAGGGACTTCTCACAGATCATACAAGGAAAATCACTGAGGGTCTACAGACAATGAGAAGAGAGGTCTCTTTGCTTTGAGACAAAGTGGAAAGCCTAAAAATAGAATGCAGAAAGGCTATATGGAAATATATGATCAATTTGAGGAACTTCTCACAGATCATACAAGGAAAATCACTGAGGGTCTACAGACCATGAGAGGAGAGGTCTCTTTGCTTTGAGACAGGGCAGACAAACAGGAGGTATCTTTCCAGGATGCCATGGCTCAAATTCACAATAGTCTGTAGGAAGGAAGGAGGTGTCAGAAGGAACAGAAGGACTATATTAAAAACCTGAGGGAGTCACAAGAGGAGCTACAGAGGAGATTGCAAGAAATTAGAGGTCATCCACGGAGGCCAAGGGGCTAAGGAGAGGTAAGAGATAGCCGAGACCTCCAGGGGCCTAAGTACCAGTTAACACAGATTAGTGCAAAGGCTATAGAAAGAATTCAGGAAGTAGCTGGTCAGATTAGTAAAGAAGCCAGTCTGAAAATAGAAGCAGTGGGAATTTTATAATGAAAATACTTCAGTGAGGAGATAGAGGAACAAGTAGGGAAAGGTGGTGGAATTTAGGAAGATAAAAAAATGGAGAAAACAATGCCTTTAAAGGGAGTCCTGCCAATCAATGCCTGACTGAGGAAGAAAAAGGACAAGCAGTTCTCACAGAGAGGGAGTATATGAGTGTTAATAGTGAGACAGAAGAAATCCAGTATAGGCAAAAACTTGTGGCGATAGACATGACTGAGGAACAAGTCATGGAGAAGGATACAGAAAGTGGAGTGAAGCTTGAAAGATTGGAAGAAGGTTGTGTAAAGGAGGAAGGAGAAGGAATACCTTGGGAACCAAGGCAGGAGGATACTTTGAGGAGGCAGGGGTACAACCATGGGAGAATGTTAGCCCTTGAGGTCAAAAGCAGGCAAGAAGAGCCATATAACAGAGACAAAAGGAAGCCCAAGAAAAAATATAAACAGAATTTCAGCTGGACGGATAAAATAGAGAACAAGACCAGGTGGAAGAGAAGCAGGAGAAAGAGAAATGCATATGTCTCTAGTATGAGAAAGCTGATAAGGGTTCAAACACCTAGAGCCCAATGGGAACGAGTGGTAACACGAGACTGCAAAACAAAACCCCCAGATCACATCAGGACTAGATAGCAATTATCTAGGGATCTGATTTCTTTTTACCTATGTGAATAATTATATATATATATCTGTAAGCATATTTATTAGAGGTAGCTTTTATCCATATGAATAATTATATATATATATATCTGTAAGCATATTTATTAGATGTAGCTTTTACCCCTGTGAATAATTATATATATATATATATCTGTAAGCAGATTTATTAGATGTAGCTTTTACCCCTGTGAATAATTATATATATATCTGTAAGCATATTTGTAAGCATATTTATTAGATGTAGCTTTTACCCATGTGAATAATTATATATATATATCTGTAAGCATATTTATTAGAGGTAGCTTTTACCCATATGAATAATTATATATATATATATCTGTAAGCATATTTATTAGATGTAGCTTTTACCTCTGCAAATAATTATATATATTGTGCCATTACAATTTAGTCACTAGCTAAATTTATAGTAATGTGCATGTAGAAAAGGTAAACCAAAAATCATCATCACAATTTTATATAACCATAAAAGAAGCTGTAGGGAATCCAAGTTCAAACCCTACCAGATCAACATCTTAAACACTTTAGACAGAGAATGGGACAACAATTATATGCTTTACTTGTTTGTGTGTTAATAAATCACAAAAAGAGCAATACACACATTTAAACTATTTAATATTTAATTTTTCTTTAAAAAGCAAAGTTATAATGCATACATATAGGCAATGTATGTGTAAATTATTTAATTGTTTTATATTTCAAATATTCAACATTTTAACTTTCTTTAAAACTAACCTATGCTTGATCAATTCTAATATTTTATTCTATACTTTATTTCTTTTCTTTAATTATAAGTGGGATTTAAAAGTTACAGATTTAATTAAATAATTTTATAATTACTAAGCTAGCAATTATAGTATTTAAGGTTAGTTTATGAATGATTTGAAAGAATGAAGGATGTTGTACATTACATACAAAATTTTACATTCTAAATATTGAAAGAAAAGGAAGTATTAAAATCTGTCAAATTATTTTTTGTACAATTTTTTGTTAAAAGAGGAAATCTGTTTAATCAGATATCATCTTTGTAGTAATTTTTTTGTAAATGATTGTCACTTTGAAAGCTTATAATGAGTCAGAGCTCTAAATTTTAAATTGTCTTATCTCAAGATCTATAGAAAGGAAGCTCAAAGATTTGAAGTGTTACCTATGTTAAAAAGAAAAGAAAAAACAAAAAAAGGAAATAAAATTGAGTCTATTTTTTTAAAACAAAAGTGTCTGGAAAAAGGATTAAACTTTTAGTTGAAAGATAATTTAGTTGAAAATAAATTACAGATCTAATTAAACAAATTTGTCCAAAAATAGAAGTGATGCTATCTCTGATTGGTTAAGGTAGCTAAAAATTGGATATAAAAAGCTGTCTTGAATTATTATGAAGATTATTATTGTGATTGATTCAGATTATTAAACTATCAAATTTGAATGTTGAAAATATAAGAAATGGCGGGCTAGAAAAATTATATGTATTTCCATAATCTGGAAGCCACATCACATAGAAAGAAAAGATGTGTCTAAATAATATTCTACACCTTCAACTGACAGATAAATAAGATTTTTTAATAGAAGGAAAACATTACCTCATTCAAAGAAGATGAATTAATCTACTGATAAATATTAATATCAAGTCCAATTAATTGTTCCAACAACTATTTTAAACTCAAGAAAATTTATAAATGAAACAACTCTGTATTTCATCCACTGCTTGACAGGAAGAGAAGAAAAATTAATATAATGATTTCCAAATTGTCCACTAAAGCAAATAACCTCAATAGAGTCATCATCATTAAATAGTTATACACCTCAAGAAAGAGATTGTTCCCACATAGTAGCTGCAGAAATATAGACAAGTTTGAACCCTTGAAAATTAGCCACAAACAAAAGATCTAATATGACTTTTATATCTATTTTCTTTATGATATCAGTCTTAATAAACATTTTAGCAATAAAGTGATATATTTTATTTAAAGAACTTTTAAAGACTTTAGATCATTAAAACAAGAATTCTTACTAATAATAACTTTGAGCTTCATAAATGATTGAAAGTATGAAAATTATTTTTTATATTTTACAATATTAATGTAAAACAATTTTTTTTATTATGATTTTAGTTTTAACTGATATATTATTATTATTTTTTTTAATAATATTTTATTATGGATAAAACACCACATACATAATGATATTTTTATGTGATAATTGTGACTGAATGTGAAATAATGAGTAGTATTGGAATATTAGATTATTTTGTTTCAGTTAAGTATAGCATTTCAGAGGTAGAAGAGAGGGGGGAAAATATTTAAAACTTTCTAAAACTTCTCTTTCAATTTTACTAACATTTTTTTACATTCTATTTACATGTTGATTTTAAAGTATGTGTGCTAATGAGCAGATAATTTTTTTTTTTAAATACTTTTCTCATGGAGTGAAAATCATGGTCAATGTGACGTCCAACTTAATACAAAATACATTTGAAGGAAAAGGGGGAAGAACTTAAAATTAATCTGAGGATTGTTATATAATCAATTATTATTATTATTCATGTCAATTTTCATATTTATCTAGAAATTTTTATGTATATGTTAGAAATGTAGTAATAAATATTAGTTTGTTTATTAAACGAGGCGTATATATTTCATTAAGTGTAGTCTTTGTTAAGTGTGATTATTCATCATCATCAATGGTTGAATATTAGTTACTTAAATAAGTAAATATGCTAAAATTAAGCAATAATTATGAATTTCTTTATAAAATTTAGTTTTATGTTTAGGCTTAGTCCTAGAGCTGTAGTTGAAACCCTTGTCATTATTGTTATTATTATCATCATCATCATCGTCATCAACGTTTTAATTAAGGAGCTGTTTAAATGTTTAAAGGCCATAAATAAATATTGATTTTATAATATTTAGTGATTTCTTAATATTATTATAACCACATCCCATCATCTATTTCATGCAAGGATGAGTGAATTGCCATCCTAAATTAGTTATATATAATCTGAGCTAGTGAACTTATAAAAATATTGAAACACATTTGTTATGTTAAGATCTGAGAAATGATTTATGTTCAATGAACTCCACTGTGGTTTAAAGATGTTTTACTTTTGCCTAACTCTTAGTGCTTATAGTGATATGGCTCAAAAAGCAAAATCTCTCATTTTTATTAGAAATAAAGTACCAAAAGGGATTCAAACCCGGTACATGTAAAAGGTTATCAGATATAACCGTGTCTAGATTCAGATAATCTAGTGGCGCCCTGCAAGACCATATTCACTTAGTATTTGTTTAAACATGCACTTAACATCAAACCAAGAAATGAAAGTGGATAAGATCTACTGCCTGTATACCTGAGTTATATTTTATTGAATTATTAGTGTACTCACTTCACGTGATTACTATAATACATTGCTATAATAATTTGCTAATAATTTACTTAATATTTTGATATTTGAACTCCTTGACTCAGGTATGGTAATATCTTTTTTTTTTTTTTTTTTGAATTCATTTATTAGGTTACAATATATATATATATCTGTAAGCAGATTTATTAGATGCAGCTTTTACCCCTGCGAATAATTATATATATCTGTAAGCATATTTATTAGATGTAGCTTTTACCCATGCGAATAATTATATACATATCTGTAACCATATTTATCAGATGTAGCTTTTACCCATGCGAATAATTATACACATATCTGTAAGTAGATTTATTAGATGCAGCTTTTACCCCTGCAAATAATTATATATATATCTGTAAGCATATTTATTAGATGTAGCTTTTACCCATGTAAATAATTATATATCTACAATCGTATTTATTAGATGCAGTTTTGTCCATGTAAATAAATATATCTCTATAATATTTATTAGATGTAGTAAGAAATGGTTTAGATTTAGATATGTAAGAAACTTGATTTTAGTATATCAGTAATTTACTGGTCTGTCCCTTATTTATGTATTGGATATACTAAAGTTAAGGTGGGGGAGTGGTGAAGGTATGAAGGCAACAAAGCAAGATAAAATAAATTTTAAACACAAAAAAGAAAAAGGATTTGTGATAATGCTCATTTAAAATTATATATAAATAAATTAATTTTTTTTTTGTTCCCCGACTTCACTGATATGAAACAGTATGATTTAGCCATCATCCAGTTTCATCTACTATATATCATAGTAGTCTTCATTTTTCTAATTCGAACTCTTGAGGTACATGTTATAAACGTATACTAATTAATTTAATATGTAAGAACGTATATTTAGGCGCATGTGTGTGTAATTGTATCTGAGCACAAATCTGCTATATTGAAGCTGGAAATCTGTCCTGCAGATTTATGCTTCACCTAGTGCCAATTATATAGTCACTAGAACTGGTTTGAACCTGATATATATATATATATATTTAACAGGCAATAGGATATATATAGAGAGAGATGTATGGATGCACGAATATTTAGTCATCTGCCCATTCAACTTACACACATGTATGTGCATATATGAAAATTAACATTTGGCATATATGAAAATTAACATTTGAAAGTCATCTGCCCATTCAACTTACACACATGTATGTGCATATATGAAAATTAACATTTGAAAGTTATAAAAATTCTTAATTTTATTTCAGTAACTTTCTAAAACAATTTATATTATATATAAACTATGTTATATTATATATCTTTTGTAAATCTTATATTTTGCAAACATTGATTTATATAAAAAGAGAATTGTCAATTAAGAGACAAACCCCAGCATTTTGAAAAATTGTTGCTGGTAATTTTGTGTAAAATAAAAACTATCATCTGAGAGACAAACTGCGGTAGTTTTGAAAGTTTATTGTTTTTAATTTATGTACAAATAAAATTGTCATTTAGAAGACAAACCGCAGTAGTTGTATCTTTGTATCATTCTTAAAATAGCAAGGTCATAGATGCCAGAGGTTCTTTAATTATTTTATTTCGCCATTTATTGCTCGTCTTTTTAATTCCTATATATGGGAATTGAGGTCAACTGAGAATCTCAACCAGGTGTCCGAGTCAGCGTCTGATTCTTTAATATGTGCGTATGTATAAATAGCTAAAATTTTATATTTTTTGGGTTGCTTTTTGTTTGTGCTCCATTTGGAGATCTTCTTTATGCAAGTTTGCATTGTGCAGCAAGTCATGGAGGGTAAAAGAAGATCATCCATCCCTATCTCTGGGAGGCTTATCTAGCTCACTATGCCCAGTTAAAAACATCTAAACCGAATATGCAAACTATCCACAAAATATGTGCTTGAAAGACTTCAATCTCTACCAATGCCTGTTTCAAACCCCAGCTAGCTCATGATCATAATCCACCAATTATCCACATCATCGCATCCTCATGCCCAAGGTAATATCTATCTTGCCACCAGCTATGAACTCTGAATTAATAAATTGTTCTAATTCTAAACTATATTGTATACCGTTCCTTCCTTACTTAATTTTAAAGATGTTATATAAATACTAATAATGTCTGCAATTTATTATAATATTTTGTTTTGACTATATTTTACGCCTTTCCTTCCTTCTTAATTTTAAAGCTGTTATATGTAATGTCTGTGTAATTTATTATAATGCTATATCAATTTTCTGTTTTGGCACGGCAATTTATAATTAATTAACTTTTCTTATTTTATTATTGTAATTCATTTTGATATGCCAAGAAAGCATATAATCTAGTGAGTGAACTTAACCCTCCCCCAATAGTTTTCTCCTATTAAACTAAGGAGTCGTAAACCTCCTTCCAATAGTTTTCTCCTATTAAACTAAAGTTTGTTGTTATAAACTCGCTCAGTTTTATACCAATTATTTTCAATAATTTTATTATTTAAATGACCCGTAGGTCTTGATACTTAAATTGAATTATTACATCTAACTACAAAATTTAACCCTCATCTCATGATTAAAAGTTGTTATCATTTTAACTAATTAAATCTCACCGATAGTGAATTTATCATTTTATTTTAATAATAATAGTAATGTGAAGAGTTATTTTGTAAGTGATCACAGTTATCTGTTTAGTGATTGTTGGTAGAAATGTGGAGATATATCCGAGGGGTGGGAGAGAGCAATTTATCCATTTTTAGTTTTAACTCTGACCCCCCTTTATATGCGTTTATTAATCATTAGTTAACCGCCTGGGATGGTTTGCATTTAAGTATTCCATTACACAGGAGAGCATTTTATAAGAGTCAGGTGTTTATTAATTTATCGTGGTCATTAGTGACACAAACTATTTATATGTTTTGGGCATTATAGGTGTATCATTGCAATCATTATTTATAATTTTCTGGCTTTGTCATTTATTTTGGGATCTTCGGAATGATCAATCCCACTATTCGTCATCCCTCTAAAAGTAGATGCATTTTCCTACTTGGGATCTTCTCCAGGCACCCCCATGAACCAGTGTATGGGAAACATATGGATGAACCGTCCCAACACCCACTTGTGCCATTACTCTTCTGAGAGATTACCTTGGCCATTGTGCAGGCATACTCCTTTTCATTCCAATATGACAAAATCACTCAAGAGCATCTTAAATGACCACCTCTCTAGAGACGATTATGACTGATAATGTAATACCACCTTAGTATTATTAATAAGTTGTCTATCAAGTTATAATTGCATGTCGTTCACCTTCCATTCATTTTTCTAAGACAGATTATGCATTACAGCTTCTTTTAAGCTGAACAGTTTTGATCCCACGCATCTGAGTAACCTTCCAGATATCGTACCCTTTTCAAATCATAAGACCCAAACTCTTATTCATATATATGTAATGACCAATACAACTCATTAGTGTGAATCTATAATATATTAAATGAGAGTTGAGTTACAAGGTATTATTGGTTACCTAATTAATTTATTTGATTCTTGGCATATTAACCGCACCACCATATCTGAGCAACCGCACGAACGACCCTTGTTCTATATATGTAATAACTGCACTAACCAACTTTATGTAGTAACACAAGGATTTTATGTATTTGTATATGATTTATTGACTCATCCCTAAAATGCATGAGTGCAAATCAAACCATGATCAAATTTGTAACTACCATTGCCCAGACATTTTAGACAGCTATTTTGTTATTACCGTATTTGATTGTTCAATAAATTTATATTATATTATTTTCTATATTCTCGCATTTGTTATTCATTGCCCCAATCTCTCGTATGACTGTTTAGGTTAAATTAAATTATTTCAAATTGAATGAAAAGATTTTATAGGTATTATTAATTAACACCCTTTATTTAAAGTTGCCTTGAACGATATTAAGCATCTGATTATTAATCTATTAAAGAATAGCCTGCCCCGCTCTTTAAATATTATATTTTGTAATAATCATTGGCTAATTATTTAAATATTATCAATTTCCAAGTTTCTTTGCTAACCCTGTTCTCATTGGTGGCCTGAAATGAATGAAAGCTTGCTAGTATCCTCAAAAGCATTGACCATATGGTCAGAGACCCTGGAGCACGGTCAAATGTGTTAGCGTTTAATACTGTTCCAGACCTGTGTATCTTGCACATTACTAGATTGCTATAGTTTGCTTGAATTCTAGGTCTTGTTGAATGAACACACGATTTTGACCGGTACAATATTAATATTTGTATGTACAATATATACGCATTTGTAATGTTATATGAATATTTTATTTGTGTGTAATTGTATCTGTGCACACATCTGCTATATTAATATTTGTATGTATAATGTATACACATTTGTAATGTTTTTATAAAGATTTTATTTATGATTTAAAATTAATAAATTAGGTTTAAGTTGTGGACATCGTGTATATGTGAGAACATACCTATGTATATATGCGAAGATAACTGTAAGGTGATAGGTGTAGTAAACATTACATACAGATTTTATAAATTATTTCTGAATTGTCTTTGAAGTTATTTAATTTACAGAATCACTGATATTCACATATAATAATTAAATTCAAAGATGTCTGTCTCATATATATGTTAGAATTTGATGGCTTAGATCTCTTTTGAAAAAAGAAATTCAAGGTTTATGGATTTCTCAGAATTACTTCACACTAAGCTGAGAAACAAGGTTTATGGATGTTGTAAAATAATGTTAGAAGCATAAACAAGGTCATTAACAGATCCTGCTTGCAA
Source organism: Epiperipatus broadwayi (assembly GCA_028023455.1). Taxonomy (NCBI): domain Eukaryota; kingdom Metazoa; phylum Onychophora; class Udeonychophora; order Euonychophora; family Peripatidae; genus Epiperipatus; species Epiperipatus broadwayi. Next base: position 790,940 of record JAQFVV010000107.1, on the reverse strand, counting down.
TAAATCCAGCTGGGTCTTTTGTAATTGCTAAAATTAATGATTCCTTAAATTTTAAGATTTTGAAAATAAAGATTGTGAATATGTTAATCACTTGTGAGAAGGGGAGGGGAAAAGAAAATATAAAACTCCCAGTTTTTAAGTGAAAAAGTTTTCATTTTGTTTACTCTTTTGCTTACTTTGTATTCCGGCAGTGTGCCCAGTTTTTACAATGGAAATTAGTAGCTAGAAACCATCATTGCTGCCTCCTCAGCGGCAGACTCGTTTATGGAGATGGAAGACTCAAACCACAGTCTATCTAAAGGATAGCATATGGAAAGAACAGCCGATGAACCAGCCCATGTGTGATCCTGCCAAGCTACAAGCCATTGCAGTCTGAAAACCGGTAACAAATTCTCAACCCAGCTCTAACATTCCCAATTCCCAAAGCTAGCTATATTGAATAGTAAAAGTGCACAAACTCTAAATTTAAATTTCTTATAATAATTAAACTATGTTAGATAAGCGTACTTCTATTTGTGTAAATTTAAAATAACTTTAAAAAGCTAAATTGTAAAATCTTGTAAATTTAAAATGACATTAAAAAGCTAAATTATAAAATCTTGCCTAATCTAAAATTCTCTTAAATCTTTTAAATTCAACTTATGAAAAGTAATGACTGTCTTATTACTTTATCTATTCTCATCTATGCTTATGCCTATATATATATATATATATATATATATATATATAAGCATAGATATATATATATATAGTTATAATATGTTTATTATTAATTTATGCTATGCCTTCAGAGCAGAGATTATTATAACAGTAAAGAGACACTTTTGTTCTCGGAAAGTTAATTTATGCTGCTTTTTGAGCCCCGTCTAAATCTCCGGTCTGAAAACCTACTCTTTTATATATTAGTTAAGCTACTATGTTTTGGCTTAATACTCAATTCAGGTTTGCTTAATAAATGTCTGTTTACTTGAATATGTGAGAGTGATATTTTAAAGCATATTATAACATTTTATTTTAACTATTTCAAATTAGATCTTTAAGTTAACATATACATTCAACTTATGCATGCTCACATTATAATTCATTTTCTCCTATTTGACATTTACACTTTCTTAGATTCTGTTATAATTTTAAACTCTTTAAGACAATACTCAAACTTAGTTATAGATTTTAATTTAATATTTTGTACTTTGTGCTCCAACTTAAAATATGGATGACAATTCCCCAATTACATTTTCTTTATAAAACCATGAAAATATCACATGATCACTATTTTCTATATGTACACAAGCTGTTAAAACAGCAGTAAACTCTCTATACAATTGTGCCATCTAGTGCAAACCTTAGTAGTCAATAGATGCAAGGTTTGTGTATAAAATCGCTATCTGATGCCTACTCATCTAATATCCCTGCACTAGTTTCTAACTTGTGACTTTCATTAGTGAAGAACCTGGTATCTAAGATCATTGCAACTAGATCTTGTTGTGCTCTCAGATCCAAGGCTCCTCACTAATAAAACACACAAGCTAGAAACTAATCTCATGATATTGAATGAGTAGGCTAAATCTTCTTGCATCCACTGATTAGTAAGGTTTGCACTGGGTGGCGCTGTTGTATGAAGAGTTAGTAATTGATAGATTGGAAGACTGCCCAAATCTGTCTCCTCACCTTACAGTCCAAGAACAAAGCATTTTATTTCCAATCCTGCAATTACTTCAATCTGAATATTTTTGCACTCTTTTTTATTATCATTCTTCTTTACAATTTCTTCTATATACTATTTATGGAATTTTTATCGATGATTTTTTTTCCTAAAGTGTCCAATCCTGAAACTCTAAAGAATGGTTTTTGAAAATATTTCATTTCAAAACGAAACTAAAAAGGAATATAAACAATTCACTGTCTTTTTCTTTAATTAAAAAATTTTAAGACTATTTCTTTGACCTTTCAAATTTTAAAATAAAACTATATACATATTTTATTTTAAAATACATATATAGATTTACTTAACATTTGTCTGAAAACAATTATTTTATTCTAAATTTTGTAAAATAATAAAATTAGTATTTAACACACAGAAATAATAATAACAATCAACAATAACAATCGGCTTAATTGTCTTACCTCACAAACATATATATATACAGAATTTTCGTATAATAAAACTTTGATTCATTACTTTGATGAGCACAAAAATGATACGTTTATATCGGAAAACCATAAAAAATTATGAATAAGAACAATTTAATGATTGAAATCTATGCACAGTTAACTCAAATTTTAAATTCAAATCACCTATTATTTTCAAAATGTATGTATATATATTATTATTATTCACAATAGTGTTTTTTTTTTATATATACTAATTAAATATTTATAGATCTTTTATAGTTTCGTTAGTTTTATATTTGATTTTACTGAAGAACAAATCATAAATGAAAGATCTTTAATATCATGGGTCAAGATTTTAAAAAAATCTTTGATTGCATTTACTTTGGGAAAACTCCATGCTCAATTCAAAATATAATCACTATCATCATGTTATACATATAGTGCAAGTGTAACAAATTGTATTGTGATGTAATGTAGCTATTTCTAAAATTTTTACTTTTTTCAGCACTTCATAAGTCTCAGCAAATTTTAATATAATTTCAAGTCCAACATCTTTTTTTTCTTCTCTATAGTACAGAATGAAGAAAAAAAAGAAAAGGAATAAAATTTAATACACTAGAGTAATGTATAAAACTATGATGCACATAAGTATGTACAGAAGCACTTGCAATGAATTAAAATTCAAAGGTGAGCTCTCATATTCATTCTTAACAAAAATAACAATATCTCCAAGTTTTCACTTCATCTCAAACAAACAAAAAAAAAAGAAGAAAGAATGAAGAATACCATCCATCAACTCAAATCTTTGTAACTAAAAAAAAAAAAAAATGATCCAAATAGAAATGTTGTGCTGTGATTTGTTAATAATCACTGTAATAAAATAACAACATAAAAAATGGATCTGGAAAAAAAAAATTATTTTAAGGTGCTAATTTTAAAAAAAAGCAGATAAAGTCACAGATTTACTGTAGTAAAAAAAATTGTTATATTATTATATTTTTGGTATCATGTAGCATAAACCAACAAAACATCACATAATGGAGATATTGGAGGAGTAGGCAATAGATAGGAATTTTATGCACAAACCTTCTGGCATCCATTGGTTACTATGGCTTGCACTGGATAGCACTACTGTATGAAGATCTTGCTACTGTTATGTAGCATAGAAATGAAAATATATAATTAGATTTTTTTTTATGGAAATTTCCCAAAATAATTTTGATTATCAGACAGAATGACACCTTTAGACATGCAAAAAAAAAAAAGATAGATAAAAATGTACTGCCAACATCTCCCAATTTTATCTTCAAAAAATACAGATATTTTAATGACTAGTTTAATCTTTGGATCTACCATTCAAATATTCATAAGACATTATTGATTGATGCCTATGAGCATTCTTTTGAATGTCATATATACTAAAGGAATTATGATACCAAGTAAATACTAAATGATGAGATTATATTCCAGGATACTCTTAGCTATCAGATATAATGTAGCATGTATAATAGCAATGTGCATCATGATTCTCATAAGCTATTGTCTGTTATGAGCTAATACTTTCTGCTTACTCATATAACAAATGTTTTAGAATAGTCCATACTCAATTAATATTTTCTGTATTAGTGACTTAAAATCATTTTATTTCTGTGTTATTAATTATATATATTGAAGTTACTTCAAGCCCTTTCTTTTTAAATAACTTAGCTATCTAGAGAAATGGAAAGAAAAAAAAAGGGGGGGGGATTCATTAATATCCATTGTTAACTCTGTAACCAAATCATCACCAGTAGAAGAATAAAATAACAATAAGTTGAGACACTTGAGAAGTCTTATGACATTACAGCACTAAAAATGGAATTTATTAAGGAACCCTTAACTTTAAAATATGCCATTATACCATTATACATAATCACATGGGATATCATGACCAAACTGTCATCACTATCAGTGAGAGAATAATTTTTCATATGATAACACTTATTATTGTACTTCCAGCCAAGATGTTCAAATTAAAATTTACCATGCAAGTTAAACAAACATACTAAATAAAAAAAAATTCATACCAACTTCCAAGGATTGTGAAAATATAGATGTATAGATTTATATTCCATTGTCAAAAAAAAATCAAGAATATAATAGTATGTGACAAAATGATTCACTGCTTTACTCTCAGCCTTGAATTTTAAATAAGCCTTGATTTCTTTCCTAAGAATGAGAATATTTCAAATTTAAGCCAGATGCAATAACAAAAACAAAAGTTTGAACCTACCCTTAAATAAATAAAAGCAAGAGACATCATTTCATTTTATAAATCTTTGCAAATAAAAAATTGAAGTCAAATATAAATGAAAAAATCAGACTAATTTCCATGAGCTGTGAAAATTGTCAGAGCAATCAAGAATAAAAATATGTTTCAATTTTTCTGACAATGAAATACAGATTTATATATTTACATTTCATGAAGATTGGTCTGTTTTCTTTTATTTACATGCACTTTAGTACTATGATTATTAGAACATTTAAAAATATAATTTTTAATATATTTTTTTCTTTTTTTCTTAATAGTAATTTTTAAAATCCTGAGGCATTACAAATTTTTATCTTGCTTACTAATGCTTATCGTCTTACATCAGCCCCATTAATGATATCACTACAATTTTGCCAAAATAATAGTATCATAGTTCACATTGTTATTGCCAAAAGACTGAAGTAAAATGAATAAAGATAATAATAAATCTACTTCTATAAATATCTTTTTTTTTTAAAAAAAAGCCAATATCTCAATGTCTTATGAACGTGATAAGCTATGGTAAACTACTATCAGTGATGATCAAAAATCACTTGGTCATGTATTTATTTGTTTATATGTTATATGACATATTAAGAAAAGTTAATATTCCATACTAGTAATGGTAGGTAATAAAAAGTACAACATTAATAAGTGAAGCTTGAAAAAAAATTGTGATGAAATAAATAAGCTCCAAAGAAGCTAAAAAAGAACAAAGTCAACCATATATAAAATATAATTATAGAAGATAGCAACTATTTTGAAAGTTAAATTAAACTTATATTAGACATTTGAATCAATCAGTAGAAATGAAAAAATTTGAATATATTTGGGGGGGGGGGGGAGTGACAAAAAAGAAATTAAAAAATATGCTAAATGGAAATCGATAAAAAAAAATATGCCAAACAAAAAAATCTAAATAAAAAAATCAAAGTGAATGTTAAAGAATATATTAAAAATTACAAATTTAAAGAAACAAAGTCAAATTAAACACATCTTTCAAAAAATATAATTATTAATTTTTACAAAAGGTTACTGAAAAAACATAAACTAATATTACAATATCTAAAAAAGCATTAAATATAGAAATAACTATAAAATAAAATATCAATACTTATGTGCTCATAACGCTCGTTAAAGAAAGTTATATGTTATTAAATCCATTTAAAGCTTAGTGCTTTCAAATTACAAAAGATCCAAGAGATCTATAAAAGATGCTAATAAGAAAACTATAATTGGTAATAATTCACAAAGATATCTATGTAAAAAAATGTTGATAAATTTCCAAAGATTATTTCTAAAAAAAAGTAAATCAGAAAGCATTAACAATCCTGTTCAAAATGATATAAACATAATAATTAAAACTAAAAACGGAATTATATGTTATCAAATGTGAAAACAATTTAATATTTAAATGATTTTTCATATTTGATGGCATAGCTAGAAAAAAATAATTTGTACTCTAATACTAAAAACTACTACATACTTTTTCTTTTAGCACATGCCAGTATACTATAATTGAAGATTTTTCATTAGAAACCAGAGTTATAGATTTAATGTAAACTGCAAAATATTCAAATTGGTTTCAGAATGTACTAATGAATGGAATAGCAATATCAATACAAACATGATAAGGAAAAGACTAATTAAAAGCTAGAAGAAAGTTATAATCATTAGTTATAATTCTGACTTCAGTTACACAAATCAAAAAAAAAAAAGACAAAAAATATGTAACAGATACACCAGAATATCACATATTAGATTAGCAACTATAGCCAAGTTCCAAAATGATGAAACATTTATAGTGGCAAGAGAAATTAAATCGAAATGCATAGTATTATCATAATTATATTATTATGAGTACTTTAATATAATAGTAGAGTGACAAATTTAAGAGATAGTTTTCTAGATCAATTTCCATTTGAAAAAATAAAAAACAAATATCAATTCAGTTGACCGAATAGGAATTATTATTCTATTTAATCATTTTGGTGTTTGAATATCTTATGATTTGATGAGCAGAAAACTATAATAATATAATATCCTGTGTGGTTTAATACAATGATAGAGTGGCAGATACTAAAAGATAAAAGTTTCTGAATTAATTCTCAACAGAGGAAAAAACTCAGCTTGGTCAATTGAGTAACATTGAAAACGATTTGGGTGATTGAATATGATCCCAGACAATTAACCATGCAATAATAATAAAAAAAAAATATATTAAATACTTCTACTGACTGTGCACTAAAAAGAAAAATAATAATTGTTTCTTTAACCACAATTGTGATTTTTAGATTTAACTTGAAATAAAAGCATGGACAGTCCAGAAATTAATTAAGTCAATCTTTTGTTATAAAAATAGAGATTGATTTAATTAATTTATTACCCTCATCCACCATGCTTTTATTTCAAGTTAAATCTAAAATCCCCAATTGTGGTTGAAGAAACTTTTTTTTCTTTTTAGTGCACAGTCAATAAAAGCAAAATTTAATATTAAAAAAAATTGTCTCTATTTTAACTTTTTAGTATTGGCACAGTAAATAAAAATGTAAAACTATATTGTATTTTAAAATGACTTGACACTTATAATTGATATATATATATCACTAGATAATTCTATAAGTTAAAATGTATACCCCTTAAGGTATATATCATATTTAGTATGTGTACATAATAATATATGTATAGATAAGTGATTAAAAATATGAAATATTCTTTTAAGTGAAAAACTATTTGACATTTTTGCTATGATTGGAATTTTTTATTTAAAAAAATGCTTATCAAAATGATATACTTAATACATATAATTTTATTTTAAATCAATTTCATACATATAGTGTGTATATCACTAGATAATTCTGCAGTAAGTTAATATGCATACACTTTCTGTGTATATATTTATTAAGTGTATATATATAAAATCAGTAAGTAACTGTTCTGTTTAAAACTGTGACATTTTTTCTTTTTTATTTGAAAAAAAAACTTTTTTAAAAAAAAAGCTTAACAAAACTATATTATAAACAGCTTTCTAATTATTAAAATGAAGCTTACAATTGCAACAAAGAAAACTCACAAGTATTATTTAAAACCTTCCCCCCATCCCACTCTTCCAAACCTAATAAACTAAGTCACTGATTAAAAATATTAATGTCTCCTATCACTTTCATAGAGATTTTTTAAAAATATATAAAATTTCAACAAATTATCCTGAACTTAAATCCATTGTAATAAATATCAATTTTAAAATATTTTTAAAATGTTATTAAATCAAAGGAAAAAAAAAATTCTATATTGCTCTTTCATGAGCCGTATTTCAAATACACGAAAGTTCTAAAAATAATTTTTAACTTTAATATGGAAAAAATATTTTCAATATTTCCTGTTCTCTGTTCCATAACTAAAAAACTAGGTGATCTACTGAAAGACTATTATCACAATTGAATTAGCCTAGTATTAATTGGTTGTATACCAAAATTCAAGCCATTCTATTGAATTTAAATGTATTAAAACTGAATTTTAAAATTACATTCTAACTTAAAAAATATCAAAAGTTTACAAACAAATCTACTAACAGATAAACCAATTTTCAACTTCAATAAAAGAATTTAATAATAATAATTATTATTATTATTATTATCATCATCATCATCATCTTTCAAGAATATTATTGGTACTAGTATCAATGATACTACCATTCACTGGATGGCACTGTTGCTATTCAAAAACCCTTAAATATAACATTACCTGACCATGACCTTTTAAAAACTGACCTTTTTTAATAACTAAATAAACATTTTTTTTTATAAACATCTTTTTTTTAAGGAAATAACTGACCTCTTTTAAAAAAGTAAATAGTAAAAGACATCTTTTTTATTAGACCTTATAAGAACTGACCTTATTAAATAAATAACTTTTTAAATAAATAAATAGTCAAAAACAACTCCACAAAAAGTAACATTTGCCGTAAGCATTTGGCAGGATTTTGGCATAAAAAAATATTTTTCAAAATAAATAAATTTCTCACTTAGAATGCTAATATAAAACAAAATTGGCTAACCAGGAAAAAAAACAATGTAAAGTAGTAATTACTTAGAACCTAAACTTAGAACTTCTATGATCAAACCTGAACCGAATATCTTCAATGGCAGGATCTAGACTTACACTCAAAATGGTAGTTCAGCTTGCTTTTCAGTGTCATGGATTAACCACAAACACAGTTCTTGCTTTCGAGCAGCATATTTTGCCTTTGCAGAAAAGCAGCAGCATCCTATTCTGTACATGGCATTTCACACAACTTAAAAACATTCCTTGCCAATTCTGCCATTTTGTTATTCTCATCAATATCGCATGAATAACATGACTATAGAAGAATTCACATTTACAAACAAACTTACCCTAATTTTACATTCTTCCTCAAGACTGTGCCGGTTTGACAATTTTGGGAACATAATACTACATCATTTTAGTGTAATACAATCATTTTTAAAATAACATTTCAAATGTTTCGTTCACTTAAAATCTCCACACCATCAAATTATACTATAGCACAGGCTCAATACTGATCAATATAAGTATTTTTCAACAGGGCATTTTACCAAGAGTGTGAAATGTGAGAAATTAGCATAACACACTTACAGCCTTGCCTCGTAAACAGTATATTTCACTGTTTGGGGCTAGCGACAGTGCCATCCAGTGAATTATACCATCATTGGTAATAGTACCATATTATTAAACTATGCATTTATCTTGCAGATTTGTCTACAAGTAAATTGATACATATTTTGAAAAATAAGATGGTTTTAAAAAAATTATAGTTTTTACATGTGAATCCCAAAAACTATATATTTGCATCTATGCAAGTCAACTATCTATGCTGCTAAATTGATCAACAAGATGAATTCTATTACAATATTGTTCTTTGATAAGTCCATGAGGAATATATGTCAAGATGAAGATTAGAGCTGTATCACATAATGATCAAGTAATTCTGTCAATATTAAATATTGTGTTTTGCAACTTTTTTATCCCTTATAATTTCCAATTTACTTGCAAGTGTATTTTGATGTCTCCTTGGATAATTGTTATATTTAAAAATATACTTCATACATAGAACATAGAGTATGAATGTAATGACTCTAATAATTGCAAAAAATACGCTTAGTCAAAACTTCTAGGAAGTAATTGATTTGATTTTTTTTTTACTTTAAATAATACTTGGTTCTTTGCATGAATAAAATCATAGGCTGGACATGTAAATTTTAAATAAAATTTATATAAATATTTCATATTTTATATAAAAATGGGGTTGCTACCCCTTTATGACAAAGTAAACACACACAGATTATCATCACTTTTTATCATCATCATCAACCATTATCAATCCACTGCAGGATGAAGGTCTCTCCAAGTTTAATCCATCTTCTCCGATCTTTAGTTTCTCTTCTCCACAACACCCCTGCACATTTTCTTATTTCATCCATCCATCTCACATGTGGTCTCTTTCTGGGTCTTTTACAACCTCTTGGAATCCAGTTTAAAATTTCAGTTGTCCATCTATTATCATCTCTTCTAGCAATATGTCCAGCCCAACTCCATTTCAATCTTTTATTTTTTTCAATAAGGTCAGTAACACCTGTTTGTGTCTTACCCATACATTGCATTTTCGATCTCTTCTTGTTACTCCCAACATACATCTCTCCATACTCCTTTGAGTGGTCTGAAGTCTCTGTATTGCTCTTCTATTAAGTGTCCAAGTCTCAGATCCATAAGTAAGAACTGGTAAAACACATTTGTTAAAAACCATCCTTTTCAAACACATAGGCATATTTCCTTTTAGTATCAAGTTATTTCTACCAAAAGCACTCCAACCAAGTTTAATTCTATGATTAATTTCATCCATTATGTTTCTATCTGTATTAATAATCTGACCAAGGTATTTTTAACTGTTAACTTCTTCTAATTCTTCATAATCAATCTTTATTTTCATATTTTGAGCAAATCGATTAAACATTACTTTAATCTTTTTAAGATTTATCTTTAGTCCTACTTTTCTACTTTCATCTGCTAACTCCTGCAACATTTCCTGCAGCTCTGAAGCATTATTTGCAAAAACAACTATATCACCTGCGAAATCTAAATGACTTAAATACTCTCCATTTACTTTCATTCCTTTATTCCCATTTTAATCCACAAAATACTTCTTGCAGCACTGCTGTAAAAAGTTTTGGAGATATGGAGTCACCTTGTCTTACACCTTTCTCAATGTTGATTTTTCCAGTATCATTATGTAATCTAATTCTTGCTGTTGCATTTTTATAAATATTCTTTAAAATATGACAATATCCTGGATCTATACCTTGATGATCCAATGCTTTAATCACTGAAGAAATGTGTATAGAATCAAATGCCTTTTCATAATCTACAAATCCAAAACATAATGACAACACATATTCATTTGTCCTTTCTATGACTTCTCTCAATACCTGGATATGATCTATTGTACTAAAACCACTTTTAAATCCAGCTTGTTCTCTTGGTTGGTGGAAATCCAAAGTTCTCTGTAGACGAGTTGTAATTATCTTGGTAAAAATTTTATATAAAACTGATAAAAGGCTGATAGGTCTGTAATTTCTAATATCTTCTTTATCACCTTTTTTAAATATTAATATTATTACTGCATTCTTAACTTTGCTAAAATTGTTTCTATTTCTACGCCTGCTTCTTTTAATATATCAATTATAATTCCATCATTTCCTGGAGCCTTTCCTTTCTTCATACATTTAATTGCATGTCTCACTTCTTCATTTAAAATTCTGGGCAATTCGGAAGATGTAATAGATATAGGAGGTACTTGTTCTTTATTACTATATAATTCTTGATAAAAATCTTCTACCAATTTCATGATGTCATCTCTCTTTTTAGTAATAATTCCATCTTTTTTTCTTATTGCAGATATAAATTTCCTACCAATACCAAAATGTTGTTTAACATTCTTGAGACTTTTATTTTCTTCTACAGCTTTCCTTGCTATTTCACAGTTATACTTTCTTATATCATTTTCAACTCTTTTCCATACCATTTTACAAAATTCGAGATATTCAATTCTTTTTAATACATCATTTTTGTATATCTTCATATTCCTTCTTTTCTTCATAAATTCTCTAGTCTCAGTAGAAATTTTATTAGTCAATTGCTGCTTTTTTCTACCAGCTACCTTTGCTGCAGTTTTTAAAAGTGTATCAGTTAAAAAATATTTATCATTTACACAAACATTCATTCTGCCTTATCAGACACTGAGAAGAAAGACCATGGTGTTTCTTGATCTTAAACTCAGAGGTAAAAAGCCAATAAACTCACCACGCTGGCTAATGCGTGTTGGTGAGCAGCCCATCCATGTTTGTATACTATATGAATAATCACATAGTAATAACAGCTGCAATGACAAGAACGTATGGAGTGGACATTAGGAAATTTGCCCTGCTCGGTTCCTTTAAGGCCTCCAAGAGGAATCAAAGGGTCTCCTTTCAGTTAATAGCAAACTCCTTTCTGCAGCCTCACTTTTTATACCGACTTCTAAATCTGAAAAAAGTGCACTGTGGGAAAAAACTAATTTCACTTTTAACAGAAAATCAAAGTATTTGGGCTTGAGTCATCAGAATCTAAATTTATGACAATTATTTGTTGTTAAGGTTGAGAATAGGTATACCATTATATTGAAAATATAAATATAATAATGCATGAACCTTTCAATAATATTTCATTTGCAAAAGATCAAAATTCAGTTTCTGGATTGATAAAAGTGGATCTGTTAGTCACTTCCAATATTAACAAGAGAAAGATAAATCTGTGTGGTTTGAAAAGACCTTGGTGCATGCCAAAATTAAGTTGAATGTCTTGGTATTTTAAATATTTGTATGCTGTGATGACTTAAATCATTTTGTGGCAATGAACATTGCAGAAATTCAATTGAGATAATAGGTATCCCCCATCCCCAAGTAACTTCCTACAGAGAATATAGTAATTAATTCTCATAAGTATAAGGATATTGAATAATGAGACTTTTGCCTATAGTGAAAGTTAAGCTTTTGATAGTGAGTTAATCATATTTATTATTTTGTTTTTAAGTTTCTACTAAATTACTGTCCTCATTTCAGATTGGCTTAGATTAAATTGAAAACCTAGATAAGGGTTTGAGACCCCCTTAAAAATATTCATTCAGACATGCCAAGAGTATAATGCCATGGACATGACTTTTTCATGTTGAAGACAGGTTTATATTTATTGGTATAATCAGAAAGTAATTATAATAACTGCACAATTTATTTATTGGAAGAAAGAAAAACTGAAATATCATCCATTTATGCAATAAACAAAATATAAGATTTTAAACCTGATATATACATATCCCAGGTAATGGGTTTAAGAAAGAATTGAATAGAAGCACTTGGGAAAGAGACTTGAGATATTGAACAGTGTGGAGTAATGGGGTGGAATTATTTTCCATTAAGAGTTATACATCTTTCTACTTAATAAAAGGTTAATTAGAATATAGGATAAAGTTTGGAGACAGCTATGTGTCAATGAGCATATCTATTGAGCCTGTATCAAAAGTGGATTAGATGTCATATTGAATTACCAGTAAACTATATTTTTTATTGCATAATATCAAGACTGCTTGTCCAATGAAAGAACTTTTTGGCAAATTTTTTTTGATATTACATGTATTAAATAAGGCTCTAACTTATTTTTAATTACTGAGTCAACTATTTTTATGTCTAATGGCTCATTAATATAGGATGAAGATTCTGCATTAAATCTATGTTTTCATAAAAAGGAACAGAGAAATTGAATAGATTACTTGGATTTTAAGTACTTCCTTTAAAAGAAAATTGATTAAGTTACACAAGTAATGTGATGTAAAATGACCAAGATTTATATAAATAAATCAAGAGATAACCATGTACCCCAGGATAACAAACAATAGCAAAGAATTCAACTTTTAAATAAAGTCAATTGGCCTGAATGTATCATCTTCCAGGTCACTAAAAAGGACAGATTAAATCTCTCGCCTCTTTGAGGATTATTCCTAATGAATAAATGGGCTCTGTCATCGACTACTCATGCATGGCCTCTGCTTGAATATTAAGAACAGTTAGCAGACAAACTATGAAAAATTGCCCCAAGGCTCATCGAATATAGTGTCTAGACTAGAGTGTAAGATCAATTAATACTCTTTTAAAATATCAGTAACAGATTTATATGACTTTTAAGGCAAGTAACTTTGGTCTATCATTTTCTAAAAGGGAAGTTAATGTTATACTCATATAACTTGACCATGAGACTAATTAACCTGAGAATGAGGGAACTGTTTTGGTAATATGATTGATTGTGTGGGGAATAATGTTTACAAATGTAATCTTTTTCATGTTTAGATTCTTTTCTATTTGTCTCAGTTTAAATAAATAAATGTAAATCTCAAAGAATAGTAGTAGTTCTGGTGTCCAGATAGGAAGAAGTATCCAATGTTGTGTTAATCACTGAGATAGTAATAAGATTATTATCAAATGTGGTATGATCTGAAAATGGCATTTAATGCTATGTTAATTAGCTGCTATAAGACAGGTGGAGAACGCTAGGTCAATTAGAGATGAATGTCTACAATTGTTACAATGAATGATGACTTGTTGTAAAAATCCCTCTCAAATCATCAATGAGAATGCCAAACTATGGAGATTTATTGATAAATTTGGCATACATCATGCAAAATTGAGCAGGGTGAGAATATAGATTAGTACAATATTTTAAGATTATTACTTTGTGATACAAGATTATAATTAGAAATAGAATTTTGAATGAATTAAAATGATTTTTTATAAGTAATTATATTTGTCCTTGTGATTGGTGCATCAGAAGATCTAGAAAAGACCATAAAAGCTGTACTACTGTGATAATTGGAAGGGTCAATTTGTGAACCATTATATATCTTTGTTTCAAGTAAAACTAACAGGTGTAGTTGAACAATTTCATATGATTTGATCAATTAAAAATTCTGGTCAACAAAGTTTAATCCTGTGAAATTAAAATCATCTATTCTATATTTCACTTTATTGATAACTTAAATATGGCTAATGCTTGAAGTGGAACATTATAAAATTATGAAATACTAGAATGAACAAAATATCTATGACTTTTAGCTCGGTCTTTGGGAAATGGTAGTAAATTATGTCAAGGTGCTAGGGTTAATGCATAATAACTGATGCTATATATAGTCATCTCTATCTTGATTATTAGCAGGATTATGTAAACATGATATAGTTATTTCTTCAATGGGGCTATGGTCATCCTGTAAGAAAATGAAGTATACAATTCTCAGCTTCATTTAAAGTTTTTACTTTTCTCAATCGAAACCATTAATTTAGATAGTTCTCATTGATACTGTCTGAAAGTTCTATTTTCTGAACTTCTCCCCCTGAATTTTAATGAGGAAAGGGGATATCAAGTTTACATTTGAATAAGGGAATACAGTTGTTCCTTATAATAGACTACTGTTAAGTTTATTCATAATTTCCAGATTAATATTGTACAGCATACTCCTTAGTAAGTTAGACTGAGTAAGTGGTTCCTTGCATCTATCTTCTTTATCAAATACATTCTAATCATGTGACGTATAAAGCAAGTTATCTGTATTGTTATTTGTCTGCTAAAGAGAATCTATGTATATGAGTGGATAGTGATTCTGAATTTCTTTTGAACATTGATGTGTAGGGGTAGCTCTCATATTACAACTCACCCAAAATAGTTGAAGACAAATTCTTATTATATGATCACATTCTTTGTAATAAAAACACTGAAGTGCACCAATCTTCTTTATCATATACTTTTAAATCATGTGACGTAGATTCATGTCTGAATAAAGTTATCTGTATTGTTATTGGTCTACTCAAGAAAAATCTATGTAAATGAATGCATAATGATTCTGAACTTCTTTTGGATATTGATGTGTAGGGATAGCTCTCATATTACAACTCATACAAAATAGTTGAGAATAAATGCTTATGACATGATTACATTCTTTGTAATGAAAACACTGAAGCTTTAATTCCTTTTAATTTTATAAATAATGTTACACCTTGATCTATGATTTAAGAGAAGATGTCATTCAAATTAATGTTTTTATGTAATCAAACATTATATCAGCAGTTATTTCCCAAAATCAAATTGATTTATTTGTGAAAATATTGGTTGAAAATTAATCACCATTTCAAATGTTTCCATCAGTCTAATAAAATTTTCAATTGCATAGTTAATTTTAAATCTTTTTAGAATGCCTGTAATTATAAGATTTCTGATTAGGTTTATCAAAACAAGAGCAAAGTAATTTAGTGTTTTAAATTTCTTTTTTCTTCACTTTTGAATTCAAATTGTAAGATATCTCAAATTTGAATGATCTGCAATTCACTCTGTATTGATCCACAAATAAATTTATAAAAAAATGGAATAACAATTCTTTTATGAATTTATAAGCAAACAGCACTTGACTATAACTGCAAGCACTATAGAGCAATTGGTAAAGAAATGCTTAAAATAGTTTTAAAGACTTCTTAGTATTATTGAATTAAAAATATTCAATATGTTTACCAAATTTTTCTCCATCCAGTCTTTTAGTGAATTCATAGATATTGGCTGAAGCAATCGAAAAAATACCAATTTGAATAAATCTTCATTGTGGATTGTTAAAATCTAAGAATTGGGACTAGAATATTTGAGTTTGTGACTTCCTTCCCATTTAGAATTTCCAGAGCAGTTTTCATATTTTTTGTCTCTTGTGAATTTTTTCAGGTCAACCTAAAAAAAAAAAATATGTTTCAAGTCCAATCCAGAGTTATTAGCTCCCACCAAAAAAAGAAGTTGTTAAGAAGTAGTGTTGATTATTTGAATATTAAAAAAAAAAATGCATAAAAAATTCTTATGATGTATCTAAAAGCAAGAATATGGATCACTGATTCTGTTATAAACAAAAAAAAAATAGGTGTTTAATTTAGCAGAATGGTAAAGTGATAGATTCAAAACTAAAATTCCTAAAATGCAGTGAATCTATCTTTTCTAATACTTAAACATACTTCCTATGTGATTAATAATTTCATTTCTTTATATATATATACAATAAAAAACTTAATAATAATAAAAAATAATAATGTGCTTTTCATAATTGGAATAAAAGATCATATAATAATGGCTAACAAATTTTTTTTTTTTTTAATTTCCAAAACAGATTTTTTATGAAGGTGAAAATTGAATAAAATAAAAATAAAAAAGATAAAAAAAGAGACTAATGATAGAACTAAAATATTTGAAAAAAGAATTTCATGAAAATTATGTGTGTGGAGAAGGGAGACATAATCAAATCAAACTACTGTTTACATTTAATGAATAAATAAATAGAATAAAATTTTATTAATATGACAAGAAAATTATTAATACTTATATATGCTTTGTAGTTATATGCTACTTCTGAATATACTATGGTAACAAATTTATAAATAAACAGAACATCAGTAATAGCAGTGACATAACTAGAATCTTAAAGAACTCATGCAAAATTTCAAAAAAGTTTATTATTAATTCTTGTAATATAAATTTTAAACTTTTTTGAATGCATATATAAATAAAAGGGTCCCTAAAATCAAGTTCATCATATTCATTGCCTTGATTTGCTTCATGATCTACATCATTGGTTGATAGTATTTAATACAATTTTTCAATGAAGTGAAGATCTTTTGATTAAAGAGTATAATTTTAATTCAAATGCAACAGGTAAAATCAATTTTAGTGCAGAAATATTAAATTAATTTGAATGGCATGGTATTTAATTTTAAATTAAACCAATGTGCATTGCAGTATTGTGTATTACTTCTTATAAATCCTGAGTAATATTTTTTGTAAATATAGTAAATAATTTTTAATATTTCATATTCATTTTATAATATTTAAAAATTGTGATTTTATTACAATTAAAAAAATACGATAGTGAGTTGATATACTTCAACATATGGTAAAAAGTAATATATATATATAAAAAAAAAAAAATTAAAAATTGAAATTTATCCATAATCAATGACCTATTAAAATGTAAAAGAAATTTATGTAAAAAAAAAAAAAAGGACTTCGAATTTTAAATTTTAAATTTCAAAAACTCAAAAGAATTATTCAAAAGGAAATTAGCTTGCTATCAGCAAAGAGAAAAAAAAACAATAGATTATGCTAAAACTTATAAAATAAAATTTCTTGTATTTAAGAGCATGTGGCAGAAACAAATTACATTACAATAATGGCTAGGATAAACTGTTGTTTTAACACGGTACCTATTTTGTTTGAAGTTTAAGTACATAAATTTTAAAAAACTATATATACTTATTAGCAAATTGCCTTTCATGCCTTCTGACATTAAACTCATTTACTAATGTCATAATATTTATAACACTACAAGTGCAACAGTCCCCTACTTCAACTCTTTCTTCTTAATCAATTTATTAGCAGTGTAAAAAAAGAAAACTTCTTGATAACATCAATTACTGTAACTAAATGTTAAGCAAATTATAAAAAAGAATTAAGTATTTATCTTAGACACAACCTTCTTAATTCATAATTTTATCCTTTTAGCAAAAATGGTATTAATTTCTAATGTATATTTTATTATCAAGTAAATCGGTAATCAAGATAATGAAAAATAGAAATAATTAAAATTTTAAATTAAATGTCATTATTAAAAATGTAAAGATTCGGCGTATAAATTTCTGGTAAACAAATTTGTGGGGGAAAAAACTAACAAAGAAATTAAGTTGTTTTTTTTTTTACATTTTTTTTATTTAAACAAGTCATCTTTTGTTTGTATAAACAATGAAAAAAGACAAACTTTTTAACAATGACATTTTAAAATGTTTTGAATCTAGTTAAAATCAAACAAACAAACAAAAAAGACAGACAAATGTAACACAGCAACAAAAATATCTACCAAAAATGACTACAAATTAATAGAAATATTAAAGGAAAAAACCTTTCTGAAACATCAGAGAATTCCCGGGATAAATTTAAACATGGATAGATATATACTCATATCTATAAATCAACACAACATTATTATGTATATAAAGCTGACACTATTAAGTGCATAATAGCATTGAAGGGTTTTTTTATGTAATGATTAGCACATCTACTTGCCTTGACCATGATTGTCAAGCTTAAAAGACTTATCTTTCAGGCAATAGATCTTATCCCTACATTGGTAAATGGATATTTAAATATATTAAGATAGAGAGTAAAAGTCCCAAATTAATCTAGATTTGTTATGTGAATATCATTGTGCAGAAAAAATATAAATATAATATAGCCTTCCATCTTTAGTGAAGAAAAGAAATTTATATCTGCAGGTGACGAGCCCATGCTTTAAGTTTATTCTTATCTTCAATGAATCAGATTGGATCATTCTAAAGTATCTTCTAATAATGAACAGTAATATTAAGTAAGAAGAAAATGCTTAATTGACTAACAGAAATATTATGATATGCTGTTCACCTCTTCAAAACAAATTATTGCATCATTTAAGGTTTAAAACTAAATACATTTTTTTTTTTTTTTGCTAATAAAAGTATCTTTAGTTGTTTGGAAATAGAATGATGCACAACTTCTATGTGACAAATCAAACTTAATAATTTCCGTTCAATTAATCAAACTGTGTTTATTATATATATATATAATTTAATCAGCTAAAAATTTAACCAGAAACCTTTAGGAAAAGTTTGCTACTTTGTCATTGTGTTAAAGCTCACAGAAAAATAAAATACAACCATATGTTACTATACAAACATATAGATTAGTACTTTCAAGATAAGTTTATCCTGGTTTGCTTCAGTCACAAAGCATTATGAACTAATATATCTAAAGATATGCATACAAATAATGCGCTTTTAACATTTTCTACATAAAAAATATCTTTATGGAATTGTTATTAAGAAAAAAGCAAAATACATATATAATTTTTTATTCTAAATATAAAAAAATATGATAATGCAATGCTATTTTATCAATATTTACAGTATGTATATACAGTGGTATCATGGCATCTGTTGTACAACATTCATAATTTCAATTACACCACCTTGATAATGAACCTTTATATGAGGATTCATCAAAGTGATCATTAATTTTTATCCATTATTCTGATTGATAATTTATTTATTCACTACAATTATTATTTTTTTTAAATTTGAAATTTTTTTAAGAATTTTTTTTAAATTGCAGCCACTTTGTACAATTAATGATGTTATAGGATAATGACCTCATTAAAGCTATGTCGGTAGAAAATAAAATCATGACATTGATGCTATTCATTACATAAAAAACAATATTATGTTTTGATTATAGAATTAAAATACAATTAATGTATTTTATCTGATTTTCATCCAGTATCTTGTAAGACATTATCAATGACTGCAAAGCAAAAAAAAAAGGCAATTTCATTTAGATACAGTAACTAAGTTGTTAAAAACATATTTTGATTCTAAACAAAATCAAAGTATACTAATGTTAAATTTTAAAATGTATACATTAGGTAAAATATATTCACTCAATTAATATTGATTAAAATTTTTATAAATGTTACTTTGCTTGTTGTCAAAAAAACATTAATTGTAATTATAAAATATGATCATTATAACTGTAAATTATTTTGAGGAAAAAAAATAGTTCATTATGCATCTAATAATCATAAGTTTTATTAAACATAAGTTTAAAATATCATTTATTTGCTCAATTTTTAAATCAAAAACCTCATAATTTATTTCTGCTATGGTAGCTTTTATTATAAACATAAATACATCTTTACAATATAAGCAAAAAAAAATAAACATTTACATTATTAAATCTTCAGCAATGAACTGTACTTTATCAAATTTTCATGAGAGTGTTTATGTAAAAAAAGTAAATTTGTAAAGCATTGTTTAAAAAAAAAAATAGCAATGCAAAAAAAAATTACAATTATGTTGATAAGAATATTACAAAAATAAAAAACTTTGATAATAAAACAAAGTGCATCAAAAATAAATTTTAAAATGCATATTTTAGTTAATTTTAAAATGCATATTTTAGTTAATTTTTTTTTTCTTTGTGCTTTAGTTTAATTTAACAAATCATAATTTGGGAAATATTTTCTCACTATGTAAGAAGCAAAATGGCAGATCATTATTAAATATATATTATATATTTTAAAATTATAGCTACTGAAATGTTTTATACAAGATTCTTATCCAGAAGTATGTTTATTCATTAATTAACATTTCTTTCAATTTAAGCATTTTTTAAACTGAAT
Source organism: Epiperipatus broadwayi (assembly GCA_028023455.1). Taxonomy (NCBI): domain Eukaryota; kingdom Metazoa; phylum Onychophora; class Udeonychophora; order Euonychophora; family Peripatidae; genus Epiperipatus; species Epiperipatus broadwayi. The sequence goes on along the minus strand of JAQFVV010000107.1, from coordinate 770,175 downwards.
TTGAATTTAAAGTAGATTAATTTTTCCCCATAGAAATTCATTATGATTGTTTATTTTTTATGCAAGATTTTTGATTTGTGATGCATTTTGGGTCAATCATTGCCCTCATTAACTGGAGTAAAAGTGTATTTACTATTCAGTAAAAAATATTCAATGAAAATACAATTAAAATTGCCATATTTAATACACATTTCAACTATTTGGCAACATGATTTTTGCTTAAAATTATATTAATCAACTTAATATCATTTAGATATTGCACTTTATCATCATCAGTTTTTATCAATCTATTATTTGCGAAAAAAGTATATGTATATATACAAGTTGTGGAATATTTAATCAAAACTAATATAGGCAAGTTTCAGATAAACAATTATTGCTTAACAAGTAAAATGCCCAACATAAAATCAGCATCAATTATTTCCAGCTTACTGATAATAATTTATACATGAAATATATATACATATGTAATGACTTTAATTATTTTTCCATCACGTAATGGTAATAATAAATATAATCGATATCCTACTTCTTCTTATACCATCTCTTCACTGGTAGCTTAAGAATAATGTGATAATGATGATTTTAATTTATTGTGAGCAGCAGCTATAACTTTAACAATATAACACCATAATCAATACAAAATAAATCTATCACCATGATATATTCATTTTATCTCATAATGCTAGCTAGCAGTTGTTTAACATGTTAAATAACAAAATTAATGTGGTATGCTATTTCTTAATAATTTCTAGAGAAAAAAAAAGGTCAAAAATTATAAGTTTAACAAACAGAATTATTTTAATAAAAATAAATAAAACCATAATAATAGTGAATGCTAAAAAGCATTTGAATATGGCATAAATGAGCACCTGATTACAAAATACATCATTTAAGAGCTGTTATAGTAATAACTATATTCAATCCATAATTTCATTAAAATAATTAGCTTTGATATGCAGATAATATATACATCTTGTTACCATATATACATATATATGATACAAAAAAAATATTTACAACACAATAACATCTATTCTAAAACTGCGAAAAGGACTAAATAATAATAATAATAATAATAAATGCTTTATAAATCTAACATTAATACTAAAAACTTAAAAATAATATATATATGAAATATTTTTATAAGAAACGTTTTTATTCACAATGTACACTAAAAAGCAAAAAAAAAAAGGATTAATTTATTCACTTATAGCAACTAATTCAAATTTATAATGCTTAGGTGCTGACCAAAAGTCAACAAAGTTAGCCTCCAAAAATGGCCCATAAGCACCTAGCAATTTTAAAATAAAAAGTTTAGAAATAAGTATATACACCTGAGTCTCATTTTACGCGATAGATAGGTTCCTCAGAAAACACGCGCAAACAAAATCGTGCAAAAATAGACGTAACTTACATTGAAAAAGGGGGGATGCAGTCTGTGATTTTTCAAAATTCGCATAAAAGCAAAGCATCAACGTAAAATTACTTTAAAATTCGCGCAAAAAAAAAAATAAGGAAATAAAATATGACTAATAAAAAATTTCAAATTTGAAAAAAATTGAAACAAGACAAACTTTTTTTAACTATAATATTTAATTTTATTCAAAATAATATATTTTTATGCATAATTTACAGTACAATAATTTACATTTTTTTATATACGTTTTAATTATTATAGCTATTTGCCCAAAAACATGTTCATTTGCAAACTAGTTAAAAATCAGATTCTCATGTGATGTGATGTGATGTATTTGGCTTCTCCTTAAGCAAAGTCAAGAATATCTCAGCAATTATTCTTACAAGAGGAAATACAACTAGCGCCAAGTTCACTCCCATGATGTGTTAATGGTTTTCTGTTGACGACGACGATGATTTTATTAATTGTTTATGAACTTAGACATACGATAATAAAAAGACATTTATTCACCACTGCTGGGAAAAATTTAATTAAAACTAACAACTAAAAATTAAATTCTTATTTTTGTCTTTAATTTTCAATTCCGTTTAAAAATCAAATTTCGTTTTACATCACATTAATTTCAAGTCGCCCGTAAGTAATTTTTAAATTGTTAATTACAATTAAAAATCAGATTTTAATTTTTAATTGTGCCCACTACTATAAACTTGTGGACACTAAATGATTAATAATTGATTACGTTCTTTTTTATAAAGCATAAACAGAATGTGATTTAAAATGCAAAATTAACAAGCACAATGTTTGAACAAATTTACATTATAATCTTGTAAAATTTAATGTGTGTATACATAAAATGTGGAAATCATGATTTTAATTTCATTATTGCATAAAATCTTACAATTATAAAGCACTGAAAATATTGAAATTGCTAAGATGAAAGTAGAATTCCAATAATGTGCTATTACTTTCAATATAACGTAAGTGCGCGAAATTTATTATTTAAAATAATAGCGCATTATCGGAGGTCGACTTCCAGTGAAACACGAATCGCGTAACTTCAAAACCGTGTTAAATAAGTCCGCGTAAAAAGAGAACCAGGTGTATATTTTAAAAAGAGGAAGTATATAAAGAAAAAAATTTTAAGTAAACCATAAGAATTAATAAAGAATTATGAATATATTTCAAAAAATAATATACAAACATACATACATTCAAAGTAATTGAAAATAGGGATTAGATTTTTATTTTCCAGCCCAAACTGTAACATTTTAAAGGTAAATTTTGTGAGACTTAGTAGATTATATATACAATAAACAAAAATTTTATGATTTTCCAGGTGCAAGAAAGATATATTGTTATACATCAGGGTTTTTTTCCCCAGTACTTGAAACTGCAAATAATTTTCATGTGTATAAACTATGTACAACAAACAAGTGAAATAAATAAAAATAAAGCTTTACAATAAATTATTTTCACATAACAGGCCATAGCTAATCTAGTTAGCCATCTAATATTGGTCAATAAGTATATATATATGTGTAGCTATTTTTAACTGGAAAGTAATGTAACTTTGTCAGATTGAAAGTTTGGAGGGGTAATAGTGCAACATTAAAGAGACTAGATATAACTATAAATTTATTCATTTTCTTGACATAAAATTCTTGACTGCTTTGTGCCAAATAAATTAAAAACAATAATAAATATTACTAATAAAAATCAAATTATATGATTTGATTATAAAACTATTACATATAGCAATATTGGTAAATAAATAACACTTTCCAATATAGGCATAAAGCAAAAATTTGCATTAATTTTAAAATAACTTTCAACTTTTATGACATAATAATGTAAAAAAAAAAAAATCAAATATTTATTTTAAAGAAAAAATTATGTTCCATTACAAATATATAAAAAAAAAATTAATTTCAAATTATTTCTTCAAATAGGCCCCTATCTTAACTTCATATATTACCACATAAAATTATATTCAAAGATTTCATTTCATCATCAGCAGGCTGCTTGTAAACATTATGGCTAACTAGAATTGTTGTATTTGTAATTAAAGATTAGAAATACTACCCTCTGATTCATCTCCTACCTCAACCCATTCCTTAAAGAAATCGAAGCCCGCCTCCCTGGAGTCTATGTACCAGCACTGAAACAGCAAGTGCACCACATTTCATATGTAGACGACATGTCCATCTTCCTTCCTTCTAAAGCCTACTTACCTCAACTACAACAAATCATCAAGACATATGCTAGCAAATACAACCTTCACATCAACCATTCAAAATCTTCTGCATGGAAAATTTACACAGGCACTACCATAGCTTCACCGTTTATCTCTGAGCCACAAAATTTTCTGGTCTTTCCTGTGGCTAAGTCATTCGCAGTAATGAGGAAACAGCTACAAACATCAATCCTGGAGAAAACCCAGAAATTGGTCAATTCTTTATTTCACATATCACTGTCTCTGTTAGGAAAAACAGACCTCCAGAACATGATTGTTTTCCCTCGCATCAATTACTATATTCTCAAACCCACACAGCATTTCATGTCCAGCATAAATTCTATCTGCACTAAGTTATTCTGGAAAAAGAAAATTGTTACCATTAGCCGGCTAAACTTCAAAGGCCCAAGGAACTAAACGGCCTAGGCCTACACTCAATAAACACTTTCTACGCACAAAAATCCTTCAATTCCATGCACAGTACCTTCCTGGAGGCAATTCTATCATCTTCCCGGTTGAGCCCACAGACTCCACCATTCAAAAGAAAGTGGATCACTGACATCTGGACCCACATCAAAAAATTTGCAAACCCAACAGCTCAAACACTACAAACCAAAAGAACCTATTGGGAAATATACAAGCTGATTCACCCCAGCCAAGTACCTCTCCAAGCAGAGCTTGGCATAAACAACAAACTCCTAATCAAAAAGGCCAAGAGATGGTATTTGGAACCTCAACATATAGATTTCCTTGTAAAGCTGAATCTCTCCTCTCTGCCCATTAACCACTTCCTGGTGTGCAAGTGGGGATTCTCATGCCTCAACACCCTTTGCCAAATCTGCTCATCGGATGAAGAAACTATTGAGCATGTATCACTCACCTGCCCTTATCTCAGTCAGATTCGGCACTTTATCTACGAAGGGAATACAACCAACGCCCAAAACATGTCATCCATTAAGCATGTCATCAAAAACAACACCTTCTCCCTTATCAGATTGTCCATCTTCCTCACATTTGCAATCTGGCTTACCAGGTGTAAGCTCATTTTCACACAAGGAAATCTCAATGCCTGCCAGACCTTCCTTGAGCCACTTGCCAAGATAAAACAAAGAGATAAATTGTTGGTTCCTGAATGGCTTTTCAGAGGCCCTTAGACAAGCATCTCTTTCCCAAGCAGATAAATGCTCACCTTGAAAAATTCAAAGCACTCACACTTACACCATGATGCAGCCATCTAGTGCTACAATGACAGCATAAGGTGACAAGATTACCTGGACTCTTTGATTTACTTAGTTCATCATGTAACATGTATAGTCCCAATAAAGTTGTTTTTGGAGAAAAAAAATACTATTTGTTGTAATCAGTACAGAGACGATTGATGAATAGTGTGAGAAATCATAAAAAAAAGAATGAAGAGAGACAATGAGAGAAAAACACAATGGCAAAAGATTGGTTGTGTCAGAAACAATATTTAGCCTTTGGTTACTGTAATGTCTTCACCCCTAGGTTTTTCAGAGGGGTAAAAAACACTTACAATCCGATCAATAACGTAAACGAGTACAAAGAATTATAGCTAAAATATATGAAACTCGGCTGCAACAACTCTTAACCATTGTGCCACAAATAGCTCTTAATAGCTTTACGTATCCAACTTTTTCTGTTAACAAGACTGTAACTAGTGCAATGTTTTCCTCTAGCAGTTTATATATCCCTCTGAGTTCTTTCTTTTGTTAAGTCTTATCTGCTACATTCCGAAAACTTAATCATGCGTTTTCCAACTCTGTTTTGATTGTTCTTAACTTTAATTAGTTATTTTTATCTCTGATAAAAATAATCCCCATAACTTGTTTTTAATTATAATTATTTTTATTATAATTAGTTATTTTTATTTTCAGTTAAAAATAAATCCCCACAGCTTGTTTTCAATTATAATTATTTTCCATTATAATTATTTTTACTTTCAACTAAAATATGCGAAAACTTCTGGAGTAAATTGTCTCTAGTAAACTCGCTGTTTATTTCTCAACAAACGAATACAACACTTCCTCCCCTCACTCCAGAAGTTAGAGTTTATTTACGTTACTCATAATCATCTAATCTGCGCGGTTTTCTTTTATCCTGTACAGGTCTGGGCAATTTCTCTTTTTCAGTTTTATGACACAATTCTGTCATTTCCCTTTTCTCTTTTATTCTCTTGTCTTCAGTTATTTCCTGTTCTGGGTTCGTCTTCATTTCCTGGATTCCTATTTCTTGAAAAACATCTAGTTGTACTGCTTCCAGCTCTCTTTGTCTTATATGGTTTATATGCCATCTGTATTGTAATCTGTTCAGACCACTAATTGCATATATTTGTTTTGATATTGACTTTTCAATTATTCCTTTGACCCATTTTTTGTGAATAATGTCTCTTATCCATATAGGTTTTCCTATTGAGAATGTTTTTCTGAATGTCTTCTTAAACACAATATTTTGGGCAGTGGGGAGTAATATTGCTAATTTAGTTCTTAGTTTCCACCCACACATTAATTCTGCTGGTGATTTCCCGGTCACTGTCAACAGTGTTGTGTGCTGATATAGCATAAATTCTTGCAGAGCCTCTTGCATATCTAACTTGATGAATGGCATTTTCCACTAGTCCATTTGACTCCGGATGATATTGTGGTGTACACACATGTTTTATTCCATAAGTGCTAAAAAATTTATTTAGTTCATCACTCACAAATCCAGTGCCTTTATCTGATACAACTGCTTCCGGAAAACCATGTATGTAACAAATGTTTTAAAACATTTGATCATTTCTTGAGTACTTGTATTTTTCACCAGGTGGCTCTCGATCCATTTTGAATACACGTCCGTTGCAACAAAAATCATTTTTCCATCTATTGATCTGGCATGGTCAATATGAACTCTTTCCCAAGTTTTAGTTGCTTTCAGCCAGGATGCATAGTACTTAGCTGGTAATGCGCTTTCTACTTGACATGGCCATCTTTTTATAAACTTCTGTCTATATTTATTTAAGGCCACCAGACATAACTACGTGCCAAAGCTTTTGCCTGCACTATGCCCGGATGTCCTTGATGTAACAATCTTAACACTCTATCCCTTCCTGCAGGAGGTATAACTACTCTGTCTCCCATGACAATACATCCTCGACATATAGACAGCTGATCACAGTTAACCCAAAACCCCATTGCTAAACAATTAGGTTTAGTTTTAGGCCAACCTTTTTTGATCCAGTTAATCAATAAATGATATCCCTCATTTTCCATAGTCCATTTTTGTATAGTATCACTGTTTACAATTTCCGAATTCATATTGTCTATATAGTTTACTTCTACTTCACTATTTACCGGTTCTTGGTTATCTGGTAACCTTGATAATGTGTCTGCATGTGCAATCTCTTTTCCCTGCTTATATTTTAAACAGTAATCATATGAAGCTAAAACATTCCGCCACTTTAACATACACAGACTTAAATGTTCAGGAGCTGCCCGGTCATTTCCCAAAATCCCCAATAATGGCTTATGATCTGTTATTATTTCGAAACTACGCCCAAATACAAATTGATGGTATTTCTTTACTGCAAAAATAATCGCTAGTGCTTCTCTTTGTCTATCTGGCTATAATTTCCACTTTCGATAAAATTTGGGATGCATATGCGACTGGACACTCATTTCCATCTATAGGGTGAGCTAAAACCACTCCTATCCCCCACTCTGATGCATCCATGGAGATTCTGACATCATGTTTACTGTCAAAATGCACTAACAGCTTGTCAGAAGATAAGAGTTCTTTTGTTTTTTCGAAAACTTTCTTGTGTCTCCATCCAGATCCATTTTTAATCTTTGCGTAATAATTCATATAAAGGTTTTGTGACCATTTGCCTTATTTTTAAGAAAAGGCTCGAAAAAATTTATTAGACCCAAAAATGCCTGTAGTTTTTTAACATTTTTAGGTCTTTCCACATTTTTAACTGCTCTCACTTTATCGATTAAAGGACACTTTCCTTTGTCAGAAATACAATGTCCCAGGAAATTTAGTTCTTGTGCCTTCCATACACATTTTTCTATTTTCAATTTCACTCCTGCTCTAGTTAACCTATCGCAGACTTTTAGTATTCTCGATATTAAAATCTCACTAGATGTCACCGTAATTAGAATATCATCATAATATGGTGTTACACCTTTAAGACCTTGCAAAATTACATTTAATTTTGCCTGAAAAATATTCGGCGCCGTGGTAATTCCAAAAGGTAAACGATTACACTTATATAAACCAAATGGTGTAGTTAAAGTTAAAATTTTTGCCGCATTCTCAGTTACCTTAATTCGATGGTAAGCTGAGTTAAGGTCAAGCTCCGCAAAATATTTTGCATTTGACAAATTTGCCAGTACTTCACATACATTAGGCACCGGGTATGCTCCTTTGTTGAGGTATTTATTTACTGTTGTATGGTAATCACCGCACAATCTAATTTTCCCATCTGGTTTACTTATTATTACAATCGGGGTGGCCCATTCTCCATCTTCTATAGGGATTAACACGCCCCTCGTTACTAAAACTTTTAACTTATCTTCGACTTTTTCTCTTAGTGCAAAAGGAATTTTCCGCGGCTTACATATCACTAATCTTGCATTTCCCATTAATTCAACGTCCACCAGGTTTGTGTTAATTAATCCCAGATCATCTGTAAACAATTCTGGATATAATTTTAAAATTTCTTGTTCTATCGAAATATTTTTAACTATGGAAAACTCTATTCCTATATAGGTGAACCAATCTCTCTCCCAATTAAAGGGCTTATGTTGCGTTCTACTATATAAATTGGCAAATTATAAGATTTGCCTCTGAAACTAACAGAAGCATCTACCTTTCCAATTACGTTTATCGAGTTTCCATTTACATCTTTTACTTTGATGTCTGTCTTTTGAAGTTTTAGTCTTCTATGGCCTTTAGACACTTCTTCCCATTTACTTTCTGATAGTAATGAAATACCTGACCCACTATCTATTTCCATTTGCAATTCTGTATAACATATTGTAACCTTAATCATGAATTGGTTCTGTCCGGGCAAAATTATATTTTTTGTAATGGTTGTCTCTTGTTTACTGAATAAATCTTATTTCGTGGTTTTTTGCATACGGCTGCTAAATGACCTTTAAATCCGCAATTAAAACAGTTTTCTTTCCTCCATTTACAATTTTTCGATAAATGGCCAGTTTTCCCACAGCAGAAACATTTCACTGTAAACAATTTCATTCTTTGGCTGCTGACTTCTTGTCTCGCTTATTCTTTCAAGTTTTACTATGTTCGAAACTTATACTGCGCCAATCTTGTAATGTCTTCACCCCTAGGTTTTTCAGAGGGGTAGAAAAACACAATCCGATCAATAACATAAATGAGTACAAAGAATTATAGCTAAAATATATGAAACTCGGCTGCAACAACTCTTAACCGTTGTGCTGCAAATAGCTCTTAACAGCTTTACATATCCAACTTCTTCTGTTAACAAGACTGTAACAAGTGCACGATGTTTTCCTCTAGCAGTTTATATATCCCCCTGAGTTACTTTAATTAGTTATTTTTATCTCTGATAAAAATAATTTTATAATCTCTGATAAAAATAATCCCCATAACTTGTTTTTAATTATAATTATTTCCATTATAATTAGTTATTTTTATTTTCAATTAAACTAAATCCCCACAGCTTGTTTTCAATTATAATTATTTTCCATTATAATTATTTTTACTTTCAACTAAATACGTGAAAACTTCCGGAATAAACTGTCTCTTATAAACTGCTGTTTATTTCTCAACAAACTAATACAACAGTTACCCATCATATTATTTCTACAAGACAGAAGTTGAGAATTGTATTTATTGATTATTTACAGTATGTCATTTATTGTATGTCTTTCCACCATTCACCCCCTGTGGAATGCATAGTTTCAATACTCAGTATTCTGAAATTTAGAAAAGCTTTAGAATTAGATATAATTAAATTGTTAAACAACTTTTTTGAATGAACTCATTATGTATTATTATATTTTATTTATATCTATCTATCTATCTGTAGATTGTTAGCACAACTGAAACATACTAGAAGTGTGCTGTATAGAACTCTCAGTCATTGATTGTTACCAAAAGTAGTAATATTTTTTCTTTCATTACAGAATCATTTCCGTAAAAAAAATAAGTAAATAATGATAGCAAATGGTAATAGCAAAATAGATTAATGGAATAATTTCTGTCATTAATGATCTTTTTCACTGAGAAGCACTATTTTTGTCCTAAACTCAAATCCCCCCTCCATATCTAGCTAATAGATCTGACAATAGGTCAAACTTATTAGGTAAATAAACTAATTAGGTTTTAAGCTAACTATTAGGCACCTTCAATATTTTAGCAAAAGGATAGTATACATTGAAGGTAAACATGTAGATTTGTCATATATAATCTCTTTCTCTTCATTCCAAAACTATCTCTGTAAGCACAAATAATCATTAGATATCAAATGACAGTGATAAAACAAAATCTTCAGACCAATATTTTGTTGTGAAAATTGCAATAAGATTTACATATGAAAATGAAAATCATATGAATAACATTTTATATAATAATTTTGCTCAAAATAAAAATAATAAAAATGATTGTAATTATCACACACACACACATATATATAGCATGTATGCAATAAAGATATCCAAAAATTAATGGTTAGAGGCTATGTAATGCAAAAACAAATTTTAAATATATTATGAATATAGTAAAATAACACTTTGTAAACAATCATAATTTTTTCATTCCAAAGCAACAAAAAAGGGAATATGCATATGTGTTTGAAAAGGAAGATTTTTAATAAATGTGTTTTACCAGTTCTTACTTATTGATCTGAGACTTGGACGCTTAATAGAATAGCAATATAGAGACTTCAGACCACTCAAAGAAGTATGGAGAGATGCATGTTAGGAGTAACAGGAAGAGATCAAAAACACAATATATAGGTAAGAGAACAACAGGTGTTACTGATCTCATTGAAAAAATTAAAAGACTGAATGGAGTTGGGCTGGACATACTGCTAAAAGAGATGATAATAGATGGACAATTGAAATATTAAACTGGATTCTCAGAGATTGTAAAAGACCCAGAAAGAGACTGCATCTGAGATGAATGGATGAAATAAAAAAAGTGTGCAGTGATGATGTGGAGAAGAGAAGCTAAAGATTGGAGAAGATGGATTGAACTTGGAGAGACCTTCATCTTGCAGTGAATTGATAATGGTTGATGATAATGATTTTATTTATCCTATGCATTTTGTCTGATATAATTTTATGAATTATTTATAAGCTGTAATATCCAGAAGTTTGCAGAGTATTTATCTTTTTATAATGTTATATACTTTAAAATTGTTATTTATTCCTTATCATAAATAATTTATTTATTTATTTGAATGTATATGTTCATGTTGAACAAGTGAAGCTGGTGTATGTTCTTATTGCTTATTTCAGGCCATGTTTTTATTAGGCCAGATGTGGCAAATAATTTTATTGTTGCTTTTATACATCAGTTAATTATTATAATATTTATTTAGAAAATTATAGTGTTAGACTCTCTTGTTTTATTGTACATGCTTACCTTGCCATTATATTTTCAAGACTCTCTTTTGAAGGTATCTTTGTTATTATATGTTTGCAAAAACATTGTAGCTGTGTCTCTCTATTTTAATATTATAATATATTGCATGAGTTATATCTTTCATGTCTTATATTTAAGGCAGATATTATTGTTCCTAATATATTTTAATGGTTCATTCTCATTTTCCTTATATTCAGAGACACAAATTTCTTTGCCCTCAAAATATAAGTACTGCCTTTTGAGTTTATGCCATCATTTATGTTTATTGCCTTATTTACCTTTACCTTGTGGATATAGTGTATCATGTATATTTTGTATGAAGACATGGGTGGTATACTACCATGACTTTATTTTTGGCAATTGATATTATTTGTTCGGAGGAACAACATTTTTTCTTCTGTTGCATTCTTGAATACTCCAAGTGTAGGTTATGGATAGTTTTGATGTATATATGTTTTTGCTGTGATTTTCCAGCATTGCAAAATGTAAAACTGATAAATATTTATTTTAGAAATTAAAAATTGTATTCATGGGCCTCAAAAAGTGATATGTATCATGTTTAGCATTTAGTTCATCAGTGGATTGATAAGATATGCTTAATGTTTAAATATACTTATTTTTGGGAGAACATCAAGGTATGATTGTAATGTAAAAATGTAGAACTTCTTGTGATAATGTTAATATTAAGAAAAGCTTTCATTGGTCAGATGAAGTTAGTAAATCAATTCTTATTAAATCTGTAAATTTTGTTCTATTCTTATTGACAAATATTAAAAAATATTTCTCCTCTGCAGTGAATTGTATATCATAGTTTCTAAATATTTTACTTTGAAATATTGTACATTTCCAAGATTGTTATTTATTTAATTGCCTTTATTGTCAAAATAAATGTTGTTTTATTGTTAAGTATATCTTATAGTATTTATATCATCATTAACACATACTATCCAGAAATCTTAACATTATATAATCTATTATACAGTTATCTTATATATGTGTCATTAAAGATTACATGAACATAAAATTGAATATCATAATCATTTTGTTCAAATTGGTCTGTAGATGTTAAGAAAACATCTGATAGATTATTCATTTTCTTAAATTTAAGTGATCACTTTAACCAATTACAATTATTAAAAAGAGAATGCTTTAGTGATAAAATTATTGTTACTTTATCCAGAAGATTATTATTAGTGATTAATACATCTTAGGCTTAAATGATAAAAGTATTTCTCAAATTCATAAAGAAAGATTTAAAAACAGATGCAAAACTCTCTATACAGTAGAGTACTCAATGCAAGCTAGAGTAGTCAATGGATGCAAAAAGTTTGTGGATAAAATCCCTATCTAGTTCCTACTTATCCAATACCCCCAGACTAATTTTTAGCTTGTGGATTTCATCAGTGAGAAGCCTTGGATCTGAGAGTGCTGCACCCAGATCTTAGGATCAAGTGCAACCCTCCAGTAGCCACCTTTTACCTTTTTAATCAACTATAAAACTATGAGTCTAAAAGTGAAAACACAATATTCTCAATCCAAGCATTCACTTGTATAGCCATATAGATCTCAATTCAGTTCTGTATCTAGACATTTTGGTGTCTTTCATTCTTTAATAACAATAGTCACCATTATTCTATTAGGCAGGATTGATATTAAACCACTAAACATCACATGATTACCATTTCTTATTCCTGCTCAAGCTATTAAAACCAGAGGCAAAACTCTCTATACATTAGTGCCACTCAGTGAATCATAGAGTAATCAATGGATGCAATAAGGTTTTTGCATAAAATTGATATCTAGTGCATACTCATTCAATATACCCAAACTAGTTTCTAGTTTGTGGCTTTCATCAGTAAAAAAATGGTGATCATGTGATGTTTAGTAGTTTAATAGGATAATGGTGACTATGGTTACTGAACTGAGTTTAGATCTATAAGACTATATAAGCAAATGAGCTTGGATTGAAAACATTATTGTGTTTTCAATATTAGACTCATAGCTTTATAGTTAATTAAAAAGATAAAAGGTGGCTACTGGAGAATTACTTTCGATCCTAAGATCTAGATGCAGTGCTCTGAGATCCAAGACTCCTCACTGATGAAAGCCACAAGCTAGAAACTAGTTTGGGGAAATTGAATGAGTAGGCACTAGAAAGGGATTTTATGCACAAACCTTCTTGCATCCACTGATTACTCTAGCTTGCACTGTGTGACACTACTGTGTAAAGAGTTTTACCTCTATTTTAATAGCTTGAGCAAGCATAAGTAATGGTGATCATGTGAAAGATTTAGTAGGAATTGTTAGGTAATATAAATCCATTATCCATTCATTATATCTGAATGCTATTCTGATATATATTCTTTTATTCCAAATTAAAAGTTTTTAATATATTTATTTTTAATTATTTTCTTTAAAATTTAATATTTTTATTGTCAGTTAAGTATACATTATCTTATAGGTAAGAGTATGTCTTTTCATGTTATTACTAGGATTCTATTCAATGCCTAATAATTCTTAAATGAAAAGAAAAAGATAAAAAAAATTAGTATTATAAAATTTTAATTATAGAACCCTGTGATATTACATAAATGAATATGAAAAAAAAATGCTTTGCAAAAGAAATTCATTTTAAGAAGTAATGTGACACAAATATTAAAAAACATATTATTTGTTCAAAAATTAAATGTGAATCTGATCATAGCAATGAGATGCTGATGATTGTTATTAGAAGTGATGTAGTGAGAAGAGATGTTAGAAAGAAAGAAATTTAATATAATCTAGTCATTCTATGATATATGCTTTATGTAATGTATGAGAATGAGTTGAGAGAGACCTTTTAAAATGTTCTAAATGTTATGTATTTACAATGTTTATTTATTGCTATTATTACCCTTGTGGCTTTTTATTGTAATATATTAGTCCCCATAGTTTATTATTATTATTATTTCAGACATTATATCTAATATTCATTCTTTCTTTTTAGGTTATAATATATATTAAAATTGTTAAAATTTTCAAGAAACAAAAAATGAAATTATATTTACAATTACTAAAATATCTTTTAAAAACTAAACATCTATTTATAAAATTTCTTCTGAAAGTCAATGATTATATGAAAACATATAGATTTATAAATATATTTTTAAAATATATTTTCCATCAGTATTGGAATTTTATTACATTATATATCAAGATATTCTTAATTTCAAAATATTGTTTAATAATGTAATGAAAATAGAAATAAAACTAATAAATTTTGTAAAAAGATTTCACTTTATTTATTAAGATTCCTCTTTAATAAGATATTAATTCTAATAAAAAATTCAATTATAATTAGTGTGATGTTAAAGCACACTTTATTATTCCAAAGATATGTTGATTGTTGGAAAGAATTCAAAATTTGAAGACATGAGATAAAAAAATGACTTTCTAAAGTACTTTAATACTTTAAACAGACTTAAAAATGCATTTAAATTCTTTAAAACTAATAAGTAGTAGAAGAAAATCCCAGTAAAAACAGTGACATATTCAAAAATTAAAGATCCCTGAATTACAGCTGAACTATCTCACTTCTGATCCTCAAATATCTCATAATCTCTCACACAACAAACCATTCAACCATATTAAAACGGTAATATGAATAGAAGGACAATGTGTTCAAAGATTTAAAACATTTTTAAAAATAAAAAATTTAAATATTGTTTTAAAATATTCTACTTGATCTATATCAATAAACTCATGTGCAACCATTTACTTATAAATTATTTACTCGTTGACAAAGTTTAAACAAACTAGCCAATAAATTTACCAGTAGCATCCTCTTACCAATTCTGATATTATACTAAAATAATTAAACTAATTTTCTTTATTGGTACAATTATTTCACATCTTACATCATTTCTTAGTTGGTTGCACAATCCAACAATATTTCAATGTCATCTACAAAGACTTTTCTTATTAATAACAAATTTAAGATTGGTTACATTTATAGCATAAGATAATCATAACACAGCCATGTTAACTATTAAGCATTTAAATGCTGTAAAATCCAATCATTTTTGAGTTTGATATTTATAGACATAACAATGAGATTTCCAATGGATTCAGCAACCAAGTGAAGAATAGTATTGTAATCCATAAAATAAATGTCCTAAAAGATATAACAAGCTGATTATTTTAGTACAAGATCAAAATTAATAAGAGTTTGTTACTAGTAAATTTATTTGCTGTTTTGATTAAATTTTGGTAAGAAATAATTATCATATATATATATATGCAAGTTTAAGTGATATGCACATTTGGTTTATCCATCTATATATGCAGATATATAAACATACGTACATTTATATCTAGAAAATATTTTTTCCAGTACTAATCACGAATACTGCCACAAATTTTCTATCATTAATTATGTCATAGAAATCATGGTGCTGTTCATATACAAAAAAGATATAACAAAAATTAATCACACAGTACTACATATTATATCTCTTTTGTGCTAAAAATGACAGTTGGGCAGAAATTTTAGAGTAGATTAATACTATTAAACTATTAGAAAATTTGCTTGCCTAATGATGTAAATAATGACAAAGACATTAAAGTAATAATTATAGACTTTTAATAAGAGTAAAAATAAAAAAAAAAGTCTAATTAAATATTTTGCTTGAATTTTGACTTTGAGCAAATGCTTAGATGATTAAAAATGGAATATGAAATAATTAGAGCATTTTAAGTTGTTGATTCAATATATATATATATATAAGTTGGTTAGAATTTGCAATGTATATTAAATACATTACTCACATTAGGAAAACAATGGTGAAAGAATTGGAGCATTTTGAGTTGTTGATTTAATATATATATATAAGTTGGTTAAGATTTGTAAATGATACCAAATACCATTACTTACATTAGGAAAGGGAATGTGAAAGAATGAGCATTTTTAGTTGTTGATTTAAAAAATATGTGAATAAATTGGATAATTGGATTTGCAATGTATAA
Source organism: Epiperipatus broadwayi (assembly GCA_028023455.1). Taxonomy (NCBI): domain Eukaryota; kingdom Metazoa; phylum Onychophora; class Udeonychophora; order Euonychophora; family Peripatidae; genus Epiperipatus; species Epiperipatus broadwayi. Next base: position 753,883 of record JAQFVV010000107.1, on the reverse strand, counting down.
TAAATGTTACAATCAACTCTTAAGCTATCTACAATCTTAACTTATAGTCAAGGCAACCTCCTTTAACAATAAAGGTGTACCTTTATTGTTAAAAGAGGTTGCCTTGACTATTGGTAAGATTGTTGATAATTTAAGGGTTGATTGTTATCATCTACATTTATAAATTTATTAGAGCCTTGAGTAATTGGCTTTATTGTCTTAATAAACATTATTGACACTAGGAAAGGGAATATGAAAAAACTAAAGTATTTTGAGTTGTTGATTTCATATGTATAAATAAGTTGATTAGTTATGATTTTGCAATGTATAACAAACATTACTCACACAATACTATATATTATATCACTTTTGTATTAAAAATGACAGTTGAAGAGAAATTTTAGAGTAAATTAATGCCATTAAATAATGAAAAAATTGCTTGCCTGATTATGTAAATAATAACAAAGGCATTAGAATAAAAATTATAATAGCTATACAAGCTTTTAGTAAAATGTTTTGCTAGAATTCTGTCTTTACAATTAGAAAAAGAAATGTGAAAGAATTGGAGCATTTTAAGTTGTTGATTTAAAATATATATATACAAAATAAGTTGGATATTTAGGCTTTGCAATATCAAAGTAATGAAGTGAATAAATGTCTTACAAAGAAATATCAATTGAAGAATCTATGAAATGGAAGAAAACCTGGATTGGATATTTACTTAAAAGTAGATAAATTATGAAGAACATGTAGAAAAAGTTTGTGGAGAGTGAAATGGAGAAATAAAAGAAGAAAAAAAATTGATTGATAATTTAAAGAAAGAAAATAATCATAAAGTATTCAGAAGTTAGAAAAATTAATAGAAAAGCATGAAGAGAATCATAGTTTGATATATAAGATCTGCCTTTTTGATAGATATATAATGATGATGAAATAATTAAACACTACATTTTATATTCAAATATATAAAGTTCAAACAGGTTCTGAAAAACAATTTGTACTAGTTCCAATGGTATATTAATATAAGTAATTAATTTAGTTTGGTAATTGTGCAAGTAATGGCAATAGTATACTTTCAATCTTAAATTTTTATCTAGTTATGTTTTAGGTAACCTGAAAGCCCTCTTAATCAAATTTTTCAAACAATGAACACATCCATTTCTATTATTCATCAATTCCTGCTATAATATATTTCTCTTTCAGCCCATTATTTTAATATTCTAGCAACAAAAGGTGGCACAACCATGTCAACATCACAACATGGTTGGTTCCATATGATACTAAACAAAAATAAAACTGTCAGTTCAAATCTTGTAATAAATCAGAATCATTTGACTTACCAGACTCTTCACAGTCTATTAATGAAAATTTGTTGTAAACCACCAACAAAACACTCAACATATTAGCATCTCAAACACAGACAATATTCATATTACCAATAATAATAAAGAAAATCTTTGAGAATCTCATTGGCATCAATCAATCCAAATTTTTTTTTTTCAGATATTCTTATCAATATTTTATCAATATATCCTTATCAAATCTTCAAAATTCACAAATGTGGAATTTAAATTAGCAGAATTTGATGTAGAATAATAAATGTAATGAATTTAAAAATAATACAAAAATATAAATGAGATGAAAATTTTAATATAAATTTACAAAATACTTGAATTTATATAAAGAAGTCTGTCTAATTATTTAATATTAAAAATTAAGTTTTTTTTAAAAAAAAAAAAAAAAAAAAATCCTTTCTACTATATCTATGTGTTTTTACTTTTACTTTAAGAAAGAAGAAATAGATTAGCTTGAAATTTGAGAAACTTGTGTTATTTCAAATAATAATATATATATTTTTAATAGATTAACAAAATAAGCTTCTGAAATGGATTATTTCTCAATATAAATTTCATTTTACATTATTTAGCACTTTTTTTTTTTTGTAGATTGTATTCTAAAAATAATAAATTATTAATAATTTTAAGACTTTTGGAAAGATAAAAGAATAAACTGATATCACAGCACTTCATTTTTGTTTTTCTGTCTGATTTTTTATATAATTTTGGCACCTAAAAAAGTTGTATTTATTACCTTATCCTAAAAGCTCTCTTTAATCAACATATATATATATATATTAGAACAGAAAGCAATAACAAAAAAAAAAAAAATTATTGGAATTCCCACTATTATTAGGTTACTTGAATATTATAAGCCAGAGTTATTTATATTGAAAGTAAGGTTGTAAGCAATGCCAATCATTATCAATAATTTTTTTCAATTATAAAGAAAACACAAATTTACAAGTACGAAAATTAAATATATATTTTAAATTAATGTATATTTCTAAAATTGTTTATTAAAACTTAAGTTAAAAAAAAAAATATTACAGGTAAGTAATAAGTATAAATTAACAATTTAAAAACAGTTCAATGCTTTTAAAAAAGTATTATTTCAGTTAGCCTCTTCTTTTTTAGGTAATGAGCTTTCAATAAAACAGTCTGTTGATGAAGAAGAGTGGGTGGTGGGATCATTTACAACAAATCAGCGTATGCATTAGTCCAAGGAAATAAACCCCTAGATGACTCCACCATTTTCTTTTATGCATAATTCCCAAAAGATAAATTTTCAATCAGAAAATTTCTCCTAGTTGGATCATTTTTATTGAAAATAAAATAAGAATTCCCATCCCCAACTCCCCTCCTCTTTCTTTTCTTGATGCAGATTCTAATCTGATCAATAAGGACTGCATAATTTGATAGAAAAGCAATCTTTTAAGTAGCAGAGAGCACCATTGTCAGCTACTAGTCTCAAGAGAGGGTGCTAAGTTTGGAGTTCTTACTAATTAGGAGTTCTCCAGCACAAGTGCATCAGGCACAGCTTATGGCTTTGTGACGACCAAAACTCTCTGGGGTTCAGAGAAAGAAGGGGGAAAAAATCCCAAATTAGAAGTTGATATTAATAGTAGTGGTTCTTTTGAGACAATAATTACTTACAAGCACACCTAAATTTACAAATATTTTAAGATTAAACAAAGATTAAAAATGAAATTATTTGGACCAATAGATAAAATGACTCAACAATATAAAAACAATAATTGATTTTGAATCTGCAACTAAATATAATTCATAAAAATGCCTTTCAAAAAAGTAAAATTTAGCAACAGATTTTAATTAATCCATTCTCTCAACTCTCACTATTATAAAAATCTTTTCCACTAACCAGATAAAGCAAATAATTTAATAGTTTCCATTTCTTAAGTAAACTTATCCATTTGGGACAAGCCACCATTTTTAATGTAAGTAAACTTAATTCTATCAAAAATATTACCACAAGTTAGTAATTAAAAAGAAAAAAAAAGTTTGAATAATTTCAATCAATACACATATTCATCAATAAATGTTAACATGGACAAATAATCAGGCAGAGTCTATATCATTTTTTTATATATTATGGGGGGGGGGGGGTAATATTCTAATATTCCGTCTTACCCTCCCCCCTAAATATCTGGATTGGAATAAAAAATATGTAAAAACTTAAAATATAATCAAACCAAAACGCATTATGAAAGAAATTATGCAGTTTTAATCTCTCATGATTGACTTATCACTCTGATCTGTTTTGTTTGTTTTTGTATCATAAAGATATTTCTCAATGATTATTTAAATTGGGTATATATTTATTCTCTTGGATAATTTTTCTATTATTTTTCTTCTTAAACTTGTCCTTTAATATTTTTTTTTAATTTACAATCCCCAAGCAAATAAATATTTCTGGTTCCATATCAACGGAATTTTAAAACGGTAAAATTTCTAAATTCTTTAATTTATTATATTAATATTTTAAAACAACTCTTCAAAATTTATATTTGATTAACAATTGTTCCCAATCCAGTCTGCTATTGGTCTTGAAAAATCTAAAAACATGATTTTTATTTATTTTTATTTTGCATTCCTGCTCAGGTTAAAATTTGTTTGTTGCATGTGAGCACATCACTACAAGTGATTATTATTAATAATATACTTTTTCCATATAATAATATTAAATCGTGCTATCACACTTCCAAGTAAAGCTATAACAACAAATAGAAAACTAAATTAAATGGCTGAGCGCTTTCAAGAAGATGTTGGAAGTGTGATAGCACGATTTAATATTATTATATTAAAGACAAACGTAAAGTATACATATACAGGTTATTACTTAATATTTTTCCATATAGGTAAATATAAGTAAAAATGAATATGAGATTTACCGAGAAACATTTTACATACTTAAAAAAGCTTGAAAGTTCAAATGACAACATCATCATTGAATTACAAAATATTAATGACTCTAATGAAAATGAACTATTACAGCAAATATTAATTGTAGTTATATAATAATATATATATCCAGCAGTAAAAATCTTAATAAAGCAATGAGTCAGTTTTAACATTCAGACAAATAAAAAAAAATTTCATCATACATTGCAATTGTTTATAAATCATATAGTGAGGGAAATGACAGCAAATGCTGTTAATGATCAATATTCAAGAAAAGATGCACAATTAAAAAAGTCCTGGTTCTATTCTTTGTGCGAAATATCTAACAAATATTGATAAATAAGCATCTAGAGAATGTTTATTAACAATGTTATATTGAAAAATGTATATATAGATATAAAAAAAAAAGTGTACTGAAATAGAAAGACAACTCAACAAACGAAAAAAAGACTAGAAATGATTTATAAAAAATTAAATGCATTCATTATAATTTTTTATACATTAGATGTTTTCAATCAAGACTAATAGGTTACTATTCCTTACATGACACAGAATAGACTTAGAAGAAATCAAAAAATATTGGAAAATTGATATCCAATCACTAAACAGATTAGTACAGATTAAGTTTGCTTTAGTTTCTGAAATATAAAATAAATTTATTTACCTAATTATCAAATCTATTAAAATATATGAGCAAATGTTACTATGAATGAATAAAAGTTTTCTACAACAAGAAGATAAAAACTAAATATTTTCCAAATAGATTTTTCTATTTAGAAAAAATCACACAAAACTTAGTCATCAAACATGTAGAATATTGTCTAAAACTTTTGGAATATGTCAACAACAATAAAAGAAAAAAAAAAAGGCTATAATTGACACTTTTTTATAAATGTAAAACTATCAAATAAACAATCAATAAATGCCAGCAATATGAAACAATACTAACAAAACAGAGTATAATAAATATATATTTACAATATATCAAAGAAAAACAAATACTAATATAATTCATAGCATACTATATCATGTTCTGTTAGTAATGGCATGAAAACTTCTTCCACTTTAATGCAGCAGTTGAATAAGAAGTCAAGAATTAATATCTAGATAGAGATTCTCAAATAAGTAAAAAAAAAATCAATTATGGTCAAGAGAAAGAAGCTATTGTTTTCAACCTATCATTTATCGTTCAAACATCATATAATTTCCAGAGAAATTAACATACAACTTTTTTTTTACATATTAAAAAAAAACACTACATTATATTAAAATGACAAAAACCAGTATAGATATTGCTAACTAAGACAAGAAAATACTCAGCAAAAACTGGATCACAATTGTAAAAATAAAAAAAATTAGAAAAAAAAAATGAAGAGAATTCCATTCTGAAATCAATAAAAACTGACAATCAAAAACATAAAAAAGAGAGAAAGGCAACAAGAAGCATAAATAATAAAACAGAACAAATTATTATGAATATAAAAATTTTATCAACAGGAAATACAGCAACAAAAAAAATGTTTTATTGCAAGTATTGTACTTAATTCAAAAATAATCTGTGCTTTCTTTAATTTTTTTAAATAAATAAAAAAAAATTTATTGTACTAACAAAAAGATGAATAAATATTATGTTATTTAGCACTGGTTGATATGACTAATATTTAGTTCTAAGTAGAAGAAATTATTATGATTTAATATTAAATATCAATATATATATATTAAAGTAAAAAATACTAAAACAGAGTTTAAATATAAAATTTAGTCAAATAAGTATATTTTCAACACTTTCGCATTATATTAATAGTTAGTCTTCTGAGAACATTAAATTATTGCTGATTTGAATAGGATTTGATTTTTGGTTCATTACGTATTCATTTTGTGTAATGAACCACACCTATGTTATTTTACTTTTATTATAATTTCTTTCTTAGCACATCATTTTATCAATACTTGGATCACAACTATGGTGATGTTCTCTTTCAAGATTATGAAAGATCGATGAATTAATAGCTTTGGGCTTTATCTTAGATTTTTTATACATTAATGAATGTTGGCTCATTCTAGTTCTAAGATTTGCCCTGGTCTTACCATAGTAGACACATGGGCAGTCTTTTTGACTGCAGTTTACAGCATAGGCTATATTGGGCTGATCCAATGTTAGAATTTTGTCCTTTGTGTTGTTAGTAAGCTTCTTTAAATTTATGGGGTTCTGAATCCAACATTAAATTTGTCTGAGCATATTTACCTATTTTATTAGCTGTACGTAATAAATATAATAGGGCAACCAGCTTTTATTATTTCTATGCTCGACCATTTTATTAATTATTTTGCTTTTGAGTTGTTCTATATATCTTTGCATGTGTATCCTGTAAGAACCTGCTATTATCAAGTCAGTCATATAATGATGAATGTTCTTAATTCTATCTGATTCATATTGACACAAATAGTAAATGCAGTTTAAAAAGTATTTTAACCCTGAAATTTTATGAGTTAGGTACTTTTGATTTTATGTTTATGTATACTCTGATATGAGGGGGTATAATCATTTTATATTGAAGTGCAGTAAGTGTCTGCTTTAATTTTAAATCCAGATATAGAATTTGATTATTTTCTTCCAGTTCAACTGTCCAATTCAATCCTGAATTTATGTTCAAATCTTTGAATATATAATTAATTGTATTTTGAGATACACTTGCAAAGACATCATCCACATAGCATATATAAATACAATTTACCAATGCATAATTCATCATCATCATCATTATCAACCATTATCAATCCACTGCAGGATGAAGGTCTCTCCAAGTTTAATCCATCTTCTCCGATCTTTAGCTTCTCTTCTCCACATCACCCCTACACATTTTCTTATTTCATCCATCCATCTTACATGTGGTCTCCTTCTGGGTCTTTTACAATCTCTTGGAATCCAGTTTAAAATTTCAATTGTCCATCTATTATCATCTCTTCTAGCAATATGTCCAGCCCAACTCCACTTCAATCTTTTAATTTTTTCAATGAGGTCAGTAACACTTGTTTGTTCTCTTACCCATACATTGCATTTTCAATCTCTTCTTGTTACTCCCAACATACATCTCTCCATACTTCTTTGAGTGGTCTGAAGTCTCTGTATTGATCTTCTATTAAGTGTCCAAGTCTCAGATCCATAAGTAAGAACTAGTAAAACACATTTGTTAAAAACCTTTCTTTTCAAACACATAGGCATATTTCCTTTTAATATCAAGTTATTTCTACCAAAAGCACTCCAACCAAGTTTAATTCTATGATTAATTTCCTCTATTATGTTTCCATCTGTATTAATAATCTGACCAAGGTATTTGTAACTCTTAACTTCTTCTAATTCATCATAATCAATCTTTATTTTCATATTTGGAGCAAATCGATTAAACATTACTTTAGTCTTTTTAACATTTATCTTTAGTCCTACTTTCCTACTTTCATCTGATAACTCCTGCAACATTTCCTGCAGCTCGGAAGCATTATTTGCAAAAACAACTACATCATCTGCGAAATCTAAATGACTTAAATAATCTCCATTTACTTTCACTCCTTTAGTTTCCCATTTTAATCCACAAAATACTTCTTGCAGCACTGCTGTAAAAAGTTTTGGAGATATGGAGTCACCTTGTCTTACACCTTTCTCAATGTTGACTTTCCCAGTATCATTATGTAATCTAATTGTTGCTGTTGCATTTTTATAAATATTCTTTAAAATATGACAATATCCTGGATCTATACCTTGATGATCCAATGCTTTAATCACTGAAGAAATGTTTATAGAATCAAATGCCTTTTCATAATCTACAAATCCAAAACATAATGACAACTCATATTCATTTGTCCTTTCTATAACTTCTCTCAATACTTGAATATGATCTACTGTACTAAAACCACTTTTAAATCCAGCTTGTTCTCTTGGTTGGTGAAAATCCAAGGTTCTCTGTAGATGAGTTGTAATTATCTTGGTAATTACCAAGATAATGCATAATTATATATATATTAAAGTGCATTGTGATTTTTTTAATCATCTGTCTATCATTATAATGGTGTTATCTATCCAAAAACATAATATCTTTTTTTTAATATTTATTAATCTATTTAAATAAATACAACTATTCTCCCCTTTAAAATAATTTATTCACTTTTTCCTTCTCTTCCATTATAATTCTTTAATAAATATTTAAAAAACATGGTCACTGTTGTGTACTCTATAACAAAGTTCATAAATAATATGATAAAGTGGCAAGCTTATCACAACATTTTCATTCGGTTAGCTAATCTAATTATCAAAGTAATCTTCCAACATGCATGTTCCACATATCAATCCAAACAATTTTTTTCAAAATTTCATTGCATGTTTTATTGCTCCTCGAAATATCTTAGTTATGCCCTTATTTATAGTCAATTTTCAACTCCTTTTGATCTTTCTTTCACTCTCTACAAAACCTTTCAAAATATTCTTCATAATTATTTTATTTGTATTAATGAATTTTTCTTTTTTTACTTACTATTGGTAATATTATTATATTTTGACTATTTCCTTCTAAACTATTTCTCTGGTTTCCTTTTAATCCATTACTATAGAGCCTCTACTTATTTGTAATTAACCAAAACCTTGCTCCATATTGCAGTAGTAACTGCCTTACTGATGATAAATAATGCTTATACTGATGTCTCATAGATATATACATTAATGCTCAGATAACACTTCTGACATATAACCAAATTATTTAAAGCATTATGCATTTCATCAGTGTACCAAAGATTAATTGACATTTCAATTTCATTTAGTTAAATTTAATTAAAATGGATATTGATTACAATGGTTAAACCTTCTGTTCCTTTTATAACTGCTTATATAAGATGATCTGATTATATTTTCTGGTCATCAGACATCAAATCCTATCTCACAGGGCACATTCATTCATGAAGGTTTTACTTGAATGTACAGATTTGTACTTAACTAAGCCTAATTCAGGACATCACTTTCTCCTAAAAAAGATGACATGAATATATTACCTTCTGGAATGGATCATTACAGTTTTCATAGTAACAATCCCATTTTGTTTAGTTCAAATCATGAATGCTCAGGATAGGTGGAGAATTACATTGGAGATGAGACAACTAAGAATAGAATGCACAGATAACTAGGTAATTTAAAAAAACAGTATTTTACTTTAGATCATCTTGATTGATGTCAGAATTCTCTATAGACATTATTACTTAATGAGTTGAGTAATAAATCAATAAATATATAAAAAAAGAATATTGATGATTAACTATGAATGTCACAATAAAATACACATACACATTTAAAAAAACATATATGCTGTACTAAAAAAAAAAAAAACAATGTTGCTTTATAATGTATGTACAAAATTTAAAATTTGTGGAGGCATCTTATCTATATACATATAAATAGTCTTACCATGATTTTAAATAGTTCAGTAAGCTTAGTAAGTGATAAGTTCATATCTTGAAGTGTGATAATAAATTCAGATTCTGCTAGTTAATTTTGATTAGATTTTCCATGGTTTTGGATAGTCTGCTGCTTCAATACTCATGTTATTATATAAGTAGATGTGATAAGAAAGAATTATCCCAGTGCAAAAAGTTATATTTTATATTTCCTCAGTCTCTGGACTTCTTCTAGGTATTTCTCAAGATTGGTATGGCTACATCTGCCTGGTATATGTCAGATGGACTAAACAAGTCTTGTTTATTGTTTTTATTTCACAGAATTTGACAATCTAGCTGGTTTTTGTGTTAGTAGTAAAAAGTACAATAGCAGTGATCTTCTTAGATAATGTATAATGCTTTTAGCTAGAATTGAAATCTTTTCCAATTATACAGTGCTGGCAACCTGCAATTTGGTTCTTCACAGATGTTATTGTTTCTTTTCCAAGTTAAAACTTTAATTACCCTTTTACATGTTGATTTAAACTAGCTTTTATCAATTTTTTTTTCCTTTATGTAAAACTTTACAAATTATACAAATATTTTTTTATGAGCAAACATATTATTGTTGTTATATAATTATCCAAATATAATTCAAATGAGTCTAAGGCATCAATCAAGAGAATCTTTTTTTCACCTATATTACTTTTCTTTTAAACATTTTTGAATATGATTTATCTCTTTTAGGGGCATATAAGTGATAGGGCTAGCCATGATGCATTATTCAATATGAAGCAACATTTCCAAACAAAACACTTTAGTCATCTTTTAAAAAATATAGAACAAAATCTCTTGATGTTAATAAAAACTTGATTGGTCACTCCAATTCTCATTTCAATTTTTGTCAGTATTTCCTTTATCAGTTAAAATTTCCAAATATAAAAGAATTAACTTACTATATAACTACCACTCTTAAAAATTTTATGTAACTTTTTACAATTTTTCCATATATTTAATGTCTAGTATCATAACAGATTTCCAGAAGCACTAAAGAAATATTTTAATGTGTGCTGTTTTAATTGCATTTATTATTATTACAAACTTAATATAAATTCCAACAATTCTACTTAACATTCTGGTTAAATTCATCCTGACTTTCTACAGGGATTATCATATCAGCAAACTGATATAATAAAATCCCCTCCTTTCTCTACTGCAAATTCTAATTTTAAATTATTTTTTTAAATTTTAAATTTTTTAAATTCTAATTTTATCAAGAAAAAAACTCAGTATTTCATTAAAACAAATATTAAGCACAACAGAAGGAAGACAACATCCATTTCTCCTAAAAACAATCATTTAATTTTTAAAAATGTTTTTTTTCATTCATATACAAATTTCCTAACAGTTATATTTCTTTCAATCTATAGTTCTCTCTTTAGAATATCAACAAACAATGCAATTCACTCCAAAAAATGCACTTTCAATATCAATAAAGTAAATATTAATTCTTCTCCCTCTTTTCATATATCTTTCAATAATTATTCTTAATATCACAATTGTATTTCTTATAACTCTTATTTTCTAACTGATCTTTAGATAAAAACATCCTATTAAAAATATATATATTAAGACTTTTAACATCATCTTAAAACATCATGAAAAGTATTTTTTAAAAATATAATATCTCACATTTTATGCTCTAGGCTTTTTGTTTAGTAAAAATAAATGAAAAATCTATTTAACCATTTTTTTGAATGGTAAATTATGTTACACTTCAATTAATTCTTCTCAAATGCTTTTTCACTAATATTTAACAATTTAACTGGACTCTCATCAATTTTTTTAACTTTGTCAAATTTCATTCCATCTATTCCTTGTATGTTTTTTTCCATGATCACACAATAATATTTCATACACATATGATAATTTTTTTTTACATGCTTTCTCTAATATACAAATTACCCATATATTTTTATTACATTTTTATTCAATCTTTTGTTCTTACAATTAAACATTCTTTTCTTCAACAACTACATCATTTCTGCAATTTTCTTTTCATTGAAAAATGTCATTTATATTTCTTTTTTAATCGTATTTGCTTAGCTTTAATAGTAAAGTATCATTCTTCACTTCACAGTCATTTTTTACATATATAATTACATCAGTACTTATATTTCCCCTTATCTTTATACTATACATCTGTCAATATTGCAAACAGTCTTAGATTTTTATTTGAATTAATTCTATTATTCAATCTTTGATCTGTACTTATTTTGCAATCTTATCAAGAATTAACAGTCTTATTCAATAATTATTTTATACAAAATAATAAAATTCAAAATCAATAACCTTGAAATTTAAATTCAAATATAAGAAAAAAAAATAGCAATAAAAAATTATCTAAAAAAATTAATTAATCTCAATCAACTAACTTTAAGTGTAAAAGACATATTCTGAATCTGTGCATTTAATACATCAGTCTACTAAAAGTAAAACACATGAGATAATTTAAATATTATAATTCTATTTCTATAACAATAAATGGAATCTGTATATTTTAGCATACAGTTCTACTTAAATATGAAACTTATAAAATATTTTAGCCATTGCAATTCTGTTTGTGGAATGTCTCCATAATATATAAAATCCTTTATAAAACACTACAAAGATTAGCAACCTAATTTGGATATTTATTTAGTGTTATTGGCCTTTAACATAAATTATTTGTGTTTGTTTAATGTTTGTACTCAATTTTCAACTCTGCAAGAATTTATAAAACAGCAACACAAAGTATTTTTTTTTTTTTAATATTCAATGTTTCATTGTCAAATAACATTACAAAACATTTTCTTTTTAAAATGGTCATAATTAAAACCTTACTCTATTAGTTAATATTGATTGCATGTAAATCTTCAAAAATAACACGACACAGACAAACTATTACCTTTTATATTAAAAATGTTAATTCAAAAATCTTGGTTATCAATCATTATTATCCAACTTGATTCAGTTCATATAATTAAAAATAATGATTAAATCATATTTTTTAAAAAAACTCTACATTAATAATGATAACAATTATGGGATTTATTGTTAGGGGTACATAACAAATTTGAGAATCATAAACTTTTGAATTCCAGACTTTGATTTTACTATTGTATTAAATAATAAAGGGAAAAAACCTCAATTATTCCTTCGGTAGTAGTTTGAAGACCGTACTGCCGCCGTCAGATGGCGCTACGACACTATCAACAACGGGCCTGAAAATTGCAAGTGATAATTTTTTTTACGAAAGTGGCTGAAAATCGACAAATAAAAATGCCTAAGGCAAAATATGTACAGCAAATACATTGAAAACTACAAATTATACAAAAAACACAAGAAAATGCTAAAAAAATCAAATAAAAAAAAAAACATGGAAATACGATCAAGAGATACCCCCCTCTACAAGCTGAATATTCACAAAGAAGCATGGTGGAAAAAGAGCGGGAAAATATGAAAAGATCAAATTATTTACCTTCAACATAAATATGCATCTAAGTTCATATTGAAAAGCAATTAGTTGTTCTCTGGCTTTCAAATTACTGTATATGTAAATTGAGCAGTAATATTTAAATACACCTGGGTCTCATTTTACGCGATAGATAGGTTCCTCAGAAAACACGCGCAAACGAAATCACGCAAAAATAGACATAACTTACATTGAAAAAGGGGGGATGTGGTCTGTGATTTTTCAAAATTCGCATAAAAGCAAAGCACCGACGTAAAATTACTTTAAAATTCGCGCAAAAAAAAAAATAAGGAAATAAAATATGACTAAGAAAAAATTTCAATTTTGAAAAAAATTGATACAAGACAAACTTTTTTTAACAATAATATTTAATTTTATTCAAAATAATATATTTTTATGCATAATTTACAGTACAGTAATTTACATTTTTTTATACACGTTTTAATTATTATCGCTATTTGTCAAAAAACATGTTCGTTTGCAAACTGGTAAAAAATCAATTTTTCACAAGAGGAAATACAACTAGCGCCAACTTCACACTCATGTTATGTCAATGGTTTTCTGGTGACAATGTAATTAGTAATTAATCTTTGAGACGATGATTTTATTAATTGTTTATGAAACAACTAAAAATTAAATTCTTATTTTGTCTTTAATTTTTTAATTTTCAATTCCGTTTAAAAATCAAATTTCACATCACATTAATTTCAAGTCGCCATAATTTTTAAATTGTTAATTACAATTAAAAATCAAATTTTAATTTTTAATTGTCAAATTTAATTGTGCCCACTGCTATTACTCACCTTTTAAAAATAAACTTGTGGACACTAAATGATTAATAATTGATTACGTTCTTTTTTAAAAAGCAAAAACAGAATGTGATTTAAAATGCAAAATTAACACGCACAATGTTTGAACAAATTTACATTATAATCTTGTAAAATTTAATGTGTGTATACATAAAATGTGGAAATCATGATTTTAATTTCATTATTGCATAAAATCTTACTATTATAAAGCACTGAAAATATTGAAATTACTAAGATGAAAGTTGAATTCCAATAATATGCTATTACTTTCAATATAATGTAAGTGCGTGAAATTTATTATTTAAAGTAATAGCTCATTATCGAAGTTCGACTTCTGGTGAAACATGAATTGTGTAACTTCAAAATCGTGTTAAATAAGTCCGCGTAAAAAGAAACCCAGGTGTTATCAAAAAGCAATCCTCAAAAAATCATTACTGACCCCTCCCTCCACTAATCAAATTATAGCAACCATGGAGTAACTTTTCTAAAACGTAATAAATCTTATCAATATTTAAAAATTATTTAAGTAATAGATATAATAATAACTCATAACACAGATTAATACGTAGTAAATAATAAAAAATCAGAAAATGCTATAAAATTCAAATTATAAAAAAAAAAACCGATGAAAATATGAAAAAGAGCTACCCCCCCCCCTAAAATGTGAAAATCCACAAAGAAGCATATCTAAATTGAGCAATAATATTTAAATAATCAAAAATAATCAAAAAGCAATACACAAAAAATAATTACCAAAGTCCTTCCAATCATTTTTAGTAGGCTTAAATGTGTTCAGCATAAAAATCCTTAAGAACATTATTTTGATTTAGAGTTCACATTTTAAATAGTAACAGAAGATTGAGTAACGGTGGTTATTTGGTCTAAAAAATACAGCAAAGATGGAAGCTTTAAACACACTTGAATAGTAACTGAAGATGAAGTAACTGTGGTTATTTGATGGCAGCATTTTGAAGCTTTAAATGCACTTGAATAGTAACTAAAGATTAAGTAACAGTGGTTATTTGATGGCAGCATTTTGAAGCTTTAAACACACTTGAATAGTAACTGAAAATTAAGTAACGATGGTTATTTTGTGTAAAAAAAATACAGCAAAGATGGCAGAATTTTGAAGCATTTTGGAACAGATTTTAACACAAATATTAAGAAAAGATGGCAGAAATTAGCAGATTATAATTTAGAAATTTAGATTGATGGTATATTGATCGCTTGCAATATTGCATTGAATAGATCTTCACCATCATGCAATCATCGCCACATGAATTCGTCTAAGTAGGAATCAAGATAACATCAAGTGACCCCCCCTCTCTCATTTATTGCGACATTTTAAAGCCCCGAAAGTCTTTATACATTCTGGGTATGGGCCCCAGTAGTAGGATCGACAAAATTGTACAAATGATTCACTTTGAAGTATTGGAAACCTTCAGCATTCAATACATCCATTTTGTAGGCCTTCCAGCAGTCAGTATATATGGTGGATCCTGGTGCTACATGTTCTTTAATGGCATCTAGAAGAACAGACGCTGTTCGATCTGGAATAGCAACAATGAAACACTCTTTTGTTTCTCTACATAAACCGCCAAATAACCATTGCTGTAGAAGAATTCTTCCCTGTTGATTTTTACATTTACTAAATAAAGTTTCGTCGATCTCTACAATTTTTCCTGGACGTCCAATTTTGCAGGATGGGCAAAAGAGCAGACTTTCTTTACATGCTTCTCTCAAATATTGCTTCCATGCAATGACAGTATTCCTGTTCAAATCCAAATCATTTTTTCCCGATTGCATGGTCAATTGGTTTTTGCTCCAATAATAAAAGATTCGGATGGATGTGACAAATGACAATTTGCAGCCTTCCAACCAGGTTCCGTTCCGAAGTGCTACGCAACATTGACATGCATTAATGTTGCACTTCCATTGTGCTCTTGCATTCACATAAAGCTTCATTTCATGGCCATTAATACACACTCTTTGAGAAGGCAGAGGATTTTTACTTTGGAGGAACTCCACTGCTTCAAGTTCTGTCTTGGGTAGATCCCAAACTTTCATTTTGAGTAAAATAAATAAATATCACAGAAAAGATGACACTTAAATTTCAGCTGTTGATATTTCAACGCAGGATTTTGAAATGTTGCCTCAAAGTTTGCTGCATATTTGATGTTATATTCTTCTGCATGAGAAAATAATCCTTAATAACCCTCTCAAAAAATAAAAATTATCCCAACAACTTTTATTTTTAGCAGTCCAAAATAATTAACACGTCATAATAGAACTAAGCAGGTATTTCAAAAGTCTACTTTAGCTACATTTTGATTAAATTTGTTAGCTTTGGAAATTATGTTTCATGTAAAATGTCTAATTACATCATATTCATTTTGAAAGTACAAACTGTGATTTAATATATTACAATGCGATTATATTTAATTTGTATATATATGTGCATAGTTAATGTTGTATTCTTCTGCATGAGAAAATAATCCTTAATAACCCTGTCAAAAAATAAAAATTATCCCAACAACTTTTATTTCTAGCAGTCCACAATAATTAATACATCATAATAGAACTAAGCAGTTATTTCAAAAGTCTACTTTAGCTACATTTTGATTAAATTTTTTAGCTTTCATTTTTTCTCTCTTCTTTTTTTAATAATTTAGTTAACATGCTGTTTTATTTGAGTAAGTCCTCTTGTATTTATTAGTATGTGAAATGAATAAAATAATATATCAAAAAATTTAAAGTTTTTCATTGTTTTTCCATTATACATACTTACAAGGGCATACCCAAAAATAAATGGAATCATTCTTTGGAGGATGAGCACATTGTAGTATATGCTTCTGCTGCTAGATGTTTCTTGTAGGGACTCCCTGCATCAGTTTCCTGACTGACATCATCGAAAAAAGTCATGGTGCCATTTAACAAATGTTTTTATTAAATGCATCTTACTTATTTGTCAATGTTATAATGGCTGAAAGTTGGGAAAATGTGAAAGTGTTTTTTGTTGGGGAAAACACAAGTTTATGAGTGGTTTAATGGAAGTATCAAATTCACCATATCCTAAAAAAGCATGGCAAGTGAAGAACAATGTCAAGATGACAGGTTTTTTTTAATGCAAATACCATTATTCACTCAGAATTCATTCATAATGATCAGACATTTTACCTACAAGTTCTGAAACATTTGCAGGATGCTGTAAAATGAAAATGTTCCAATTTGTGGCAAAGTGAGGAGAGCAAACTTCACTGCAACAATGCACAATTATTAATCAAAAACAGCATGACCCAACTTATTCACCAGTCATATTTGTCTGATCTCTGTTTAAGTGACTTCTTTTTATTCACTTGAATAAAATAATGTCTCAAAAAAAAAAGTTTTATGGGCTTGAAAGTGCTGAAGAAAAAATGATGAAAGCATTAAAAAGCATAATTTTGCACGAGTTTCAGAACTAATTCGAAAAGTGGAAACATATTTAAATTGGTGAATTACAAAAGTCCAAGTTTTGGGGGGTATTCCCTTCTCTATATAACTTTTTATGTATACTGCTTATTCTTAACTAATGAATATAATTTTCAAAAGTTTTACATAACTATGTGATACAATCTTATTCATACCATCACAATATATATATATATATAATGATAATATATAATATCTAAAAGGAAATAAAATTATGTGGTTATTACATCTTTAAAAGAAGTCAAAAAAAAATGATTGAAACATTGGGAATAAAAAATTAATACATTAAATATTCCTAATATTTGTGAGTCAGAAAAAATAAATGGTTTTTAAAGAAATAATAATATGAATTTTTTTTTTACTTAACTTTAACCTCTCTCCCAATCAGTGTGTATGGCATTTTTTTAGATACTGTTGCTCTAATATTTTAAATATTCATAAAATGTAATTGACGTACATTTACAATTAATTCATCATTATTGCTATCCACTTCATTTGAATATAATTATTTTTAATGTATTTTCTATTCTATAAACTTGTTAAGACAATTTATGAAACAAAATTTCACTAAATGCATACATATATACAATAATCATGTAGGTATATATATATATACTACAATCATGTATATATATGTGTGTATATATATATATTGAAGCAGTCAATCTTAGCCCAAGATTGAGCTTCCCTATTCTACCACTTAACCAGTATTATCCCAATATCAAACCCCACATTTCATCCTGCTCCTTTTAATCATATGTATATAAGTTATATGTGTATTTCTGAGAAGCGTATATAAGATTTATAAATATAAATCTTAAATAAAAATTTCTTTATTTTAATATTAACATCAATAGATGCAACTCAGATATATACATATATTACATATATATATAATTGCAAATATTAAATATTGTAAATAATTTTGTATTTTTTAAAATTATATATTTTTTTTTATTTTGCAATTTTTTTTTTTTATATAATTAGATAAAAATTCAAGATGGAAGATGCAACCATTGATTGTCCAAAAGTAATTAAAAGGGTGAAAACATTATATTGTTTCAGGATTTTAAAATAAATTTTAATTAAAGTTTTAATGAAAGTAAAATTAAAACAAAGCTAATGGATTTTACTTTAGTTGCAAATATTTTTGTCAAATACATTTCCTAACTGGAAACTGATTTGAATTTATTTTTGGACAATTATCTAGAGATGGCATCTCCAATAACAATAGAGAAAATATTTATTTAGATTAAAGAATCAGTTTGGGCTAAGAATTTAACTAAAAGCATTCTTTAAATACTTTGAAAGTTGTATAAATAGGGCTGAAAATCTGTTGTATTAGAGTTTTGCCTACTGCACGCTCAATGATTTTTTGAAATGGTATTTGAGTAGAGGGACTCAAGCTGCCCTTCCCTCAATCTTCAGCCCGTCTCTTTACCATGCAGCGATATAGCTCCTTCCAATTAAAAGTGCCCATACCATTAGACAACCGCCAAGGCCAAGAAGAAATGCCTTCAGCTTAATTAGAATCTGCCTGCCCCAAAAGTCAAAGAATGCTGTCTCAACATAAGATTTGTCCACACCATCATTCCAGAGGATTACGAGGTAACAAGCCCAAAAATTATTTTAATCACCTTACCTGAATCTTAAAATTAATGTCTTTTTCTTTTCTATGCTCAATCTCTTTTAACTCGCTAATTGGCGGATATGTTAACTTAACTTTCCATTTTATGTATATCGATTCTCTACAACCTAAACTAATCTTAATGTATATTCTTTTATCCAACTCATGCTTATTATTCCTATGAGTTAGTGCAGTAATAATTTATTGTTGATGATATTTTTATATTTTTCACTTAATTTCTATCAGTAAATGTTAATCAAATCCAGTCTTACAAGCTTCATCTATATCCTGCTGTGGAATAGAGGGGGGGGGGAGAAAGTAATCAATTATTTCATTTTATTCATTTCTAAATATCTCGTAAGATTGAGTTTCTCTTTTTAATGAATATATGCATTAAAATAGTTGATCGTAAATTTATACAAGATATATAAATATTTTTCCAATCTGGGTGAATCTTGGTGTTTGTTGATTTTATTGATTTCTTTATTTTAATCATCATTTCCAAAAGGCTGGCAACCCATTTTATTTTGTTAGTCACACTCTTTAAGTGTGTGAATTGTTTTTTATATGTATTAAATAAAATGGGATTGATTCAAGAAGGGGGAGAAATGCATGCTTTATTAATTATAATTTTAGTTGCTTATTAATAACTTTATTGTATATGAGTCATTATTTAAACATATCATTATGTATTTATTAAACTATTTAAGGCTTTATTTTAGTATTTAAATCAAATAATTTCATGTCTTGATTGTCACGTTGCTGGCATAGGTCAGAATTTATTAATGAATTACATATTATTCTGATTGGGTCCATCCATACCTTCATTCCAGAGGACCATGATCTTCCTTGTTTGTCATTATTCTCCCAAAGTATATGTTACTATATTGCTCTTGTCTGTCCAGGCCTTGCTCCAGAGAATTACAAAGCCTTCCATCTTTTTAGTGTTCCCGTTCAAAACAGGATATAAGCCTATACCGTGGAACAAGCTAGCTAGTGTGGTCAAAGCTCTGCATGGATTACCATATATTGGACCATAGCAACTTCCTACCTACCGCTCCATTTAGGTATCGCTCTGCCTGAAGTGGGCATACCTTTATCAAATAGAAGAATGATGAACCTTTCTTGGCTAAAGTTGCCGTATTGTCTTCAATGACATATATGCTAGCACGGCAATTCTTTATATTTCGTTTCCCAGCCTGTTTAATAAAATAAATCATAATGATGTGTGATGATGAATCATTTATCTCTTTAAATATTTTTCATTGGAGTTTTAGATCCAACCATTCTGAAGCTGCCCTCCCCTTCCTTTAAATAGGCCATTACCATCTTTATAAAGTTTTGCTAAATATTTGATCTTTAAATGTTGAAAATGAATAATATATCTATTGTTGTATACTTACAAATCCAAATGTGTTCTGTTAAAATGTTATAACTAAACACTATAAATATGAAATAAATCTATGTATCATAATGCCAAGGACATTCTATCAAAGTTCTATAAATAGCGAAACCTCATTATCGTATCTATGTATGTAATTTCTCAATGTGTAGAACGTCCACCAACCACCCAGATAAACATTTTATATAAAGTTAAATAAAATCTGATTTCCAAATATACATTATATATTGCAATACTGCACTAGATCTATACCTGTCAATCTGAAAATAATTGATTCAAGATTGTCAAATGTTTGTAATTAAAATAAAGTTTACATTGCGTGAAGTTGGTCATATATATAATCATCTTAATTTTTGTTATAATAAATATTCATATTTAAACTTAATCCAGTGAGTTCAAATCTTATTAATATATTTATATATGTCTTTTAAATTATATCTCGGGTTCTCTCAATATCTCATCATCATCATCATCATCAGCTGAGATCTCATGTAATACATTGTAGCACCGGGCCTAGAAATAATGAATTTATATGGTATCACCATAGATATGGGGAATGGGCAAACAGGTTAGAATTCATGACTGCTCCTGACCCGTGTATCTCGGGCATGATTGGATTTGGGGTACTTTTTCTCAGACTTTAAGTCTTGTTGGATGGACATACATTTTCGACTGGTACAATATATAAAACAAAACTGAAATTAAATTTCTAAAATTTACGTTATAAATATTAATTATGAGGGGGACCTAAAAATAACCAGAATTTTATAATAAAAAATTGTTTATTTAAAATTACTATCCATTTGATGCAATAGTCTTTATGCTAGGATTGGCTTATAAAACAAAATCATTATGAATATATATATATAAAAGACGCCTAAAAAAACTAAAAGTGCTATTTGTAAGAATTCTAAAACAATTAGAAAGTATGATAACTTTATTGCTAACATGGACAAACTTTCAATAATATGAAATAAAAATCAAACTACAGTAGTTACTATATTTCTTCAAGCCAAGTTTATTTAAAACTTCTGGAAAAGTAATAAAAGAGAATTTCAAAACTTAAACAAAGCAATTTTCTTTTTTTTTTCCTTCATGAAGAAAAAATATACAGTTGTTCTAGTATTAAAAAAATATATATATAGCTAAACTATTAAATAACAATTTGGTTGATAAAGAAGATAAAGCATGGAATAAAAGTGTGTTAAATACTAAACAATATTTCAAAACACACAATATTACTTGTCTCAAAGAAGACAAAGGCAATCGCTTTGTTTTATTAAATAACACCGATTACAAAAATAAAATGCACGACCAAATTAAAATATTAAAGTTAGTACATGATAACACTTTTAATATTAAACTAGACCGAGATAAATTTATTAATAACGTGCTTCGAACTTTTAAGGATAAAGGGATTACTAAATCTGAGTATTACAGGATTTATCCTTCTGCCACTAGACCCCCCCGAATGTTTGCCAATTCAAAACTACATAAACCAGGCGAACCGCTTAGATTGATGATGGATTTCGCTGGCGTGCATTATTTTGATGCAGCCAAATTAGTCAATCAATTAATTATAGATTACCTTAATTTTGGCTCTTACACGATAAATTCGTCTTTTCAATTCATAACCAGAATTAAAAATACTCAAATCTCTCATAGTTCTGTTATGGCCACGATGGATGTGAAGGAATTATACGGATCAATTAACAGAAAAGCATCCATCCAAATTATACACGAAGAGCTGTTACGAGTATCTTGTCCTAGTGAAAGAATTAAATTTATTATGGTTTTCTTGACATGGCTTGATTCCCATATATTTACACTCTTCGAAAACAAATGGTACACAATGCAAGATGGTTGGCCCATGGGCCTTCCTATTAGTGATGTTTTATCTAGTATATATTTAAATAAATAAGAGCAATCCATCATTCCAAAATACTTCAACACTAACCTAGACTTCATATATATACGATATGTAGACGATATTTTCATCATAACCTCTAAAAATAATATTTTAAATATACAACGTGAATTACAAAACTCAACCAAACTATCATTCACTATCACATATGAAAATAAAAAAGAACTCAAATATCTCGACCTCTCTTTATCGAGAAATCGTCATTCAATAGATTACAAAATGATTGTTAAACCATTTGAAATTCGCAGCTGTATCCACCCTAACTCTAACTCACCCGCATCGCACAAATTTGCAGGTCTTAATGCATTTTTGTTTAGAAACTTTCATCTGTGTAAATATGAAGCACATAGGAAGGAAAATATAAACAATTATACTATAGATCTATTGGCAGCAGGATTCAAATATAAAACCATTAAAAAGAAAATCATGAAATTTAATAGTACAATAAACAATAAATTACCTCGCACTAATCTACCTAGAATAACAATCCCCTACATCCCTAAAATATTCAGCAAACTAACGAAAACTTTAAACAATAAATTTAACATAATATTCAGAACTCCATCCAATTCCAATAGGTTGATCAATAACTCTAAAGACCACATTGATCGATCGCTCACCCCACACGTGGTGTACTCTATTTCCTGCCCTCAAGCCGGATGCCACGCTACATATTATGGGGAAACGAAAGCCACAATTAATACCAGATTGGCTCAACATCGTTACACATTCAACAGAGCTCAAACGAACAGCAGCACATCCTCTGTATTTTTCGAACATAGTAAACAATCTGGGCACAACTTCATACCTGCCAACCCCATTATTTTATGTTCAGAGCCAAATGATTACAGGAGAAAAATAAAGGAGGCATTCTATATTAATAGAGACATCCATGCCATTAACAGAAAGGACACATGCTTCGAGATCTCGAAAAAATGGGCTACGTAACAGTAGCTTATTTGAATATTACATTTGCATATATTATTACACTTTTCATGAAGGCTATGAGTATGAGGCATGGTTCCTCGAAAACGTTCAGCCGAAAATTTTTAATAGTAAGTTATATTTTCTCTAATTAATTACAATTAAGTATTTTTTGTTTTTACATATAAGGAGAAATTAAAACCATATTTATATATATAATCTATAGTGTGCTGAGGCTAGCCACAAATAAAGTATATATATGAGAAGAATAAATGAAACAAAATCCTAAATTAAAATGAATTAGAACTAAAAAGTAGATTTATTTAAATAAATTTTTAACAAAGTTTTAATTAGTCCTGAATATTTTGATATTTTGGAAAATTTGATTAATTGCATTTTTTTTTTTTCATGTGTTAAAGCATTGGCCAGGAAGCAAATCCGCAAACCCAAGGCAGCTGTACTAACCACTCAACCATCAACGCTTGACAATTGTATATTTTTTGTATAATAAAATTAGTAAATATCTAAGATGTAATTAACAATGTAATTAAGGTTTATATGATATAAAAACTAATTAAGTAATATTTTTTAAAAAAGATAAGCCAAGAATTTACGTCTCAGACAGATATCAAGTCATGTCTGGCTGATTAGAAAATATTTTCCAAAAAACAATGATGACATAAAGTGTAAAAAGATTCAAAATCTTTTGTACAGGATCTTTACTTATCTTCTTTTTAAGTCAGAAACAGCAGGTGATCCGCACATTTTTTTTAATCGTTTGACATGTTGTTTTCTTTCTTTATTGACATAAAAACTATAAGCATTACCTCAAACAAAATATGGGCATTTGATAGCTCAGTGATGTGTGATTCCAAAGATGTCTATCACAAAAAAATCCATGAATTTTGGATTTTTTACAGCATTTTTAATGGAGTGAATTTAATTTTTTTGATTTTTGATCAATTTTGTAATTTTCACGGAGCAATAAAGACAAAATGCATAGCTACCTTCAAATGAAATTTATCACAGTAAAAGGAACGTTATTCACAAACAAGGTCTACAATGGAGCCTCAACGTAAAGCATCATATCAGACTCATAAGTATAAAATTTTAATTTTTTTAATAATTTTTTTTTTAATTTTTTGAAAAAATTATAATTTTCGTTAATTTTAGTTGGTAGTTGGAGTGTGTTGATATAAATTATATATTTATTTATGCTCATATAGAATTCATATCTACGTAATTTTCTAAAGTTCTAATCCACTTATTTTATAAAAATAAACTTATTTTATAAAAATAATGATTCTCAAAAAGTTTAATAATTTATTACTTATTATTGTGTTTATATGAAGTGTTCGTGTTTACAAATAATAAGTTAAAAAACTAATAATCAAATGTATAGAAAGATTGCATATGCAGGCAAATAAACAAATTCTGATTCTTGTTTATGCCTTGATACTCATGCTTTGGAGTCACTCTGTTTTTGCTATATGTTTTATCATATTATTTTGAAGTCTATAGCTAACAAATAGACTATATGCAAATAAATTATATCTATGTGATACAATAAATATAACAAGATACACTTGTGTGCATAAAGAATATAAACATCACTGATGTACACAAAAAATTATAAAATGAGATGAAACTCATTTTATCAGTGATATAGAAAATAGCCTACAATTTCTAGTTTTAGATAGACAAGAAGCCAATTGCTATGATGATTTCTTTTGTATCTTTTATTAGGATGAATTTTTTTCTTATAGATGCCTTTGACATTTGGAATTTATGGGGTACAAGATAAAAATGAAGAATTCATATGCAACTTATTTTGGACATTCTGAAGCTATGGATTATCTCAGGTAAGACATATTATACATGGTTTGAAAGATAATTTTGTGAGGAATACAAAGAAATTATAACTGAAGATGTAATTAATACTTAGTTCATGATAAATTAAAAACTATGAACAAATAATAAAGTAATAATTATTTTGGATGTTGAAATTTCTTTTTTTCCTTATTTTTTAAATGGTTATCACTATTTGTCTTAGACTTATTGTTTTCCTTAGTTTTTCTAGTTTCTATTGTAATTTTTTTTGCTCAACATAATTAAAACTGAAGTTATTGTAAAAATTGTGTCTCGGGCCAGTATTTTAAAAAATTCAATATGGCGTTTTAGACCGAAGCAGTTAAGAAACCAGCATTGCCAATTTAGAATTATACAAACTGAGCCATGTGGATGAAGTACTGAGAAAGCAGACAAAATGATGACTATTATACATTCTATCCTGTGATTATGATGAATATGTCTTTTTATATAAATATCTTTTTCAAGAGTAGCTAAACCTCCAGTGTATCTTTATTATGATCTTCCCATGATATAATGATCAAGTAGAAAGAGAGTGCTCTGAAAATGAGCTGTCACTATTAAAGGATATTTGCTGCTCACCATGACATCCATATGCTGATATAGAATAAAGAAACAGTAGATCACTATTGAATCTCCAACATTCTAAGATTAATCCAGCTCACACTGAAACTACAGGAAATCAATTCACCCCATAAACAGCCAACCTTCCAAAGTATGTGTAATAAAGTTTAACCAGGAAATTAATGAAATTAAATGACTACCATTTGATGCTATGAGAAATCAAGAACTCTGTCATAACTATTCATTTTTCCAATATGTGTAAAATAAAGTAAACCAGGAACCAGACAAACTGGATGACTTAATTAAGTTGGAAGTCCCATGAAATCAGGATTCCAAATAACTGAGCTCAAAGTAAAAATTCTAAATAAGAATACAAATGTGTTCACAAAACAATTAAGGAATGCACAATACTTTGTTATTCCATATTATTATTAAGCCTAAAATATAAAATATTATAACTGAAAAATATATAAAACATTATATAATTAAACAAAGTTAAACATGTTATATTTCTGTAAATATTTATATATTTTTTAATTTTACAAATGTGCATCAAACAATTTTTTATTAATATATTTTTTTTATGTCTCTTGTTTAAATTTTATATGTCACAAGTTAGATGAACCTTAGAGTTGAAATGTTAGTTTCACAGGTCAAATATAAACAATCACTGTCATAAATAAAAATAAACTATATGAATGTCTATCTAATATATCAATTTCTTTCGATTGTCTGGTGTAATTATTTAAATATAAAGGACTGATTAAATTATGAAAGCATAATAAAGTTAATTTGTTATAAATAAGCTTCAGTCTTTATTCTATAGTATTCTCAATAAATGACTAATTAGTTGCAATACTGAGATAATTATTAGTTTGTTTGTTTGATTGGATAAAAACAATTATATTCACTGAATAAAATGAACTGTTGACCCTATAATTCACCTGAACAAGTTGTATGTAAATGGTGAATCTAACATCAAACAAGTGAAGGACATTTCCTATGTATGTTCCTCATTATAGAAATAATGCCCTAATCTGCAGTAATGGCAGACCTACTACAGGCAAAGAAATGTGTATAGTGATCTAGAATGAATCCTCTCTTTAATATGAACCGATTTTATGATAATGATGATGAGAAAATGTGACTGATGTTAGTGTTGAAAATAAATTTAATTAAAACCTACTCTGGATCATCAGGATCAGTTAGGATATTTATAATAAATATACTCAGTTTAATCAATCTTAACAGCCATTAACCCTAGCATGTAAAATTTCATGTACATTT
Organism: Epiperipatus broadwayi; assembly: GCA_028023455.1. Lineage (NCBI taxonomy): Eukaryota > Metazoa > Onychophora > Udeonychophora > Euonychophora > Peripatidae > Epiperipatus > Epiperipatus broadwayi. The sequence goes on along the minus strand of JAQFVV010000107.1, from coordinate 726,836 downwards.
TATAGCAAGTATACAAAAAAAGGGAGTTACACTACCATTAAGAATATATAAATGCAATAAATATAACTTTTTTAAAAATTTCTTTTTACTTTTGTATAATTAATTATAGTAATAAAATAAATAAGTAAATACAAATAATTAATAAAATATAACTGTGTTAATAATATATTAAAGCAACTTCTGATTCATCTATATAATACTAAGATATAATTATTGTGAGGGGAGACTATACTACATAAATTTACTTAAATTAAAAGGATCAAATACAATAAAATTAATTCTCTGTAGATGAATTTTATATTGTTTTTTTTTTTTTACATACATTTTTAAATTGCAGTCTTGTATATGAAAATCTTTAAAATAAAGTGTAATATACTTGATTTATATATGTAGTACATATAATTTTTTTTAAAAAAAGGAGAGAGAGAGAGAGAAAACAAAACTGGAATATTAAATGAAGAGATTTAAGGGAATGAAATAGTAAACCTGTGGCATTAACTTTCAAATTTAAATGCAACATTTTATACTTTGTCAAAAGAATTAAGTTTAATTAGCTTGTAATTAATTGTAACAGGTACTAATATTACATAACTGTCAACAATAGTGATAATAGGGAAACAATATATGCATAGAACTGTTTTTAAAGTTTTATTTACATAAATTAAGCTACTAGCATTATGAATTCATTCTCCCAATTGGGTAAAATTAAATGGGGTGAATATATTATAACATGAATAAAAAGAAAAATAGATTTTAAAATGTCATATAATGTGTTAAATTAGTGGGTTTTAAATTAAGTAATTTTATAATCCAAACATCCATTAGAAAAAATAATAAAAAGAAACTTAAAATATTTATTACAATTAAATGATTTTTTTAAAAAAGTTTCCTCTTTTTATGTATATATGAACATATCTAGAATAAATCTTTTTAGGAAAGAGCTGTCTCAATTTTTGTGATTTAAAAAGCAACAACACCAAGCAGTTGTCCCGGGTTCGCTTCCCGGCGATGCTTTGACACATGAAAAAAAAACATTATGTTTTCATTATTATTAAAATAATAATAATAATTTTAAACTTGTACAAAAATTCTCACTTATCAATAACTTACAAAATAAAATTCTAAAAATAAGACTCTAAACTTTTTTTTTCGCTCATATTTTTCTTAGTTTCATATCAAATTAACATGTCGATTAGGGCTAGGCAATGATCATCACTCTTTTGATGTTTCAATTCTATAAAGCTGATAATGACTATCCAATACGGTTGAAATGTTTTATCAATTTAATAACAAAACAAACACACACACACACACAAACAAACAATGTATTTTTTTATTCAACTGAGTCTGGTTTAATTTTAACAATTTAATAGAAAGGTGAATAAATTATTCAAATAAATAATAAAAATTAATTATTTTTGAAGTTTAAACAAAAACAATATTGTGGTTGAACTCAGTTACTATTTCAATTATTTTCTTTCAAAATTTTTTGAGTTGTATTGGTTTTAGGGTAGTGGGGGGGAGGGGGGGGGGGGTTGTGAAAATCTGTGCTCATACCCTGTCTATTACATATATAGTCACAGGTATATATAAGCCTGTGTATTTCAACTATTTCAATTATTATAATAAAAAAACCACGAAGATAAAATAACCACGAACTCAGCATATTTAAGAACAATGTCTTGATCATCACAACTAAATATAGCTTCATATTACAATACTAAATTACTCTGAGTCTTTTACCCTCTAACTAATAAAAATTAAATACCCATTTGCTGAAAACTATTCAATAAACAGTTCGATTAACAATGGGAATTTTCTAGCAGGAAAAAAACCGAAGCCTATGACCTGAAAAAAAAATCCAAATTTATCTAACTTGGACAGGAAGTCCAGATCATTGGCATTTTATATATTTTATTTTTTTATTAAAAATTATTCTATGTTTCCAATTATCATTACTAGTAGTAGTAATAGTAATATTCCTTCCAAGATACAATTTGAATGGCTGATATCATAGTTTTTACTTTTAAAGTAAATTCTATTGATAATAATATATGTGAATTATACAAATAAAATGATACAGTATTGCACAGATTATTTATAAGATACTTATAAGATGAAATATGGAGTAATAAAAAAAATGGATAAATAAATATTCATACTTCAAAGTGTAAATAAGCATTTATTTATATAGCGCGATGTTTATAATTGTAATACATTAAATATCAGCCTTTTACAGCTATCATACATGCTGTGAAAGTATTAATTTATTATTTAACACTCGTAGTAAAAGCGCATGTATGATAGCTGTAAAAGGCTGATATTTAATGTAATACTTCAAATTGTATAAAAGTTTTCTAAATTCTTTAGTTTTTTTCTTTTGCTTCTTCATCCCCCTAATGAGTCTCTTTTTTTTCTTCTTTTTTTTTTTAGATTTTCTTTAACATTTTCTATTTATCAAATTATGCTGTCATTAAACTTTCATGATATAAATTATCTTAAGTATATATCATAATATATACTGTACATTATAAATTTAGCTTGAATCAATAATATAAATGGCAAAAACAAAAAAAGATGGAATCTGCTATAAATGATAAGCCTGATACCAATTTTAACAAAAATTCTAAATAATTTTATTTCATAAAGTAAAAAAACTTTCTTTAAAAATATAATTTGATTATAAATTATTTACTTTCAAAATAATAAAACTGGAAAAAAAAAAGTGAGAAAAGGCTACTACTAAGAATTTTGAACAAATACTATGCAAAAATTTGTGACAAATGAAAATGTTCTTATAAAATTACTTGATAATGAAAATGTTTAGCAAAACTTCATATAATTTTTCTTGAAGTTTTTGTTTTCTTTATATTTTTAAGATAATCTTGTGACAGATTAAAAAAAATAACAGTCTTTGATAGTGATAACACTTTTCTTTACATCCAAATTTGTATATTTTAATTCAGTAATTTTATAATGCAAGAATTTATTTCATGGTGAGATTGGAATTAAATTGAGATGCATAAAATGTAGTAATAATATAGTTAATTTAAATACCCATTTAATTTCATTACATGTCATTTTCATTATTTTACCCAATGAAACTTGGTGCTCTTCAACACAGTTTAATAATAAATGTTTTTTAACTGCACCAATTGTTTCTAGGTCAACACTTCTAGATTATGTAGGTCTACATCTACATCAACTATTTATTTCCTCTTCATATATATATATATATATATATATATATATATATATAAGAATAATCCATTCTTTGATCAAAGAAGCTACCTTTAGTCTGGGCATCCTGATTTCAATGGTTATGTGTTGTTTCCAGAAAAGTCATTGGTATCCATGACCACTCTCACTTTTCTCATAATTTTATATTGCCAAATGTTCAGAAGATTTGCACTTTTTTAATAGGATCCAAATGTTATATCCATACATGATGTTGCATGACATATTTCAGTTTTCTGATGATATGAGAAAATCTCAGATTAATAAAAGTTGAAGTAACTGTGGTTTTCAAAAGCATTAGATATATCATCAATCAACATTTGTCTTCAATGATGATCAGATATTTGATTTTAGATCAAGATAATAAATAGGCTGATCTGTGTGTATGTTTTCCCCCTATAAAATCCATTTTTCCAACAAGAACTTTGGGCATATATTAGGTAATGCAATATATATAGCCGAAGCCTGACACTGCATTTTCCTAATGAAGAGGATGCTTTTGTATATATAACAAATTGTTGCATTCATGATCAACTGAGTCTCAAGCCTCTATAAATGATGCAAATCCAGCAACAATAGCAAGCACTGTTTATCAAGTTAATAATAATTTTTTTCCCCAATGTTTATATATATACACTTGGGTCACTTTTTATGCAGTAGATACTTTCTGCAGAAAACCCACATAAAAAAAATCGCACAATAGACTTAACTTACCTTGAAAAATTTGGGATACATTCCATAATTTTCAAAAATCACATAAAACCAAAGCAACAAGGTAAAATTACTTTAAAATTTGCATTTAAAAAAAATAAAGAAAAAAAAATTGAAATATTTGAAAAAAATTGATACAAGACAAGATTTTTTTACTTTTTTATTAACTATTTAATTTTATTCAAAGCAATATGTTTTTATGTGTAATTTATTTTACATTTTTTTCATACATATTTTAATCATTATCGCTATTTTGACAATATTCAGGCGTGTTTGTGAACTGGTGTGAGAAATAAAGATTGGTCACAAGAGGAAACACAAACAGCAGAATTAGCACCAATTTCAGTCTCATGCTGTGTTAATGGTTTTTGATGACAATGTAATCAGTAATTAAGCTTTGAGATGATGATTTTACTAATTGTTTATGAAGCTCGCGATATCCAGACTTACATCTATTAAGCTCTCGTTAGAATTTAAGAGCTTGTTCATAATTCGTGACATTAACAAGAAATTGATCTTCTAATTGATTATAAAGTTGAAGACTTTCTCGAATCATTTTTGCTATGAAAAGAACAGTTTCCACTTCTGTTTCATTATCTTTTTCTAAATCTTCTACAGTATCTAAATTTATTAAAAAACCTTTTTCCAACAGGCATTTAAAGTATGTAAAGTTTAATGTGTGTATATAAAACAGGAAAATCCCAATTTTAAGTGAAATATGAACTTCTTTATTACATAAAAGAAAACCGCATAAAAAGGTATTAAGAAAAACATGAATCACATAACTTCGAAATTGCATTTAAAAAATCCAAATAAAAAGAGACCAGGTGTAGTTAAAATAAATTAACATATGCATATATAAAGAAAGTATTTCAGTGAATTAAAACAAAAATAATTAATAAAAATATGATAAAAAAAATTCCAAAAATCTATTTTCTTATTATGTTTAAAAAAAATTACAATTGCTTTCATAATTATATTTCTCAATTTTTAAAGATCATTTATAAAAGAAGATAAAAGATTTTCAGAGAAAAAAAAAATTATAAAAGAAATTACAATAATAAAAGTTATCTGAAAAATAAAAATAAGGAGTTATAAGTAAATAAACACTTTTAATGCTTTACTTTTTTTATTTTAATAAATCAAAACAATTTTCAAAAGAAATAATTTAGTCTGGATTGCAGATTCAAACCAACAGTCATAAAAAAATACAACACCTGAAGTTCAATTAATATGATTTATTAGAATTAAATATATTTACACAATGTACAATATCAATGAATATACTACCATGTATGTAATCTCAATTAATGCAGGGCCGATGGTGCCTGAAAGACTAGACTCACTTTCAGCTGTATGTAACAGCCTGCCTCATGAGTTTGTCCAATGACTCTTCAGGCTGTACCAGACAGCTTGCCTTGAGTTATCTCTGGTCTTAGCAGCTTCCAGTCCTATCATGGACTTGCCTCACTGCGTAAACATATAGCATTATGGTTATAATGGAAATGCTCACTGTTAGCAGTGGTTTCAATGGAGAAAAGTATCATCGCTTAGGTTAGACAGATGTTCTCTCTTTACCTCTAAAAAGTCTGACTATTTATTGCTAGATCTCCAACATTACTGGAAGCAATCAGATTCAGAGAACATCATTGCTTATTCGTCCATATTAACTGTTGGCTGAATTTTATCTATATGTTTATACATTGGTTAGCTGCAATGAATGCTCAATCCGATCAGATAAAGAAGGAATCTGGACTAGTCCACTTCTGAAGGCAAGGTGAGATATGAGTTTTTAAACAGAAAATAAAGAAAAAATACACCACTTTTAAATATATATATATACTACATGCAATTAACTATACAATGTTATTAAAATTATATTTATATTTGTGCAATTTTCTACATAGGTGTGATGAAAATTACTGACAAAATGCATAAGATATATAATATTTAAATAACAGTACAATAAAAATGTCATTTTTTACTACTTTTTTATTTTTTCAATGGTAGTAGGGTGACTTATTGGTTGGAAATACTGTAAATACAGTTGCTTCACTATATAAGCAAGTACCCAAAAATAACCAGAATTTTGTAATAAAAAATTGTGTATTTATTTATAGGTGTTATAAGTTGAATCTCTTTCAAAATACTATTCATGTGATACAGTGCACTGACCTAAATAAGGTGTCCACTTTTTGAAGTAATCCTGAAACTCTTGCAAAGTGATGCTTTTTAATGTGTCCATCTTTTTTTTTTCTTCATTTCCTCATCCATAAAACTTTTTCTTTTAAGACATTTGTTCATTCAGGAGAATAAAAAGAAATTGCATAGAGAAAAATTGTGTGAATATAGCTAATGGATAAGCTGGAGATAATAGTTTTTAATTAAAAATTGTACCACACTCAAGACTTTATGTGCTGGCACATTGTTGTAATAAAACTTGCACTCCCCACTTTCCACAAATTGGGACATTTTCATTTTACTGCATTATATAAATTTTTCAGAACTTGTAAGTAAAATGTTTGATCATTATGAATGAATCCTGAGTGAACAATGCCATTTGAATCCAAAAAAATCAACATTGTCATGACACTGAACTTCACCTGCACACTGTTTTGGAGTATGGTAAATTTGACACTTCCATTAAACTACTCAATAAACTTGTTTTCTCCAGAGCAGCTTGCTTGTAAACTGTTTCCCACATTATAACTGCCATTTTCCTAAAAGAAAATAGAATTTCACATTGTTCCAACTTTTCAGACATTACAAAAATTGACAAATAAGTGAGATGCACTTAATAAAAACATTTACTATGCAGCAGCATTGATGATGATGGGTGGTAGCCTGGTGTAGGGGCCCCTCACAAAAGGCATCTAGTGAAAGAAGCATGTACTATAATGCATGCATCCTCCAGAGAATGATTCCTGTTATTTTTGAGTACCTCATTGTATCTGCCTGCTTTAAGCTTTTCATGTTTATAAATTCTATTAATAAATTTTGGTACCAATTTAGAGTGCACTCATGGCCATTTTGAATTCTAAGAACTGCCCAAAACAACCGCTAACATATCAAAATGATAAATGACAATGAATAAACCACATGTGGTCACAATATGATCATTCTTTACAAAATCACAATTTACATCATTTAAAAAATTAAAGTGCAAATTTCGAACAACTATGCTTGATCAAATCACATGACTAAAATATACAAAATATAAAAAATGGAAGAAATGAATAAATTTCAAAATACTAAAAGCTTATAATTTCTAAAATATGAATTTAAAATATTTAAACAGAAAAAGTAAATGAAAAAAATAATGGACACATATTAATTAAAAAACCACATGTTCAATAAATATAAAATTCATCAAACCAAGCTTATAATGTTGAAATACTAAAAGCTTATAACTTCTAAAATACAAATTTTATTACAATATAGACCTATAACCACATGTTAAATAACGTAAATGTTGAATAAACATAGAAACAACTGCCGAAGCATATTAATTCTACAATTAATAATAAATCACATTTTATCTTAACATTAGTCGAAAGAATAATTGTCTAGAATAAAGTATATTAATTTTACAATTAATAAAAAATTAATAAATCAGATTTTTTCTTACATGGCGGTATTTGCTGGCAGATGGATAAAAAGAATCTAAATGAGAGAGATTTATTCATTAAATTTCTCAAAGATGCTAATGCTACCCACTGATGGTGAAAAGGTTAATGATTATCTTATTTAAAATCCAATAACCTCTTTTACATTTGAAATAATCAATAAATTTTTATTAAAATCTGTAAATATTTTTTAAACATGTTTCCATGTTCATTTGTTGATAGTAAAAGTCACTTTGATGTTAATATATAGAAAATTATGTAAATAAATATATAGATTTGCATCAATTTCAAGAGCCCACAAGGACCTCACATGATCAAGTATAGATCTAATATCCATGTTAGTAGATCAAATGTGAACAACAATATTTTTTTATCTCCATATTTTTTCTAACTACATGGAACAAAGAAAGAATACAACATCAATTTCTTTCTGGTTAGAAAAAAATACGATTAATTGTAAAATTAATATGTTTTATTTCAAATGGTTATAGTCATATACTGTAATAAAATTCAAATTTTAGAAGTTATAAGCTATAAGCTTGGCTTGATCAATTTTACGTTATTTCAAAATATGCTTATGATCATATATGGTAATAAAATTCATAGTTTAGAAGTTATAAACTTTTAGTATTTTGAAATTTTAAGCTTGGTTTGATCAATTTTACTTTATTTCAACATGTGGTTATGGGCATATATTGTAATAAAATTTGTATTTTAGAAGTTAGGTTTTCAGTATTTAGACTAAACTCACCGCCATTTGGAATTTCTAACGACCACTTAAAACAACCACTGACACATCCAAGCAACCCTGTGTGGATTATTTGATGCCATTTATCACACAGATATTTTGGGGCAATTCTTAGAATTCAAAATAGTGGTGAGTGCACTCTAAATCAGCACCCACATTTTTCTACATAAGAATTTTGCTTTTATCGAGTTCATTAGATTATTCACTGTTAATGGTCAATGTTTTTTTATATTTGGCACAATTGCCTTCAGGCACACAACCTTAAATTGTTTAGAAATTGATATCCAATTGATGAATCATAAAATTATCATCATGGCATTATTTTTAGAATTATTCTCAAAATGAACATTTGGTACACTGAAGGCTTGATTCTATGAAATCTCTCATATTATTTAAGAATTGATTTATATAGAATACTCTTTAATTTTAACAAATGGTGCTATCATTCTTTTTTAAGAAAGATTTATGGAAGTATTCCATTTTGGTTTTTACTCTTCCACCAATGTAGTTCATTCACCAGTTTGTCACATGAATGCTATAAGAATGAACATTTTTCTCTGGAATCCTAGAATTATTGTTTTATATATTCCTAAATTTCCTCATTGCTAGCAATTCTTATTCTTTTACTGAGTCTTAGTAACTCTCAAAATTCCTCTTTTTCTAAAACTCAATAGCTTTTAAATACTTGACCCAACTTTCTAAACTCTCTTGTCCTATAAGATTTTCCTCTTAGCTCCTACACAAGTTCATCCAGAATAAATTAAAATATAACATTATTACTTTTATTGACCGATTGCATAATTATATTTCTAAAGTACTTTTAACTTTATATATTTTACTTAACATTAAAATCATATATAAAACTTTATTTTGTAACTTAAAAGGTCATTATAATAATTACTCAAAATTTATGAATTTACAGGTAAAAAAAAAAAAATTACAGCACAAATTCTTATTAGAGACACACCATCATGTGTGTATATATATATACATAAACTTAATATTGTTGATTTTAATTCGAAAATTCAAAAAATTAATATTTTTTAACAAAAAGTATTACTTTAAATTTTTGAAATCCAAATTTACAATTTAGTGATATAGCTATAGAAATAATGATAAACAAAGCATCATCATCATCCTCAACATCATCATCATTATTAGTAGTATTGTTGTTGTTGTTATTGTTATTATTATTATGTTTCAACAATAATCTTTATTAATCCTTTAGGTTATATAGCATTATATAACATTGATTGCAAGGGTTACAGGGGCAAATCTGGTATAATAATAAAAGTTATTTACAGTCACTAAATTAATCTTGGTTGTTGTTCTTTTAATTGTTAATCATGTGTTATACTAGGGTGGCAACTTGTAATTTATGTAACACAAAATCAAACCATAGGTGCTGTACAAAGAATACAGTGCCACGTGGTGACAGCCAGCAGAATGTGATAGATGTGGAGCAAATTCTGTAGTCCAGTGGTGGATGGAGTTAAAGGCAGTTAGTGAAGGTGAATTTTATTGAAAGTAATGGAAGGTACCATTGAATGCTGTTCAACGAGGTTATAGTTGGATTATGACCTATTACAGATTGAATGATTGTTTAAGCAGTGACCAGGTGGCAATAAAAATATCCGGGGTGCAGTCTTGTTGTCCCAGGCCTTGATTTGTTGAAGCTTATTGATGAATGTAACTGGATGTCTTCTGGTATTGTTGCCCGTGGTAAAGATGTAGCAAGTGCACCAGAATGCATACAGGATTAAAGTTGTTGCCCATGCTGTGGGAGAGTGTATCTTCTGATAGGATTGAATTAGTTGTTGTATAGATGCAACTGGTTGTCTATACGTATTTAGCATGATAGTACTGATTTGGTTGAAGGCTTGACACTGCTGAAAGAGATGTTGAGTTTCTTCTGCCACATTATAAAAGGTGCAGAATGGATTTATATTTTTATATAGACAGCGATAGTGAAGAAAATATGATGTGTGTCAAGGAAACAAAAAATTTAGGCTCCAGGGATCATCTTTTGAAGGAGCGGAGTAGCTCGCGGTTATTGATACCAAGCATGGGAGAAAAATAATTTTTGTTGGCTTCTGGATATAGTATAGCTAAGTTTATCAGTATGTTATTAGTCATAGAAAATGTTGACTGGTTAGATGCTGATAGAATTGATTGGTAAAGTGTGGTTAGAAATATAGCTGATATAGGGGTAGGTCTATCAGTAGGGATCACTTGTAACAGTGATAGTAGTGCTGGGAACTTGTAAACAATTGAATTTATGGATTTTTGGATATAGAATCCTTGGGTACTGTGGAGGCCCAGACCATTATTAATGGTTGGGCAACTAAGTATCTTAGCTGAGATTGAAAGTGTCTTCCTGCCCCATAGAAGCTTATTACAGAGAGAGATGACTATATGCTGTTGTTTGGCACTTAAATAAATGAATTGAATTATTATTATTGTTTTGGTTGTTGTTATTATTATTATAATTATATTTCAAAAAGGAACTCTATTGCATTAAAAAGATTTACATGAAGTATATTCTTTTTCATAATTTTACATCGATTACATTGTCTATATACATGGTAGTCATATCATTTAGATATATAGCATTTCGGCATAAAATTGCCTATGTCATGGGAGGGTTACAATTTGAAAGGCCAAATGGTTGTTGTTTCAGTATTAATTAAATGTTTAAATTTTGAGTTTGAATTCTTTCGACATTGATTTCATGACTTTATTATTTGATATATCCAATTTAAAGTTGTTTACTGATTAATCATCATATGTTCATTTCTGTTTTGATTTTCTATAGATGGCTAGGGTTATAAAAAGACGTGTGTTTATAACATTGAGTTTTCCTTGAGAAGTGACCATGTGGCTGTGTAAATATGTAGATTTGCTATTACTTTATCTCTATTTCATATCTGATTCAGTTTATTGTGAAAGGTAGATAGATGCCTTCTGGTATTGTTGCCTATTAAGTAGGTACATCTTGCACACCAGAAAGCGTACAGTACACAGGTGGATTCTCTAATGCTGGATATTGATTTGCCTTGATAAACATTGATAATATGATTGATGGTAACGTTCTGCTGGTAGTAAGATGCACACATTATTGTTCTAATTTGCTGTGATGTGGTACATTGGTAAATCAGCTGTTGGAATGTCTCTTCAGTCTAGTGGTTTAGACTACAAAACAGGTTAATTGAAATATATATATTTTTTATGGTGCAGGAAGTATGTTGTTGGCAATGCAATGAGATTTGGTTTTTAATACAAAGTTGAAAAACTTAGGCTCCAATGCCCATTTTTTGTATTCGTGGAGTAACTTTTTGTTGCGAATACCTAATATTGTGATATTATTATTTAGGTCTTGTTCTTCATGTATATGTTTGTAAATGTCCCAGTATGAGTGTTTATTTGTATATTGCTGTGGTATATTGGTGATGTTTTATATTAATGGATGATCAATGATATATATGAACTGGGTGGGGGTGGTTAGTCAGTCAGAGTTATTATAACTAGACATTTAAGTTTGGGGAATTGATTCAGAATGGAAATTACAACATTATTTAATTTTTGGATATAGATGGTATCAATATTGTGCAGGCCTAGACTATTTTTAATGAGGGGCTGATTGAGTCCTCTTATTGAGATAGCTACCACTTTCTTGGCGCATAGGAATTGATTACAGATATTTTTAATTTTTGCTTTAAAAACTTTTGAAAACTTAATTATTGGTAGGTAGTAGTTTATTTTTGTCATGATGAGTTGATTAATGAATTGTACCTTAGAATACAGAGAGAGATATGTTTTGGATAGTGAGGCTGCAATTTATTGTGCCTCATGGTTTAGTCTATTTTGTATGCTACATCTCATCCCAGTAATCCCCAAATGAAAAGGAAAACCTAAAAAAGAAGTCAATTTGGATCGGTGTATAGATGTGCATGATCCTCCTGTAAACATAGTCCAAGCAGAGGTTTTTGCTGTGTTAAATTTTTAACATAATTATTAGTATATTCTTTAAGTATTTCTTGTAATTGGAATAAGGTTTTTGCTGTGTTAAATTTTAACTTGTAATTATTAGTATATTCCTTAAGTACTTCTTATAATTGGGGTAACTGTTTCTTTGAAGACAGAAAGAGTGTGATATCATTTATATATGCCAAGCAAGCTATGTATTGCGTAGTGCCACTTATTTATATTCCTATAAATGTTTTTTCGATTTTTTCAAGTAAGAGATTAATATATAGCATAAATAGTAGTGCACTGAGGGAGAACCTGGGATATGGATTGGGTGGGTGTAAAAGATGGTGAATTCCTGCCATTGAGTATTATGTGTATTTCTCAATTCAGTAGGTTTGCTATGATATAAAGTTAAGTTTTAGGGATGGAGGTATTTTCTAGCATGTCTAACAAGATGGGGATGTCTATTCCATCAAATGCTCTTTCAATATCGAGATGAAGTGTTATTGTGCTATATTTCTTTTTCTGCCTTGTTGAGTCTAAGATTGCTTTGAATAACGCTGCTGCTAGAATTGTTGACAAGTTTTTTTTGGCAAATTGAACATTTGATATTAGTGGCAAGATGTGTGGTTCTATTTTTTCCTTTATAATTTTTTCAATTATTTTGATTGCTAATGATCCCATGGAAATTGGTAGACGGTCATTCAGTGAGGGGGGGGTTGATTTTTGTTGAAGAGAACGATTGCAATGGGATAAATTCCCTCTATATTCTGGATTTCCTGCAATAAGTGGTTAGCTAAGTTGCATAAATATTTTGCCGTGTATTGACTTAGGTGTTTTAACATGAATAATAGATTTCCAGGGCTTCCTGGATGACATCGGCTTGGTATAGTAATAAGCTTTGTTAGGAAGTCATTTGTAGTGAATGGCCTTTCAGTTGCTGTTGGTCCAAATAGCTTAGGGTGTCTTGTAGGTGGTGGTCTTGTTTGTAGTTTGCTTTTTATGTATTTAAAAATAGTTAAGATCATATTGTGTTCTGCATATGTGCCTTCATTTGTTTCAATTGCCATTGGAACTTTGATGGTTAGTGTTTTTCCTAATACCCATTTAACATATTCCCTTGTCCATGTATGTGGATGTATTAGACATATTTTGCTTTTTTTGATTTTTACATATTCTTTTAGTGTCTCACACACTTTGTTATATACGTGCATTAGATTATATATACACCACTGTGTGTGGTGTGATGGGATGGGATAATCATGATTATGCATTTGTGAAGTTCATTTGCAAGTATGAATAATTTGGATAGTGGTGGTTGTTTTTTAGTTGTATGAGATATATTGAAAGAATGTTTGTGTATACAAGATACTATTGTATAGGGTTGAGATCCATTTCTTTAATTTTATTTAACATGATGTATATCTCTGAAAAAACAAATTCTGGGGTGGTTGCTGGAAGTAAAATTCTGACCATTCTTGTTAATGGGAAAATTGATGTTGTGTAAGGTTTAATGATATTATTTGAGCTGAGTGATCAGAGAAAGCTGAAGAGGCTAGTTTGAGTGTTATTTGGTGGTGTAGCATCGGGGAGTAGAAACAGATCAATGAGCGATGAATGTCAACCATTGTGGAATGATATTGTATTCTTTGGTAGGAAGCCTTCTCCACTCATCAGCAGTATAGTAATTCTGTGAAGCCATTTCTGTATAAATTTCTGATATGTTGTGTTGCAATCACCTATTAGTATTGTTGGATTTGCTGTACTGGCTAGTGTTGAGTTTATGTTCAATATTATAGTATTAATTTTGTTTTCTTGTATAGGCATGTAAACGTAAATTATATTAATGGTTATAATTTTATGTTGAAAGGTTGAAAATTAATAGGTTTGAATCTATGAATATTATTTTGAAGGAAGTGAATACACAGTTGGTGGATATGAGTAACCTGTGCATGCTGAAGGGGGTGAGAAATCCTTGGAGCATGCCCAGAACCCTTCTTTGCTAAATATTTTGTTGGGTCAATTTGTGAACTGGCATAGATTTTTTGTTTCCAATAATCCAAGTATATGTGGTTGTGTTGTTGAAATCTACTGTTTGAGCTTTATGATTTTTGAGGTTGAATTTAAACCCCTTACATTAATTGTGGCAATTTTCAGCTTCATTATATTTGTGTATAGTAGATGTGTTTATATTCAGGACTTGGCTTAATATTGCTTGTTGTTCTAGGACATCTTGGTAGTCCGGTTCTAATTCTTCATCTGCTAAGTAGCTTAATTGGCTTGCTATCTTGCATTTTCTTGATAGGTTTCGATCGATTTTTACCTTTATGGTTTGTCTATTTTTCTTTGGTGGCCGGCCAGGTTTTCTTTTTAGGTCTGGAACATCTTTTTTATTGGAGATAGATATGGTTCAATTAATTGCATTATAGCTTCTGATGTTTTGTTTTTAATTCTTGTTATTTGAATTGGATGACAACGAGTGATCTTGTTATTAATTTCACTGCATTTTTTTTCTTCTTTCTCTGCTGTTTTATTACTGCTATGCTGAGTTATCTGATCGATGTTTTGAACTGAGAGCACTATAGCGTTTGTTTTATTTCTCTGTTTGGTGCTTGCTCATTAGTTATTTTTTTGACTGTTAAATCTAGCAGACCATTCTGAATTATTATTTTGTTGTATTCTTTATGCCATTGGTTATTGATTGTGTTCTCTTGAGTTTTTTCTATCTCTGGTATAGATGTTCTCATTAGTTGGAGTTCATTATCTGTTGTTTGTGACTGGTTTTTATTTGTCTGATTATTAATACTTTTTTTATTGTTGCAAGATGGCATCGATCTCCACATATAAAACATTTTGGTCTTAGTCCTCTTATGTGCAGATTTAAAATTGCTTCCTGATCAATAATTTGAGTTGGGTATTCTCTGGAATTACAGAATCATTGAGTTTAATTTTAAAACTAAAACTATTACTCCACATTGGGATTGGTGTATCATTTAGATATATAGGCTTTAAGTATATTGTTTTTCTGAATGGTTGCATGATATTTTGAAAATTCTGGATAGTATAGCCAAAATATGTGTTCGTAATGGTGCCCGTTATATAATTTTTTAAAGTTTTTGATCAACAATAATTAATGCATAATTTACTAGGGTTTTGATCTGTGTTAAATATCGAGAGTTGGGGTGTTCCCCAATGATTGAGATTATTTCCCAACTCGCGCTTGCTGTTAGCGCTTCATACAATAATTCCCTTGGATATTTGTACAGCATGAGGTTAATGGTGGTTCAGACTGTTCATCTTATTCCAGATTCAAATCATTAAAATCAGAATTTACTTGCTTTTCTAAATCTAGGAGTTTGTGCGGAAGTTGAGTGAGGTGTTATATTTGTTGGGTTGAAGCCATTTTTTGTAACATTCGCGCATATGTTTTAATGTTGATAATCATGGTTGTACCATTGTTATCTGTTTTTGCACCATTAGTTTTGTTACTTTTTTGCTGTGAAGCCGTGTATTTTTTTGTTGCGTCAACTTTTAACTTTGTAAATTAAGCTTTTATCTTGATTATTCTGATAAGAAAATTATTCATAAAGGTTAGTATTGATATATTTTCCTTTTTTAAATGTTTTAAATGTAGACTTACTTTTCCTTCTTCAATGTTTTATAAGTTTTAAGCTCAGAGCTGTGTCTCACTGTTACATAAATATAGGAGGCCTAATTACCGTTTTCTAGGATAACAATTAATTAATTATAGAATAGTATAAGTTTGCACAACTTCATGAAACAGAAGATCATATCATAGAACCCCCCTCCCCCAATATATGACCGATTTAAAAATACAACAGCAAGAATCAGTCATATCATATGTTTTATATACTGATATTTTATATATTTACAGTATGTCATTAATGCTATCAAATTAAAAAAAAAAAAAAAGCTGTACATGTCATTAAATGTAAATAACACTTAGTTATCTCTTACTACTTAAAAAAACATATAGCATTTGAGGCATAATTAAAATTTATATTAAAAATAATAATTTCTAATCACTAAAAACAAATTTGAAGATTCAAGAAAAATGCATACTATAAATAAAAATTGAATAACTCTATCTTCTAACTAATTTATATGAGAGAAAACAAAAATAACTTATCATTTTTAAATTTCTCAAAAAAAAATAATAATAATAAATATTCTCTATTTTAAAGTGTTAAAAAATCATGTAATTTTATTTGGCTATGTGTACAATGTCAAACAAAAGAACCATTTTAAAGTTTATAATTGTTTAAATCCTGAAGATATTTGTCAAATCTTTATTATCAATTCTTTGGAAATTTTGTAAAAAAAATATCCTTAGTAATATTAAATAAAAGGATACATTTTTTAAACTTGCTTTATATTTGAAGTTCAAACTATAACTATTACTACCTATTATATAATGATAATAGTCACTTTTTCATGTGCACTTAATACATGTAATTTGTCTATTAATATTATTCCTCTTATTAAAACTTTTTTTCAAAAAAACTTTTAATCTTTATGCTTATTTATTCCGTATCTTTATTTGTTTTTAAATGTAAATACGATAGATATATTAATACTCATATATCATTTTAATGTATTATATAACAATTTATAAAGGTAGATATCATAGTTTTAAGTCTTAGTTAAGATTCATCATTTGGAAAATTCATCCCATTATTTTTATCATAATCAATAAATTATGATAAAATGATTACCCAACTTTCTTATTAATAATTTTGATTCTATTTTGTGGCTATTTGGTTTAAAAATTTATACAATTAACTGATTCTTGAAAAAAACTGTTAAAATTTCTATTATAAATCATTATTTTGATTTATATATCTTGTTGACTTTAACAACTACTTTTCATTTTAAAATACCATCATTCTCATTTTAAATCATCCCAAAATAATTACATTCAATCTCTCTACTTTTTTCACTTGCACTTTACTTTTCCTGTTTTCCTTACATTTTCCTTACATTCTAAGTCCCTATTCTCAAAATAGTCATTAATTCCAATAATTTTATGCTTACAATATATATATATTGTAACGAGCACAGACGTCGTTACATTATTTTTTTTTATTATTAAACATTAAAATAAAAAGTTCGCATTTAAATTTTTTTTTTAAGACAGAAAAATTGAAAATAAATTCTACCTTAAACTCGTATATATATAAATCGCACAGAGGAGAAAAATTATTAAAATAAAACTTTATTAAAGAAAAAGTATTTTAAAACTAAATTTTAAAAAGATTTGGAGATAAAATTATATCTTTAAATTTATCTTTAAATATATCTTTGCATTTGGAAAACAGGTTAATCAATGTTATGGAAATGATTATTTTAATTAGTCCAAGTGAATAAGCTCTTGAGCATTTAAATGTATAAACAACGGTCAGATAGGAAAACAATAGAAACTTTTAGCAAATAAAAAAAAATCCCTCTGGAATCGGACCTCAGCGAAAAGACCACCATCATCGATGACATAATGTTGAGTCAATCCTTAAGATTAATATAAAAGGAAAAGTTGGAAATTATTAAAGATTATTAAGAGAGGACTGAGATGTGGTAAGTCGGAGAGTTGAAGGTGAAGGAATTGAAAGATGCACTTTCAATTCCTTCAGTTGTTATAAAAATGGAAAAATGAAACATCGCTTTTCTTATACTGAGGACAACAGGATCATCAGGGGATTTAATGTGGATTCCAAACGGCATGCAATGAATAAAGAGGAACGTTAAAAAAAAATCATAAGAACTTTAAAAACATTTTGAAATACTATGAACATTAAATTAAAAACTTTCCGTATTTAAAATAATTAAGAAATAGAATCCTATCTGACCAATGTTATTTATTAATTAGTTATAATTTCATTTAATGTATTTCTTTGTAAAATCATTTCCATTTATTTATTTATTTGTGATCTCTGGTTTTCATTAAACTAGTTATATAAATATTAAACTTAAGTCGGGTGTGAATGGCTATATAGATCCGTAAAGTTTTATTAGGGGAGGATAATCTTAGGTTATTTGTTTCGTAGTTAAATTGGGTCAATGGATTGGATATATTGGTGTAGTTAGTAGATGTAATGCAAGATTCGCTACGAGCAGAATCGTTTGTATACGCCGCACTCACCCGTTTACCTATGGAAGGAATTATAAGTCGGAGACCGCAGTTCCTTTCTATGGAGTTTTTTTTATTGCTCTTCTTGTCAGATAGATGTATGTATTCCTATCTGACAAGAGGCAATTTCTTCTCTTAACTTTTTGTGCTGCCGTATTTCGTATTACATTGAATACATCGATATATCAGATGAATAGGCGTTAGTTTGACTGCAAACTTTTGGCCTAAGGTTAAATAAGGATAGAATATTTTCTTTCAAATGCAAATCTATGTAGTCTATTCATACTTGACACTAAATAAAAATGCATTAAATTTAAGTTGTTTATAGACGCTTGCATGGATTGGTTATCGGTTAATTATGTTTTGGGTTTTCATAGGTGATCAAAATATATAGACATTCGGAAAATACTGATACCTTACGGTGAGTATCTAAGATATATTTATTCAGATGTCTTTTAAGTTATTGGTGTTAATGCGGTGTCTTATGATGAACACCATTAGGTTTCTTGTATTCCCTATGCAATTGACGATATCAATGATTTTGTATTTTGATCGTTTATGTTTACTTTGAAATGTTTTTAACCATGTAATCTATGTAACCGATCTATACTCAACATTATAAAACAAACTTTCATAAATCCATCTGTGCGAACTTAATTAAAATGTAAACTTATAATATTATAAAAATTAAAATGTAAATTTAAATTATAAAATCAAATTAAAATCTAAAATAAACATACTAAAATAATAATGTTAAATTTTATATATATATATGTGCGTAAATAAATTTTTGTATGTTAATTACTGGCAGTTGCTTATTTTATTTATTTTTTAATATTGAAATATAATTAGATAAGATATTATATTATTAAATCTCTGCTACTCCCTGAGCTAGTGACTTGGGCTAACGACCGGAATCAAGTTTAAAAAAAAAAAATTTTTTTTTTGACTTACGTATCTGCCTACTTTATAAATTTTTCTAGGTTCAAATGCCTAGATGGCGCCCTGTAGTGCAGATCACGTTAAGCTTCTATCCTCCGAATCGTTACAATATACATTTTGCAATGTGTTGCCTATAATGTTAGAACACAATTTTCAAATGAATGTAGAAAGTATGTAGACATGAGAATAAACAAAGTATTTTTTATAAATATTCATTAAAATGTTTTTCTATCTCAATATATAAATAAAAGATAAAATAGCATTTAAATAGGATACTGGAGAGCAAAGATCTCTCCAACAACTAACTATAGAAAAGCAATGAAAAAAAAGATATTACTCATCAATTTGTCAATCATTGAAAGGTAAAAATTTTGTAATTTTCTGCTCATGTTTTACATTCTAACTACTAATAATTAAAAAATCCATTTTTTAACCAATATTACATATTAATTGAGTTAGATATAGATTGATTATATGAAAAAAAAATATCCTACTATTAACTGGATCATAACCCAATTTAAATCCAAATCATAGGCATGACAGTTAAACAAAGTAATCACTATGTCAAGAGTCACTTCAATATATAACTCTTTATTGTTCAATTTAATACAATTTAATTTAATCTCTTCTTTTTTTCTTTTTAAAGCAAATTTATTTTATTTCCTAAATGCAATCTTCATTAGATATCTGTTTGATCAATTGTATCTCTGATGAAAAGTGCAGGTTCTGCTGAAACAGGAAATAAAATCACACACACAAAAAAGTAGTACATTATGTTAGAAGGTATATTGTAAGAACAATATGAGTTATATTTATTTAAATAAATGAATACATAATATATGCAAGTAAATATATATATTTAATGCAATTTAATTATATAAAAATTAACTATTTAAAATATAAGTACAAAAAGAAAATTCTAAAACAATTATATTAATTCACTTATTACGTAATTATTATTGGTTAATCATAGTATCAATACTTTCTAATTAATCAAATATGCTCTCACACAAATATATACATTTATTTATATATTCTATAGAGAAGAAAAAAAATTGACAATCCATCTACTTTTTATTATTGTGATTTCTTAAAGTATGCACACACTACTATATATAGAGATTGAAATATTAGTAATTATTTCTTCATTTTTGCTAACAGAAAAATAAACAAAATGCCAACTATTGTTTGTTAAGAATTTTGCTGAAATTTTTATTTATGTTATATATATTCATATAGGTTTTTTTTTTTTTTTCGGAATTTATATATAAATTATATAAAAAGTAATTACTTTTTAAACTCATTATTTTGTTTATAAATATTACAACATTACAATAAATCTATTTTCAATATAAATAAAATTGGTTACTGCTTACTTTCCTATCCTTTACCAATAAATCATTGCAAATCTAAGATTGAAATAGAAATATATAAATCTGGGAATGTCAGATCAGATTACAGAAATAAAGATAATAAATTTGGGCTGTATTTATACTTTAAAAATAACTTTATTGAATTATTTTATGATTTAAAAAAAATATTGTATATTATATTTCATAAAAATTTTAATCTATATATTTGTGCATATCTAATATTTTATAATTACATATATCATATATAGATAAGTATGTAAGCAACTTATACATATAATAAAATTAAATTACCATTGTGGATATTCATATTAGTAAGCAGAACATATTAAACAAATTATATGTTATACTCTTTAACTTATAAATTTTAACCTCCAAATAAATGTTGTTTATTGTTTTATTTTCATTACCAATAAAATTTCTGCAATTCCTCTTATATGATTAAGTTTGTTATCTAATCTGTTCTTATAAAGATCTGAAAATTAGTTCGAACTGTATCAAATTTTTCATTCCATCTATCACTTCAGATACATATATGAATGTTATTGTATAAATATATAGCTCATGATGTTTAAGTTAGTGTTCTTTATGACAAAACTATATTAGCAGTATTCAAAATTAAAAAGAAGTCAAAGATAGGTATCACTACTGTATAGTAGAAAGTAGTTTAAAAAGTAATATTTTATTACATAAAAAATCATATGTGATATATGAATTATTGGAGTAATATAATGAAAAGAAGTTATGGATTGAAAGTAACAAAATAACTTGCAAAAAGTCTTCATCCCCCAATGCAATAATAATAATTGAATTGTTATTGTTCAGAAATAACAGAATTGTGCCACTATCCATAACTCTTCAATCTAGAACTGCACTAAACTACACAGCATATTGATAATGGTTGAAAATAATGATAATAATCTGTATATCAATATTTGCATACATAGACAGCAACAATCCACTCAATATTACTATTCTAGCTATTTGTGTAGGAATTATAACTAATCAAGCTATTCTAACATTATTTATGAAAGCATGAACAATCAGTATACATAAAAATAACAGTACCAACCACAGAATCCAAAGTAGTTTCTGGTTATTGAGCTTTATCCATGATGAATAATAATTTCAAATATTTTTATTTCTATTAAGCTATTCAAGCTAAAAGCTTAAAAATATTTGAAGCCCTAAGAATTTAAACTGAAGCCAACATGCTCATCCAGCTAAGAAGATCAGCAAGTGCATATTTTAATAATCTGCATTTAGCTAATTGTACATACTCTTAACCTTCTGTAAATAAGATGTTATATTCCAAGCATATAGCATTTCAAAGCATCACATAAATTCTCTACACTACATTTAAATTATGTATTGTAAAGTGGATTGCTAAAATCTATTTGAATATTAAATGTAATCTATAAAACTCCTGTAATTCTTTGAATTTTAAGATATAGTCAGGTATTTTACATTATTATGATAAAAAATTATAAAAATTCATAAAAATCTTAAAAATTATTAAAGTATCATGATTATATTTCTACAAATATATTGTGTTTATCACATGTCTTTTAAAACACAGTATAAATTAAATCTCAAGTAAATTCAATACAACTAATTAAATGTACTATACAAAATACATTATTTCAAATAAATATAGTGTTAATGGATAGTTACTATCTCAACCATTTAAAACTGAAGTTCCTTACTTTCTATACAGACTCTGCCCAAAATATATCATGCAAGACTTAATAATCCTGTTTTGTTAAGTCTTTTTTTTAAAAAAAAGGCTTAATTTCCAAGACACATATATTCCTTGTAAAAATAATAATAATAATAATAATAATATTTTTAATATCTCAAAAATATGTACTTAACTCTGTAACTGGTCTTTTTAAACCTACATAAAATATAGTGATACAATTTCTGTAATCTACTGGCAAATAACTATGTTCAAATTTCGATCACGGTCATTATTTTAGGGTAATATTAGCTCATTTCTTATACTATCAACAGACATGTGAATATTTCCAGTTTTTAATCTCAAAAATCTTAGTTTAAATATTATAAAACTCATACTCACAATAGCCAAAATCAAGAATCACCTCACAGTACTACAAACCAAAATAAGTTTTCACAGATCCTGGAATAGTTATTAGACAATTTAGCTGTAATCATCCAAGTATTTTTGAGATTCATCAATAACTACAGTTGGTGTTTTTTATACAACTCTTTTGTTTCATATGCCAACTAGAAGTTATCAAAGATATTACTGAGATCAATTATTGCCTTTCCATAAATGTTCATTAGCTTCACATGATTTTAAAAGCTATACTGCATCATGAAAATTTTTCACTTTTAAATGAACATTCAATCATCACCATTATTAGTTATCTACCAAATGGCTGATTCTGCATATCAATTTGTCAACATTCTGTCTTTTTTCTATTCCTTATTAATAATAATTTAATTGTTTTATATCATCGATTGCTTTCTATCTTTTTGTTTTCTTCTTATTCTCCCTACATAGATAATTTCAACATATCATTTGTAATCCTTGTATTTCTAACTATATGCTCAATCAAATTTCTCTATCACTGCTTAAATTCTCTTAATAAATAATTACTTTTCACTTAACTGTTAACTCTTCAAAATTACTATTTCTACCTTTTTCAGCATATCTTTTCAATTCTCTTTCAAATCCATATCTCAAAAGCTTCTAAACTTTTCTTCTCCCTTTTCATAATTGGCCATGCTTTATTTCATAAAGAGCAATATTTCAAAAAAAAAAAACTTTCTTAATTTAACTTAAATGTATTATACATAAGCTTCTGTCCTACTAGAAGTCTTTTACTAAATATAACTGTGATATTATTTACCATTATTTTCATTAACAAATCTATTACTTCATGCACAACTATTATTTTTAACTTTTCTATCACTACATTTTCAATTACTGCTTTAGATTTAGAATTTTCACTTCCAACATTCAATAAATTTTGCTAAGTTTAAATTAACATTTTTTAAAGCTCATTCTCAGTATCTGCAAATACTGCCATGTCATTAATAAATATAATGCAATAAACTGTTCCTATCTCCAATTCTAATTCTTTTTCAAAATAACATTCATTTATAAAATTCAGCTAAAGAAAATTTAAACAATATCAGACATAAATATTATCTAATCTTACATTGTCATACCTACACATTGGCTTAATCTTACAAATATTTCTGATTCATGTACACATTGCCTAATAATCATCTCTCCTTTCAATCTTTATCATTCTTTTTCAAAATATCCAACAAAATAACTAAAATAATTTATATTAAAACTTCAAAATTAAATGAAGCAAATATTAATCATCTTCCTCTTTCTATATACACAGAGATACCCAAATATAATGAATTTTATAATAAAAAAATTGTTTATTTATTTTTAAGTATTATAAGTTTAATCACTTTCAAATTACTATCCATTTAGTGTAGTACACCAGTTTAAACATGTTTTTCATTTCTTAAAGTAGTCTGGCAAATTTCCAAAGTGATGCATTTTAACGCTTCTGTCATTTTTTGCCTCCAGTTTTAAGTCTGAAAAAAAAGAGAGACTTTTTTTAATTTGAAAGATTAAAAAAATGTGGCATGAAGTGAGATCAAACGAATATAGTTGATAGATAAGCTGGATCATGATGAATTTAATTAAAAAGTGTTTCACATTCAAGGTTTTGAGAGATGACACTTTGTGGGAGTGAAGCTTGCACTCTTTTCTTTGTCACAAAACAGGATGTTTATGTTTTATTGCATCACATAAATGTTTCAGAACATGTAGATAAAATGGCTGATTGTTACAAACTAAATTTGAAAGAAAAATGCCCTTTGCATAAAAAAACAACAACATTGTTTTGACTTTGGACTTTACTTGCTATGCATTTTAGGGACATGGTAATTTTAACATTTCAATTAAACCACTCGTAAACTTGTGTTTTTATGAGATCAATTTTTTTGTGATCTGTTTCAAGCATTACACCTCTTTTTCTTATTGCTTTCTGTAAATGAAAACAGAATTTGACATTGTCAAACTTTTCAGCTATTATAAAAAAAATTGACA
This sequence comes from Epiperipatus broadwayi, assembly GCA_028023455.1. Lineage (NCBI taxonomy): Eukaryota > Metazoa > Onychophora > Udeonychophora > Euonychophora > Peripatidae > Epiperipatus > Epiperipatus broadwayi. The sequence goes on along the minus strand of JAQFVV010000107.1, from coordinate 701,986 downwards.
AAAATGCAAAATGCACTTTATAAAACAATGTATTATGTGACCTCATGATTTCACACAGTGATGCCATTTGGCAGATTGATGAAAAAAGGTCCCTGCAAAAAGTATGTAACAACTAAAGCATATACTACAACAGGCACGCAAATCACAAAACGATTCTGGTTAGTTTTAGGTCGTCCCTCATATATTTCAGTAATAATGCTCATCATTCCAATTGCATTTCTAATCCTTCAATTGAATTTAAACTGATATTGGTATATAGGCAAAAATATGCTTGGCATGCTAATTATATATATTAAAACAATCAAAACTCTCCATACAGTAATGCTACTCAGGGCAAGCCAGAGTAATCAATGGATGCCAGAAGGCTTGGGCATAAAATCCCTATCTAGTGCCTACTCATCCAACATCACCAGACTAAACACTAGAGAGGCATTTCATGCACATGTCTTCTGGCATCCATTGATTACTCTGGCTTGCACTGAGTGGCACTACTGTATGGAGAGTTTTGCCTGTTTTAATAACAGTTATGAATGAGCAAGCATAGGAAGTGGTGATCACGTGATGTTTGGTGGCTATATATATATATATATTCATTACCTTTAATATTTTAGATCAATATGAAATTAAACTTATTATTCTAAAATCATCACATTGATGCAATAAGCATTTTTTCTTTAAAAAAAAAAAAAATATTGAAAAAAAAATTATTGACTAATTTTTTTAATTATATTTTATAATTACAGCATCTCATTTTTTCAAATCTTTTTTCTTCTCCCTAATCTCTCAAAATTCAACTAAATTTTATCAATTTCCTGCACTTTGTGCTTTTGTAATCTCATTTTTAAACATTATGTATATTATTTTATATATATTCTTTTCCTCTTAATACAAATGAAAAAAATATTTCTATCAAACAAATCACTATGTAATTCTTCCCATCATTTCCATACATAATAGATACCCTTCTCTACATTCATTGATCTATTAGTAATGCAACTTTCTTTAAATTTATTAAATATTTCCACTATCTACTCTTATATTTGTAACCAACAAATTTATATATTTTTGTCATAAGCCTCCTTTTAATTTATTAATAATTCATTTCTTTCTTAGCTCAGAACTTTTTATATTCTTAAAACTTAGCTTTGATTTGCCATTATTAACTATGATCTGAATTTATCACAGCTTGAATCTAAAAACTCCAAGATATGTACATGCAATCTTACTGCTATTTCTAATCCTATTCTAAATTGATATATAATCCAATAAAAATTTTTTCATGTGTAAATCCTTCTCTTATAAATTTTAGACCATGATGTTCATTATTACTATATATTTTCCCTAAAAATATTTGTCAAACTTCATCTTTTTCATTTCTTAACCCTAATTCACAATCTTCTATAATTTTATCTTAACTTTCCCTTCCACACAGCATTTCACTCCACTATTAATATTAAACAACTACTTTTGTATTTATTTCTAACTGCTTCTTCAATTTAATATATGGTCTCTATTTTATCATTATATTTGCTAATTAATATGTGCAGATATATAATAATGAGTTTCTCCAAAATAGTATTTGCATCCACAAACAATAATATATCATTTACTTACAAAAACTATCTTAATCTTATTCCTAAAACAAAAAGTATTAATTTATCAATTCTTTTTCCTCCTCTATAAGTCTCTTAGCAGTTTTTCTGCATCTCTAGGATCACTGTCTAAATGTAAACTACTCTTTCAGAAAAGCATATGGCTAAAATATTTTAAATATATATATATTCAATACTTTTAATATGACTTTTTATTTAAAAAGACAAAACTCACAATTTCTTTTCTCAATTCATATTTATTCAGTTTTATTACGTAGAGATTAAAGCAAATAACTTTTTCATATTCATCTTTAACAATGATTGTTTTATTTTTCTGACTCCTTCATAACAATCTATAACTTTTTAAATATAAAGGTTTTTGAATAAAACTGAACAAAACTGATATGCTCACTACTGAGCACAACTTCTATTAAAATAATATTCTATTTGCTTTCCAAACATTAACAGTGGCATTTTTCCTAAAGTATTTTATAAAATATGTCAGTGATAAATATTTATTTTTAGATAGCACAATATTTATTGTAATATATTCAGAAGCAAATCAATCTTCACACAAGCACTGTTTTAATATAAATTGACAAGCACTCACCCATAAGCAATGATTTTAAAAAACAAAATAATTCACTTATCCTTCAGGCTTATCTATAAATAAGCCAACCTTTGCTTACCAGGTATTATTCAGAGCTTGAATCTATTATATGCCCTGAATAATGGTCAGTAAGCAAAGGTTAATTTATATATAGATAGGCTTGAAGAACAAGTGAATTCACAAGTTCTTTTTTTTTTTTTTTTAAGTGTCATAGCATCGGCCGGGATGCGAACCCGCAACCCGGGCAACTGCCTGCAAGTGCAAGGCAGTCGCGCTGACCTCTCGACCACCAATGCAAGATAATTCACATGTTCTTTAAAATCATTTCTTGCTGGTGAGTGCATGTCAATTTATATTAAAACAATCATGTGTGAAGATTGATTTGTTTTTTAATACAGTATATTATAATTAATACTGTGCTATACAAAAATAAATATTTAGATTCTAAATTATTATATGTTAATTGCAGGTGGGTAAAAATGAAATAAATTCTCTTTCCTGTAATATTTGAATTACATTTGTACAATTTGAGCATACGTTTAAAAAATCAGACATTAATAGACTCGAGTCCCGAATAATGAAGCTAATGTTGGCTTATATATAGATAAGCTTGAAGGACAAGTAAATTCACTTATTCTTTAAATTCTTTACTTACACGTGTACTGGTCAAACACATCTACTCATTCAACATAATCTAGAATCTAAGTAATAATACCATAAACTCAGTCTGGCCCGAGATTCACAGGAGGGACCATCCTGAGTTCAAACCTATTTTACCCATTCTCCAGATCACTAACCTAATGAGCAACATCTATGGTGATACAATGAATTTCCTTTGATTTCTGGCCCAGAGACACAGCAGAGAAGACAAGAGACTCTAAAGATGGATGACTTATAATGGCATGGATTAAGATATCTTTCACATAGTCTAAAGAGGCTATTCAAATATTCGAACAATGGAATAAATGATAATCATTTTATATTTTTGGGATATTTGGGTATAAATCCCATCCCAAGACTTGGAAACTTAAACCATTACATAGCAATAGAGAAAGTGGATGAGAAAGTGATTCGAATGAGAAAACTGGATAAGTATAAGATACGTTTTAATAATACAACAAACAATTATATAAATACATAGATTACATAAGTATGTGCATGATACTGGTGAATATATGCCATCATGGCAGAAAACTCCACAGTATTAAATACACTAAAGGTGTCGCATGCTCTTTCTGGATTAAATACTTAGATATATTGAAATCAAACGATATACAGTAACATAGATGCGATATGCTAATATATATATTTACAGACTCTTCATTTCATAAATTGCATTAACACTTTTACATATATATATATAAGATAATACCCAATGACTGAATTATATACATTAAACTCATATCTCTCGATTGTTTACATTTCATTATTCATGTTAAAACAAAAGATTGAGAAAGCATAAGTGTGATTCATCGCATATTTATTTTAAAACAAAATCTTACAAGAGCTAATTTATTTATCACCATTAAATTCCCGGGGTCACAGTTATTGACAATAATTATACAATTGATTACGCATATGGGATTTGATGAAAATATAAGACAGATCAAAGGATGAGTGAAACTCATTAAAATAAAAGATTTAATGTACTTCAGCAGAACATAGGTTATGATTCATTATAGCATTAAAGAATGATGTCACACAAGCAGAAATCAAAATTACAATATATATCGACATCATGGCCAGTATAAAGACAATCTTCATATTGATTGACGAATAGTGCTTCATAAAGAAAAAAAATATGACTAAGACCCTCTATTCATTCAGAGCAGTTCTTAGATAAAACAGGTAGGATGATGTGAAGGCCCGGGCTTTCCGGGATCATCCCATTACAGAGCATACCATTCCTTAAAGAGCATCTTTCAATGTGGTGAGATTTCCTGACATTGAAAGATATATAGAATCCATAGATTTGGACTTCCGAATATCCCATATTAAAAGCACTTGAGTTTGAAAAACTGGCCAATGTCAGCAACACGAAAGAAAACATCACTAACAACATTGAAATAACTTTAATGCTTGTATTAAAATGACTCTATCTTTAATGATATTACTTAAATTTCAAACATATGCTATGCTAGACTAACATACCTACATTATTTATTAGTTAATAAAATAAACCTTGAGTTGCCCCTTCTAAGCAATAAATCCCATATGTATTTAATAGGTAGGGTTTATATTCGACCAACAACATTTCATGAGGGTGTAGACTGGATTATGAGTATGAAAGTAAATGATGGTTGTTTCATTGAGACAAAAAAAAATACATAATAAATTATTTGGTAGCATTAACCAATAAGATAGATTTCTGTTAGACCAATTAATAAACTCATTTTATTTACCGATGTCAAATATAACTTTTCAGAAAACATATTACATAAAAGACAACTCAACCTGGCAGGCATACATATTTACAATAAATAAATGGATGGGCTATTAAGGACCCCGATAAAATAATAAAAAAGGGGTTTTATTTTAAAAAGGCTTAGCGAGCTGACTCACAAGATTGGGTTGGATTGGCATATTAATTTCAAGTAGGTTAAATACAAAATATAATTAATAATCATAAACAATTTTTACTGTACAGAAAGCCTGATATATATAAAAAATCCATAGCATGAAAGAAGTAGACAATGGCATCATGCCATGCCCGCTCGATAAAAAACAAATATATATATATAGACATGATGCAAAGGCAGTAGGAAAAGTTAATTCTGGAATTTGAGAACTAGTTTGAGATAATATGAAGTCTTTGGTTGTACCAGTTATGTATTACCTTGTGGTGTAGCAGGAATCCAATGAGCTGGTTGCTCCTTGTACATGTACAGTGATCAATGGACTCCATTGGTGGTGGTTAATTGTTTTGGTGGCAGGAAGATTTTCCTAGGGCTTATGATTTCATTTATATTGTGGGCAGTTCATCAGGTTGTGAGAGCTAACAGAATTCTGATGAGGAGACGGTCCTAAAGACTAGGGAAAGTGTGGTTTTATTCCCTTTACTCAGGTATCATATCAAAATTCTTAGTGGTGTGGATTATATTAGCAACATGACTTTTAATAGAACACTCTTCTCTTTGATATTAATTTTTGGCCATATTTATATCACACCAAGTTATACCAGGAATGCTTTTACAAAATCTTGCTCATGGCAAAATCAATGTCGGTTTGCTTTGCCTGATTAATTTTAACAAAACTATGCCTTTGTCCTTTTGTTTAAGATGCAAATAGTTGATAAGGCTTGAAATGTATTCAAAATATATTTCTCGATTTTGAAATAGATTAACATAAATATTTTAAAATGAATAAAATATCCATTAGTAATCTTATCCCTAAATTTAAGTAAATTTTCAATTAAAGAATGCAATTTTACAAAATTCGAATAATAGATCCCCCTCCCCCCGATTGTAGATCTCACTAAGTGCTTTCGAACCTTCTCGATGTATTGCATCATCTTTCTGACCTGTTATACATAACATAATAATAAAAAAATAAAATACCTATGTAAAATATTTGTAATAATGTTAGTATATTCTACATCTATCTTTGTTATATATATATCTGAGTATATACACAATTTCTATCTTTAAAATATTAAATTAATTAAACCTTTACCAGTATTTTTGATGTATATACACTTAATATACAAATAATAAATGGTTAAATGGGATGGAATTCAAAGTTTCAACCCTAGTGAGTGGTTAATAGACAGGTTGGACCATGAAACTCAATCTGGACTCCAGATTGACCGCTAGACAGATGAATATCTGATAATTTATATTAAAAGAGCACGTGCAAAAATTGATATGCTTCTTAATATATAAAATAAATACTATGCTGTATAAAAATAAATATTTATCAATGTATTTAGATTCTGAATTTTTATAAGTTAATTGCAGGTGGTTAAAAATAAGATAAATTCTCTCTCCTATAATATTTGAATATCGTTTAAAAAATCAGGCATATAATAAACTCAAGCTCTGAATAATGCATAATAAGCAAAGATTGGCTTATACACCTTTACCCCACTTAGTGATGGCAATTGGTCCTCCAAAACTCATCGTTAAGCAAGAATATCGTATACAGAATACGTATTTATAATGGGTGTCTAAGGGAAAAAATTTAGTTGGTTCCAGTCAACATAAAATATCCACATTGGTTTCCAAGCTCAAAGATTTTCTTGATTTTTTCATGGCAATGATGACTAAATATGGTATCTAAAAAGTAAAGTTTTATATCACTAGAAAAAAAATGCATATTTTCACTGTTTAAAAGTACAGTATAGCAAGAAGAAAAAGAAAGTGAAACTAAATTTGAATTTAAGAGTTTTTATATTCTTTCGCAGAAGTTTTTCATCGTAATAAAAAAAAAAAATCCATACTGAAGTGCATTTTTTAAAAATTTGTATTACAGTACATATTACTGTACATTTATGTTTATTACTTATGTGAAATTATTCAAATTAAAAAACATAAAGACTTATTACTGTACTCCAGATTAACCAAAGGCTTAATATGTATCATAAATCAGTCAACTTTAGAAAAAAAAAATCAACTTACATTAAAAGAAAAAAATCTAACTATTCTAATTTTCTAAAACATACGCTAAGTTTATTTTTCTTACTGTATATTTTTAGTAATGCAATAGTGACTCCCCCCCTTCCCCATTTGTGTACAAAGATTATTCATTAACATTTATTTTAAATGCAATCTGTTTTTCTTTTGATATGAAACCACTTGGATGTATAAAATTAAGGAACACATGCAATTTAATATTAGTAGTTAATGTTTTCCTGAAAGTTTGTGATGATGATATTTTAGGTGTACTGTTTTCGTCATCTAATATAAGTGTTGAATGTCTAGAAAAATTAAACTTTATTTAAATAATCCAAATACTGTACATTATATTTAAATAAAGTTTAATTTTTCTAAAAACATTCAACACTTATATGTATACAGTACTATTTTAAGTTTATATATTCTATATTCAAAATACTGAATGCAGCACTAACATTGTGTTTTATGAATAAAATATTGTATGTGCTATACAATTACAGCAAAGTCATTACCTGTATACGTATTACAGTAATGTACTTTTGCTTTTGGGTAAAATGGATTTAAAATACCTATTCTCTGATGTCATTAGTGATGCAAAATTCAAGTTGGCTGCCCAAAAAAATTTTTTTTTTTAATTTTTCCCGATCGTTATAGTGAATAATCGATTGTAAATCGAAGTAGTGGGAACAAATTGATGATGATCGCTATTGTGAAACATCGCTAATCAGGATAAAGTTGTATATAGATAAGCTTGAAGGACAAGTGAATTCATTTATTCTTTAAAATCTTTGCTTACGGGTATGTGTCATTTTATAATAAAACAGCACAAGTGTTAAGATTGATATGCTTCTAAATATAATAAAATTTGTCATTTTACATAAATATATATAAATTCATCTATCAATTTAAGATTTAATTAGAAGGCAGACAATTATTACAATTAATATATATAATATTATTATTCGATGTCTGTATTTTTTCAAAACAATATATGTATTTATATAATTAAATATTTATAAATACAGTAATTAGATAATTAAAAATTTTATCCACTTAGGAGCACTTTCAATTATCCTAGTAATCTTTGTCAACTAACACTTTGAAAGGCTAACCCTTCCTACAATTCCATGATCTTAACGTTTGCTGCCTGCCTGTTAATTAAGTCATGTTTATATTTGTATATTAGCATAGCTTCCTTTATTTTCCTTTTATTGTTATTTTTTTCAATTTGCAATATTTTTACATTATTAAAATTGAAGCCAAAACCATAAATACATGACTTATTATGGTCGTACAAAACAGATGCTGAAATATTATTATCTATTTTATAATTTTGTTTTGATTTCTGAACCCATTTTAATAACAGCAAGTGCTCTTTAGTTCTTTTTTCCAATGTACATCTCGATTCACCTATATATCCACTACCACACCTACACATTCATTTATAAATGACACAATTTTTATTTATAAATGAGATTTTATCTTTAGTTATTTCTTAATTTGTTTAATGTAGGTGTGTAAAATGCAATATCACATATACCTTTATAAATTTTCCTTATAAAATTTACTTGATCATTCTAAATATATGATATTGATATCCATATTTTTTTATTAGCAGGAGAATCAATATTATTATTAAAATTGTTATTCTTATATTTTGTATTAAAATCTCTAATAACATTATGTATATATGATTATAATTGTAGCCAATATTTAACAATTCATTTGAATATATTTCAATATTTTTGCCTTTATCTGATGAATATTTGCAATGACTATTATTTCTAAATAATTTTAATAATGTAAAAATATTGCAAATTGAAAAAAAATAATAAAATGAAAATAAAGGAAGCTATGGTAATATACAAATACAAACATGACTTAATTAACAGGCAGGCAGCAATGTTAAGATCATGGAATTGTGGGAAAGTTAGCCTTTCAAAGTGTTAGTTGACAAAGATTAGTAAAATAATCGAAAGCGCTCATAAGTGGATAAAATTTTTAATTATCTAATTCCTGTATTTATAAATATTTAATTATATAATTACACATATATTGTAATGGACACTCAATCCATCCTGATCACAGAGGGCGCCACCAGGTCACTATGTACCTGAAAAATTTATTTACTATGACCAAAATGGATGAGGATGATGGTTTGTGCCGACTACATTCAGGGAGAAACAAAAGATCTTATGGATTGTTTAGACAATTGAGAAATAAAAGTATCAAGACAAATGTCAGCCAAATAAATTAAACAATTTAAAAATTTTATTAAAAGTTGGACAATAGAATAAAGAAATCTAGCCAGGAATACAAAAGTGACTTAGATTTGAATACGCATATTTATCAGAGAGTGCAAATTAGTATGGCAAACATGAAAACATTAAATGCTTTGGCAGCAAAATTCTCTCACCTAAAAATAAAGAAATGAATAGAATAATATCTTCCTGCTGGCGATTTATAAAATTACAAAAAAAACAGCAACTCTAGTTTCCTGATTCAGAGATATGAAAACAGTTATGGTCTTGTAGAAAATCAACGAAACCTGCATGGACAATCAATCAGTAGCATTCTAACTACTGACTTTACAAAGCCGCAGGACTGCTGTGTGTAATACTACTTTTAAAGCAAATGTGGTTGATTTCACATACAAGACAGCAAAAATATATATATGATTATGATCTTACGTAATCTAGAAAGAAATCTCTACTTTCAGAAAACCAGAACAATAAAGACAATAAATAACCAGCAAAAAGATTTGCAGTTTGCATAAAGCGCAAACTAAACATATTTAAAACTAATTATTTTACAACAACAACTAAGGGCAGGTGAATAAATAAAAATTACGAAAACTGCCAAAGCATTTAGCAATAGTTAGTGAAATAATTAGGCATATATTAAACATATAAAAATATACACTCACCATGTACTCTCTGATAAACGAAAATTGAACACAAACTTGGAATCTTAAAACTAAGATTCCAAGACACACTACAAAATACAATAAGAAAAAAACACAACAATTATTAGATATGAGGTTGAATATTGATTAAGAATACAGGTTTATTAAGATTGAGTGGAGATTTAATTAAAAAAATTTACCCTGGCTAGAATAAAAAAAAATATTTACCTTACGGTAAAGCAATGTTCACGTAAAGTACGCACTTTTGTATTAGTTCATATTCCAGGAATTTTTGGCAGTGGCAAGGTAGAGGTATAGAGGTTCCGGTTTCTTCTAGATGTTCATGGTATGACTGAAGGAGAGTTGGAAGTTAGGGATTCATCCTTTGTTTAAGTTAGCAAGACATCTTGAGGATGACAACACTCAGAGCAGTAGATTTGGACATCTTGTAAAGAAACGAAGTCTGTTAATAATTACAAGTTTTTAGAAGGAATTAAATGTCCAAACTTCTATCCAAAACACTATGAGTCTCAGCAGGCTATAATCAAAGTGTGTACAGAATACTGAATCTCTCACTTTGAAGCAGCTTGTTAGTCAAGAATAAAAAAAAAACCCTAGTCCCAAAATTTGTGGGATCATTTATACCAGGCTACATTTCCGCAAACCCTTTCCTGTTGTTAGATTCTACATCTAAGGGCAGGGCAAATCTTAATCTCCTGCTCAATCTAATTTAACAATTCTAAACAAAAACAACACAAAATTAAATCTCCCCTTTTAGAATGAGTAGAAATGATAAAAGAGACAGGAATGTAATAAACAAGCCTGCTTGTTTTTAATGAAATTGATCAAAAAAAAAAGTAAAAACAAGAGGTAACAGAAAACTCTTTTAAAATCAATTTTATATAAAAAACAAAATATATTTTAAACATAAACAAGTATGCATATTAACACACGTACTCTTTTTAAATAATTAAAAAAGAATTTTTTTAACATTAGACTCTTAACAAAAATTAAAAGTTTTTAATTTTGGCAGTAAAACCCTTGAATCGGATATCAATCCAGTTCAATATATATACAAAACAAACCCAGTGCATATATAATAAATAATTTTTAGATGTTTAAATACTTAATTATAAACATTACATTTAATACAAAAACATAACACACATACATATATGACCCTAATAATTAAATAATATATAAGTACTATCATAGTTTGCAATTTAGAAATTGGCTATATACATTATCTAATATCTTATTTCAGCATAAGATCAATAGACAGTGTTCGAATGTTCTGATTCACATCTAAGGAAAAGCTATTTTTATTTCACATCACATAACACATATATATATATATTGTAATAGTCAGCTTATGTATGTTGAACTTATTTTAATTAAATATAATTCATATAGAGTCCACTTGACATTAAACATCAGGATATTGAACATCAGAAAATAGACCAACACATTTATATATTTAAACAATATTTGCTTTAATATGATGGTGATAATCACAACACAGCCCCTATTTGCAATAGCTGGCTAGATCATGAAAAACATAAATTACTCCCAATGAATGAACATGGAATAAATATGCAGATCAGATAGTATTACAAATAAAGGTGTTGACATACATTATTTAAATTATTGTCAATCAAAATATAACTTTTTTTTTAATAAACCAAATCTCCAATCTCATATATTATTGCTTTACTTCACATGCATGCAGAAAAACAATAATTATTTACAAATTGGCCAAGGTTTCTTTGATTAATTTAAACCTTAATCTTCACTTATAGTTTTTGAATCAAGTATATTTGTCATATAGCAAACCTTAATCTTTAATATACTTAAAAATACAACTCTCTGCACGGACAAATTGATAAATAAAAGACATTTATTTAAATCACAAGTTTCCTAGCAATGTTTCATGTATGTATCTAATATGGTATAACACTATAGCCTTCTACAACAGCAATTTTAGGGAATGGTCTCATCAGATTCTAATATCAATTTAATAAAACTACAACTCCTCTACAGCAATAACTCTAGGAAATGACCATTTGAAGTCTAAATTTTCCCTTATAGATTGAGAAATATTTAACTATTCGACAGTGAATAAATAACAGTATATATTGTATCGTTTATTTATATATGGTACAAATATATTGGCATTTGGTAAAAGCTAAAAGAAAAAGTAAATTTAGCGATCTTATTAAAAGACACAATTAATTTTTTTTTTTTAATTTGTGTAATTTTTTTTTTTTAAACGTACAATGAAAGTTATATTTTTCGTTCATATTTTTTTTATGTAATTAAAAATAAAAGTTAAAATTGGAAAGAATAAAAGACACGCAGATTACTAACCCAGATAAACTAAAGGAAAGAGAATTCCACACGTAGAATATAATCAGTAAAAACTTTTTGGAAGCTAATTAAAGATGGTGGAAATATGTTTTTTTTAAAAAAGACTTTGTAACTTAAATTTAAGAAAGAATGTACAAGATTATTAAATCTTGTATGTTGATAAAAGGACAAAAGAAAATATGCACAGAAGTCTGAAAACCGGACCTCTAGTATAAAAGAAAAAATACCAGTGTGATCAAGGCCGTCTTTTTTTCTTTTGGCTGTCCTGGATCACAAAATCCTGGACCACTCTATGCTGAAATATTTCTTCATGATGGAGTGGATCGAAGCTTTTGACATCATTCATCATGAAGACCGTCAACCCCAAAAAAGCTTTCATGATTAGCCTTTGGGACAGACCAAGAACAAGTTAAAACCAATGGCCACGAACTCAATCTCTCACATAAAAAAAACCATGCATGGTAATCAACCATCTACGAAAATTTGCTAAACTTTTCGGTAAGCTATGATTAATTATTCCTGATTGTGACTAAAATTAAGCTTATAATATAAACCTGATAGAGGCATTAATTTTCTCATTTAAGAAACATACATTTTAAAGAACTTTCTAGAAGAAACTTGGAAGTGAACTGTAATTGTTTAACTGTTTTTAATTAATTGATTCATGTCTGGATTAGTGTGCATGTATTCTTTCCAACTTATTAGTAATTTGTGTTTTTAATATTTTAATTTGTTAGAATAAAAATATTTATTTCTAATATCAACTATTCATTGTGCATTATTAATGATAGTTATTAAATTTATTAATGTTAGTTTATTAGGATTTGAGTGTATAATTTACCTTTGCCAATATTTGATGATTAAGCCCCAGGAATAATACTCGCTAACAAAAATAAAGTTATGGGAAATCATAACCCCAATCTTTTAGTTACTTGCATCAAAATTATGGGATACGAAAAAGTGATGTTGATGTGATGTGACTATGGTTACCCTCTTATAAATTAAAACTAACTTCGTCGGCAATTCTTGACATAATTAGTAGGCCAGTTAATCAGAAATATAGCTATGTTTTTGGAAATAGAAACAAAATATTTTCTTATCCATAGCTTGATTAACTTTCACTTTATAGTGTGTAAAAAAAGGCCTACCAGAATCAAGCAAAACATGGAAAACATTACAATAAATTATAAGTCCATCAATACAAAATCTAATTTGCAGCAATAAAAGAAAAGTTCAATTATGTATAAATGAACATGATCTTGATTTAAATAACTTTAACTTAAAATTACTTATAATTATTACTCTCATTTTTAACACTTGAATGCTTAATGCATGAAAACTTTACATGTAAAATAAATATTACACCTTGCAATATTATTTTTTTTCTTTTTAACTGACAATTTCTAAAAAATGATATTTGGTTGACATGAATATTAAAGAAAAGTTCATTTCAAAATATTAGAGAGAATTTCTCTTTTTTAAAAAAAAAATTTCCTTTTTAACTTCAGCTGCATTAAAATGAAACTAACTTAATTTTTTTTTTTTTTTAAACTTTCACTGCCAGTTTTTAAACAATTCATAATATAAAATCTAGCTTGTTAGTATTAAATATAAAATTAACTAAAACTTAAAATGGTTAAAATAAAGTAAATAGTTTTTTAAAAAAAACTTAAAACTTACAAAGCAAATTATAACCATGGTTTGTTTTCTTCACATAGGCAACTATTAATCAATTCGCACATGGCTATAATAACTTTTAATAATCTCCAATTTTAGAATATGAAGTAAGCATTGTTTTTTCATTTTAACCAGAGATTTGTTTGAAAATAGCTTGTCAAGTTCAGATGACCAGGATAGATCACAGTAAATGGCAATTTTTTTTCTTTTGATTTACTCAGTCAATATAATGATCTGATGTAGCTTGAATAAAGTGAGAGTCTAGAATGGGATTGCTTTAAGAAAAATTGACTTTATATAAGTTTTACTTCTTGTTTTTGAATACTTGATCTTTTTTGTCACAGGCTTTGATATTGTTTTTGACACCTTTATGCCCAGATTTTATTTTAATTACAACAGTTTGAAAACAGGTTTGTTGTTTAATTGAATAAACTTGTAAAACATTTGATTATTAAATTTCCTAAATCCCTCCCCCCCCCCCCATCTCTTATCAAAACCAGCTTAATCTTTTCTTAATTTAATTGTTTCAAATCTTTTTTTTTTATTATTATTTTTATAACTGAGTTGTTTTGCAATACATTCTTTGAAAAGAGTTTTAATATATTTTACAGTTATCACTTAAATTTAAATATTTTTTTACAAACCTATTACATTTTTTTAACATGACAATTAATAATTTATACATTTGAATACTGCCTATTAGTAGTACATTATATATATTTTTTAACATTTGAATATTATATTAATTAGCATTCTCACAACTCTGACAATCATTTATCAATCATGTGAAAGACCTCATGGCCAACCCTGAAATGAATAAGACATTACTCATTTCCATGTATATACTGTATTGCATTTCTAAGCAATACAATAAGCATTCTTACATTTCAAATGCACAATTGTACACATAGAAAAAATATATACTGATGACACCTAATTGTTTTTACTATCATATACACAGTGCAGTGAAAAACTGGGCTGGTTCTCTCACCATGCTGCCTGCAATACCATAGTTTTGGTATTCATCACAAAAATTTTAAGGTAATAATATGTCTGGGTCACAAGTTACAACATAAAATGTAAGTGTTTAGTAATTAGTAAGTACCTATGTGGATAGTCTTCAATGCTCTTCCTGCCATCACAAAATCTTGCAAACCATTTGAAAACATTCTCATGACTCATGGCTTCATTATCCTATATAGTTTGCATCATTTCAATTATTTCAGTAACAGATTTGCCCAATTTAATACAAAATTTAAAATTTAGCATTTTATTCTATCATAGATTAAAGATATGAAAACACGGGCAATTTCACATCCTAATTCATCATACAGACATGCTAGCATCTTAAAATTATTGTAATGAATAAATAAGCTATATTGTTAGGTATCACGTTGATTCAGAGATGGCACTACAGGCAGTTTGAACCAGTTACCATCATTTCTTCACAGAAACGTACTGCATATATAAATTAAATAATATACATATATAACTCTATTTATTTCCAATAGATTAAATTTTAAAAAAAATCTAAACATATAATTTTTTTTTACAAAATGGAAAATTCTCTTTTATAATATCCAATTGTTAGCAGAAATTCAGTATACATTTACGCTTGATTAAATCAATGATCACAAAAATTAAAGAACAAATAAAAAATATTTTCAAAAAAGCTCTTGTAAAATAAAAATTATTTATTTACTGTAATATTTTATCATGCTTAATAACAGAATCATTACTAACTTAAAACTTAGTTCACACTTCAGTAGCAGCAAATTTGAATTTATTCTGTTACAATACTATTAATTTTTTTTTTTTTTTTTCAGCTTCCAATCTAGATCTACTATGATAGATAATAATAAATTACAATTTTTATTTTATGGGCTCATTGTTTTGTTTTGTTTATATATATATATATGACAAATTATTTTCTACAATTGATAAATTACTAAAAATGCCAAGAATAATAATATACTTAAACCTATAATATTAGTTTTAAAAATTGATAAAAATTTTATTTAATTTACAGTAACAATATTATTTCTATAAAAATTCTATCAATAAAATTATATAAAGACTTTTGTTCAAACAAAACAAATTTAATTGGTTCTAGTAAACTATTAACTGTGCAGCCTTTGGTGGCGCTGTTTTTAGTTAAAAACAGACGTTATAACATTACCGGGCCGCTAGATTTTTTTTATCTAATAGATCGTATTTTGACATACGACTGTAATTTTTTTTTTTAATATTTAATATATTGTTGTTGTTTGTTTTGGACATAATTATTTTTTTGGTCTTCATTTGATAAATTTAAAACTATAAAGGAGACTTTGACCTTTTTTTGGATCTCAAAAGGACATAATTTTTGACATATGCCTTTATTGGGGGGGGATTTCCATTCTAAATCTACTGTTTCTTTTTTACAGACGTCTTTTATTTTTTTGTTTTGGATTCGATACATTTCAAAGTAATAAAGGACAGTTTTAACTTTTTTTTTGGAATATCTCAAATATACACAATTTGCTTTACATACGACTTTCTTTTTTTGTTGTTGTTGTTGTTATTTAAAATTAGAATCGACACTTTCTTTTTGAATTATGTTAAAATGAGGGGGTTTGCTGTTGATTGATTTAGCAAAAAAAATTCAAACCTGTCCGACAAACTCCGCCTCAGATGTCCGTATTTGCTTATAAATGAAAAGAATTGTTTGGTATTTTATCTTACATTTATAAATACGGGGTTGTTTTTTTTGGGCGGCGTGTTTAGATTTTTTTGTTTTTTTTAATAATAACAAATAAAATGGGGTTTTGATATTTTGTTTTTTTTTAATAATAATAAATAAAACGGGGCTTCTTTTTTCTCTTAGATTTATAAATACGGGTTTTTTTTTTTTGGCGGCGGGTTTTGATTTTTTTGCTTTTTTTAATAATAACAAATAAAACGTCCAAAACAAAAACCAAAAAGTCAATCGCGGTATTGTTTTTTTAACACAAAAAATATGTATGTTAACCGGTTTTGTTACATTCTGTAGGATTTATTTATTTATCTTTTTTAAGAGTCGTACAAGTTTGTTAAAGATTTTTTGTTTTCATAACAAATAAACCGTCCGGTATTTTTATTCTTTTTTAACAACAAAAATTAGCTCAGGTTCATTTTTAAAATCTACTTAACATGCTGTTTATTGATTTAAAACAACAACAACAAAAAACCTCTTTTTGCTTCTAAACGGAACGAATAGGTATGTCAAAAGAAGAAGTATTTTTTTTTTAAAAAAAAAATCAATCAATCAAGAGATGTCCAACAAATTACGCCACCCCTTTTTAACACTGTCATTCTGTGTGTTAATTACATGATTTACAGATAAAAATAATTGCAAACAAAACACAAATTCTTTCCAGAAAATAAATTTATTAACCACATATGACTGAACTAAATCAACTGTAATGAATGGCAGGATGTTTTGGGCTTGCAAAAATGCAACTGCCTCACTTTCTCTGTTTGGGTCGTCCCACAAATATAATAACGTGGTAAACATTTTGTTCTTCTTTTTCAACTCTCGTCCGAGTCACGACAGAAACGGTATTTTTCCACAAACAACTCCAATCGCCTGACAGAGAGCTTGAGAAATTTTATTTTGTCTTTTTTGACCCCCAAAAAAGCCAAAATTAGCCAAAAAAAAAAATTTTGACAAATATCAATAATAAGCTGAAAATTACTAGTACGCAAAAATCTTTCAGTTGGGAAATACACAAAATCATAAACATCAACAAATAAACACTTGAAAAAGATGACAATGCTCACACTCTCATCTTAAATTCTAGCGACAATACAAATTCTGTCAATATGCATAGGAATTCAACCCGCAATGAAATCAATGGCCAACTATACGATCATAGTATTGTTAGTAGACGTAGTGTTATTGAACGCGGAAGAATTGGCCCCGTGTATTATAACCACTACATACGATCTACTCGTATATTAATGATCACTTGTATATTAGCCATAGGTTCGGCCATGAAAGCGGTATAATTCTGTGTTTTTACACAGAAACAGCACCACCAAAGGCTGCACAGTTAATAGTTTACTAGAACCATTTAATTTAAAGTGACTGCTTAACACCTTCACACTCTCATTTCCATACGCTTAAGATTTGCCCATACATAAATGTTTGGGTCGAAAAGATGGGTGGATTCATTCCATCCTTTCTAAAATACTATATCTTGTCTCGGGAAAAGTGAGAGTATTCATTTATGATTTATCTTTACAGCGCATGTGCATTGGTTTAATCGCTAATATCACTATTACAGTATAAAAACATAGCACTATATAAAATAATATCTCATTATAAAGACTTTTACTAATAACAACTCTCTAACCTACACCATGCATATCCACAAATACTTTCAGAAGTTCATATCCACACCTCCATTCCTTTGGGTTTTCATAATTTATACAATAAAGAAAAATTATTTCACAAGGCCCTTTATAATGTGCAAAACATATGACAAATAATAGGATTGTTAAAATAATTCAATTATAAAATAAATAAATGGATAGTATATTTGGCATTTTCATGAATCTGTTTACATTATAAATCTTCATTATTAAGATTATAAAGTTATTATTATAGTTAAGCATTAATAAAAAATTATAATATTGATGTTAATTCATATTTTACTTTAAAGATGATGCTTTATCACATAAATAAAATTTTGTTAATGTTAGAAGAATGGTTTGTTAATTGTAGACTGGAAAGGAGCAATAAAAGAGGGAAAGAAGAAAGTGAGTGAACAATGAATTATATAAAGAAGTATCAAGATAGGAAATATTTAATTTGATTAACAACGTTTTTAAATATGTGATCTATATACAGAAACTTCTGATGTCATCTAAAATATCAAATTATACATAATTATATTTATTAATAAATATATAAGCATGTCAAACATTTTCATTAAAAAACTCTGATTTAACATAATGTTTTTATTTATTTATTTCAATAAATATATTGAGTAATATATTTATTAATAAAAATAAACTGTCTCTCAATAATAGTAAAGGTAAGTAACTAATATTTAAAAAAAAAACAATAAGGAAAACATTATTTAAATATAATTACTATAAACAAATATTTAAATATAATGAAAATAAATAATAGCGATAATCAATTTTAATAAAATTGAATATACAGTGAAGCTGTGAACTCAGCTGTTTCTAACTATACAACCTCAAATGTACACTGTCCAAAAAAAAAAATGTAAACAACCAAAAATGTAAATAAACAAGCAAAAAACTATTAAAATATTCAGCAATCTTTTTCCTTCTCTGAATTCCATACATGATTATATACATTAATAAAATTTATTTAATTTATGTTGAAAGCATGTACATTTTATTCTACTTTCATTATTCTTTCCAAATTTAATATGTTGAAAATATTTTTGAGTGCAATGTTAAATGTTTTCAATTACCAAGACACATAGAATAGGCAGAATCAGTGGTTAAGGGTTGAAATAATTGCTGTTGTCAGCATAGAAACAGAGCACACTTAAATTGGTTAAAAAAATTATTAATTAAAAAATATTAAGAAATAGATTTAATATACATTTATATGTGTATATATGTTTGCGCGCATGGCTAAAGGATTAATAACCTTTTTTTTCTATAACTTTTTTTCTTAAAGAAACATAATAATGGTTTTACTATCAAGAATTTAGGAATTCTCTAATTATTTTGATGATTTAAAATTACTATCAATTTTTAGTACTGTCATAGTCTCATCTGGCTCATGCATTCTTGAGGCTAAGTTGTTCAAATTAACATCAAACAGTTAAGTAAATAAAGCAAAATACTTGTTGTGTGCATGTAGCACCACTTAAATTAATTCACATAAAATCAAATAGATGCCCACACAATATATCATATTTTGTATTTTAGGCCAGTGTTTCTTAGTTGTCCTTTAGATACTTTAATCTCCATCTTAGTTTGCTTCTAAAAAAAATAAACTTCATAAATAGATTAAATATAAATATACAATTATTAGTAAGTTAATATTGAACAGATACATAGAATTATAACTAGTCCACTTATAATTTATTCTTAATTGAATAATGTTTGTCATTTTAAATATATCTCTTTTGATGACAGTAATTTTAACTATCTCTTTATTATTTATGGGACTTAGTTTTATTTTGAACTCACTCCTTACAATCCTGAATGTTTCACAAAGTGTTTGTGTGCTGACAGAACATGATATATCTCAACATTTATCCATTTTAATTATCCTGTTCCAAACCATATTAAAGATATCTCATTATATATTTTAAACATTATGATATTCTATTCCAGGTAAGTATGGAAAGTTTTATAATCCTTATAGTCATGGTTAATTCATTCTATTTAAATAGCAAACAATATTTTAGGATAATTATAATGACAATAAATTAATCTCAGTGATATAGCTAAATCTCAAGAAGTTCAGTATTATTAAAATACATGAATGCTTTCGACTTTTATATCAAAAATAATTATGTTCAAATGAAAACTCTCTATATGTATTGCCACTCAGTGCAAGCCAGAGTAATCATTAGATCCTAAGATCTAGGTGCAATGCTCTCAGATCC
Organism: Epiperipatus broadwayi; assembly: GCA_028023455.1. Taxonomy (NCBI): domain Eukaryota; kingdom Metazoa; phylum Onychophora; class Udeonychophora; order Euonychophora; family Peripatidae; genus Epiperipatus; species Epiperipatus broadwayi. Next base: position 681,599 of record JAQFVV010000107.1, on the reverse strand, counting down.
AAGGCTCCTCACTGACGAAGGCCACAAACCAGAAACTAGTCTGGGGATATTGGATGAGTAGGCACTAGATGGGGATTTTATGCCCAAGCCTTCTGGCATCCATTGATTACTCTGGCTTGCACTGAGTGGCAATTTCAGAAATGCTAAAACTATTTTCCACATACTTCAAAATTAGTAAATTATTTCCATGCAAATAATAAAAATACATTAAAATAATATTCTAATCAAAAATTTTCACTTATAAATAAAAACACTCAATATTTTATCTTTAAATACAGTGGAAATCCATAAAGTGAATGTAATTAGTTCCAAAAGTGCATTTACTAAATGGTCTATTCATTCAATGGTGCAGTGAAAGTGATGTATTTAGGGATAATATATTCCAAGACTATGGCCTAAAGCAATGCTAACATCCATTACAATCATTTAAACAGGAAAAATATACAGAGTGAAAAATGTAAGTATAAAGTATTTACAAAATTAATTTACCATATAAAACATTTAAACACTGTATTGTACGTGTGAATTTGAACTAAAATCAACCTTTTAAAAGGATAAAAAATATTATATTGATACTTTTATCTGCCATTTTCTTTTCATTAATTCATATTATTGAAAGTTACCACCTATTCTATGATATTACAATGTAAAGTGCATAATCTGGAAATTCCTTTTATAACTTGTCCATTTTCAATTTAATCCTTATTTAAATAAATAAAAAAAGTTCCATATTCAAAACTCAGATGTCTAATAGTTTAATCATTCTCTAGTTAGAAATCATTTATTTCCTGGTGTTAAAAATTTTCTGATTCATGGCTAAAATTATTATGTAGTATGTACTTAGAATATTTTTTTAACAAAATGCAGTATTCTCATTAATAAAAGTACAAATAAACCTTAAAAGATTTAAAATTGGTAACAAACTCCTTACAAAATATGAGAAAGATATCAGCTAACAAGCAAAAGAATATATACTAAAACATCTTGCACATGCTATGTCAATCAACTGCATTTATCATAATATTTGTGTTCACGAATATAGCCATTAAGTATTCAGTATTATAAAAGAAAATATTTACTTTATATTAGTAATGCACAAAATGAAGCCTTGTCATTTATTTCTCAGAATAATTTTATTATTTTAATATATTTTAATTATTTGTAAATATGTTTTTAATAATATTTGAAATAAAAAACAATTATATTTTGCTGCAAATTTTATTTAAACCTAATATCATTTATGCTGAGTGTTTAACATTATTAATTTGAAAGACATTTGTTTATAAAGAGTGAATAAAAGAAAGAGTATTAAGTTTAAGAAAATGCATTTTAGTACTGTAATTTGTGGACGTTATATTAATATTTACATTTAATTAAGCTATATCTCATTGAAAAAATAAATTTAATATCTTAAATACTGCATAAAATTATCTTTGTTTGATAGGACAATTAGAGAATATATCTAAAGATACAAGAACTTTGAAAAATCATGTTTAATGGTTTAAATTAGTTGAATTAAAGTGATAACTAAATCTTCCAAAATGTATTGGTTGTAAGAGTTACAAACATTATTCAAATTTTAATTTAGTGGGAAAAAACATACATTGAATGAAACAATCATTGTACAGAATTCTTTTGCCTATCCACATGAATATTATATATGTTGAATGTTTATAAAATGTTCAATATACTAAAAAAAAAAACATACACATATACTAATATTATTCTGAGTTACACAAATTTGAACTCTTTTTTGGGCATTTTTAGATCAGCCAATATGGCATTACAAAGATATGGCTAGACTATAGTTATTAAAAAAACGGTTAAAATCTGAATATTACATATAGTAAATATATATTCTCATATGTATATAACATATAAAAAAACATTCAATTCTATAATAAAATTGATTCTAATCATTTAAAAAATGAAACATAAATGCAGTTGTAGTTTCTAATTTCAAATTGTTATTCCTTTAGGGATCAAAAAAAAAAAAAAAACATGAGATCAATATCTATGATGCATTTTTATAAAGAAATTAAATTAATCTTTGAATTCTATAAAATTTTTAACCATTTACTTAGTCCAGAATACAAAAAAATTATGATTCTCTATAAAAAATTTATTTTTAGTAACACAAAAACAGGGTCAGAATTTAACATCCAAAAACTTTTCATAAAGAATTTAAATTTCTTTAAACTGTGTCTAAATCTCAATTTTCTATATAATAATTTTTAAAAGCAAAAAAAATTGCCTCCAATTTTCATCTTCATATAAGATTATATAATTCTAATTCAATGTAAAAATATATTCTCAAAAAACATTTCCCCCTTATAAAAAAATTGAAATATTAAAAAGTCATGTTATTTTATTTATTTACTCTCAATTTTTACACTCAAAACAAAAATAAAAAAAATTTTTTCATCAAATGAACAATTTTATATTTCATCACTTTTTGAAAAAAGACTAAAAAAAACTTCAAAATGTCTAGTAAATGTAAATAGGTAATGGATTTAAATGCACTTTCTTAATTTAAATATTTTTTTAAAAGTAATATATTTACTAATATTATAAATTAACCTTTTCAAACATTTCTCTTTTTATCATCATTTTATGATACTCAAAAATGGCACAACTTTTATTGCAGTGTAGCACTTGAATTTCTGCCACTTACTAATGCAAAACTTCTTTGCAATCAAATAAATATTAGTAATGAATTTATATTTATTTAATTTTTAATTAAATTGAATACCCATTAGTAAATTACATTTAAATTATGCTAACATATTATATTTAATTTTTAAACATTTTTCATTTTACCAATATAACTTTGTGCTTTTTTTTAAATTTTCTGAGTCAGAACTCAACTATGAATCCAAGATTTCAATTAATAGTTGTCTATCTGTATTGAATATACACAGTAAAATGAAATAATAACATTAAAATAATAATTAAATATAACAAAACTTCACAGCACCCTTCCTATTTATAAGATTTTCTTCCATCTTTCATCTAACTAGCATCACAAAAATATCATTATTTTAAACAGACTTCATATCCATGATGCAATATTTGATCAAGTGAATAGTTTTGTGGTTTTTTAAATGTGAAATGACATACAATTTTTTTTTTTGTTTCTTAACTAAATGAAGACTTGGAAATACTATTTAAAAAATGGCATTTCATTACAGATGCTCACTTTTAAGTTTAATTTATTAAAACTGCTTCCGCATATGTACCCGTTTGCATTATTTTCATCTATTATCTGGCTTTATTATACTTATTCCTGTACTGATTTCTTCCTATAAAAGCATTGTGTTTATTTTATTAAATAAAAGAAAATGGTATGCAAGTTGTGCCAAAGTTTAAACTGGCCCATAAAGTATTTGTAAAAATGTGAGCTTTTAAAAAGCAGCTGTATTCCAAATGCATATGACATGATAATAGCATAGTAGAAGTATTTTAATTCTGCTAAGATTATATTTTAATTTGAATTCTAAAATTTGCATAAATCAATGATAAATCAAAGTTTTTTTTCAGCAAGTAGAGACATAATATTTTCTTAAGATTTAATCAAAAACAGAAAATATTAATCTCAGATACATGGAGAAAAACAATTAATAAATAATATAACCTAAATGCATTTTCAATCCTGAGCATTTACAATATATTATTTATTAGCTGTTTCTCTCATTAAAACAGGCAAACCTCTCTATACGTATTGCCACTCAATGCAAGCCAGAATAATCAATGGATGCTAGAAGGCTTGTGCATAAAATCCCCATCTAGTGCCTACTCATCCAATATTCTCGGACTAGTTTCTGGCTTGTGGCCTTCGTTGGTGAGAAGCCTTGGATCTGAGAGCACTGCACTTAGATCTTAGGATCTAATGCAACCCTCCAGCAGCCTTCTGGCATCCATTGATTACTCTGGCTTGCACTGAGTGACAATACGTATAGTTTCACCTGTTTTAATAACTGTTAAGAGCAAGCATAAAAAATGGTGATCATGTGATGTTTATTGGCCGTTTCATATTGCTGGGATTAATATTCCCTATTTTTGACTACATTTTTATGATGAAAATTTTTCTTTTTTACAAATTTTCTATTTCTTAAGATATATAAAATTTTGAACTATGATTTTAAAGATCATTTTATTTATGTTTTGTTATCTGTAAAATTACTATTAAGATTGTTATAAAATGTAAATATAAAAAACTTGCAAATATCTAATCTATACAATACTTTATGCTAACTCCATTTTTTTTTTAAAAATAATAAATATACTTTGATATTAATATTATTATATACAAACATGCCTTTTACAAATAGTAGATGAGAAATATTATAAAATCTGAATAGTATTTTACATTTATTTCAATAAATAATCATTAAACTGTTCTTATCTATAATTTTTAATGAATTTTCAATACGATAATCTTCCCATATATATATTATTTTCTCTGTCACTTGAAAAGCAATGGACTGAGGTTTCAATGTATTATAAAAGTATTATATAAAAAAATATATTAAATACTAAAATCAAAATAATAGATAGCCTCATATTGTTTTTATTTAACGAGGTTAAACATATCTATAAAATATTGTGGAAAAAAGTTTAAGTAAACATTTAGACACATTGTGTGATGTGTAGATGTGTCTTCTTTGTGTCATGTGTAGATGTATCTTCTACAAATATTCTGTATACATATATTATAATAAAATCCCTGAGGCCGATTTAGCATAAAAGAATTGACATATTAGGGATTTCAATAAGCAAATAAATGATTTTATGGTTCATCAAATATGTAATGTTAAAAATATAAATCAATTTCATGAAACCAACAAGACTAGATAGGTTACACTATGATGATTTACAAAGCAGATATTTCATCAAACTCAATCTTTGGGCATATACTCTGAAATATCAACACTAAAAAAGTGCTCTGCAATAAACATAAAGATTATTAAAACCAAAGAAATGGTACATTTTGCTAATTTGCAAGATATAAACCATAAAAATAATTGCTATGTAAATGCTAAAGTTATTTCCCTATTGCAGTATTTTTTTCCTATCATAAATATTAAAAAATTAAATTTTTTAAAACTGAATAAAGAAACTTATGTATTTATATGACCACAACAATTAAAAATACTAAAATATAGATGTTATTAATATATTGTAACCTTTATCTAGAAAAACATTGCTTTTCACAGGATGTTTCAGAGCTATTAAATTCATTTTTTTAAAAAACTGAAATGAAAAATATTTTCATACTGGGTAAACTTAATAATGAAGAACAGACACTATCATGTACCATCAAATTTTTTTATGAATTCTATATTGATAATATTATCTTCCTTTAAAATAGGTATATAAATACTAATGTTATTTAAGTATTGTAACATTTTTTTCCTTTCACACTATATTAAATAATTTTAATTTTTAAAACTGAATAAAGAAATTTAGATATTTGTAAGCTTATAACAATTCAAGATATTGAAGGGTAGATGCTAATGCAAGCCTTTATCTAGAAGAACACCGCATTTTGAAACATTGGGAATTTAAAACACAATGTTCCACTATTATTAATTCAAATGTTTTAAAAATTGAAGTGAAAAATACCACCACACTCAGAAAAACTTAATGATAAAGCAACTATCATAGATAGCATCATGTATTGTGAAATTCTTTTGTAAATTCTAATTTGTAAATTTCTATCATTTTAATTTTAAAATCTAAAACATTTTTTCCTATCGTAAACATTAAATGATTAAAGTTTTTAAAGCAGAGTAAAGATATTCAGCTCTTTATAAGCCTAAAAACAATTAAAAATATTACACAAGGATTTCTAGTATTTAATTATTATTATAGACTGTATTTAAAATTAAGGCAAAACCAAAATTATTTTATTATATTATTTTATTAAACAATTATATTTAATTTATTATTTTATCAACACAATTATATTTAAACCAAATAATATTTTTATAAATAAAATATAACCATAACAACATTTAGGATAAAATAATCAACTTAAGAAATTAACAAAAAAAACAACACTATGCTAAACTAATTTTTTTGTTCACCTATTATTTATTAAACCTTGAAATATTAAAAGAAACTATCAATCTATATTCATGTACACCAGTAAAATATAAAAAAGAAGTTTCTACTTAAAATTGTATATATTTCATAAATACTATAGAATATTAACAATAAAGTTAGTAATAATGGAAAATGTAATACAAAATATGACAATAAAATATTTCTAAAATTGTGAATATTAATACACTAATTGAAGAATAATTTTAAAAAAAACCATTAAAGATTTAAATAACAATTATGGGTAAACTATCATTAATCTAAAAACTTGGGTTCAAAATTGATTTCAGATTCAGAAAATGTCTGGAAAAATACAAATCATCCAAATCCAAATGTGCAATTACATTAATAAAATAAAAGATGCTTAAAAATTATAAATAATATTTTTAGCATAACTTAAATATAATTAACTAGCAAATAATGCAAAAAAATAATAATTAAAAAAAAAAAATTTAAATTCATTACTTATATTTATTTAATTGATTGCAAATTTAAATTTTACCCTAAAAATTTGAATATTGTACTGTAATAAAAGTTGCACTATTTTTGTATATTGAAAATTTATTATAAAAAGACAAATATTTAAAAAGTTTATTTATAGTAATAATAAATAATTGCATTTCTTTTTTAAAAAATTAAATAAAAAACAATAATTTAAATAAATCCATTATCTACTTAGATTTACTTAAAATTTTGTTATACAAATTGGTAAAATGTTAATGAAAAATATTAAAGTATCTTTCTATGCTTTTTCAAAAACTGATGATACAAAAAGTGAATGATTCAGAAAAATTATTTTTTGTTTACATTTTGAAAATAAATATTTAGTGCAAAAATTCAATATTTTTATTTATTATATTCTGTGCAAGAGTGAGAATAACAAATAAACTGACATGACTTTTTAACAATTCAAGCTTTTTATAAAGAGGAAATGTATTTTGAGAATATATTTCTATATCAAATTAGAGTATATAATTTTGTATAAGAATAAAAACTATCACTATCTTTGTGTGTGTGTGTGAAATTCAACTGTTAGTTTAAAATATTGCAAGTTTTTTGTATTTAAAAATAATTGTATAGAAAGATAAGATTTTTCATAGAATTTAAGAATAAATTTAAATTCTTTATAGAAATTTTGTTACAGACAGTTGTTGATCACTGATCACTTGTTGTTGTTTTTTAAATCTTCATTAATGTAATAATTTAGCAATTTAACATCATAAGTTACCATCTCATTTAACTTTTCATTGATTATTAAAATTAAAGTTTTAACATATAGTCATGATTTTATTGCTTCTGGACTACAGTTCAAAATTTTCTAGAACTTTAAAGATTAATTTAATTTCTTTATAAAATTGTATTATGGATAGAAAACTGACAATATATTTTTTCTTTTTTGACATCTAAAAAAATAACAATTTGATATTAAAAATTATCACTAGATTTTATGTTTCATTTATTATTAAAATCAAATTTTTAACACAGAATTATAATTTCTTTGTTTCTGGATTGCAGACAAATTGAAATTTTTGAAGAACTTAAAAATTAATTTATTTATAAAAATATATTATAGATAAAACATTGACCATGTGGTTTTTCTTTTAAAAAAATGGAAAAAAATAATAATTTGAATTCAGAAGTTATCATTTCATGTTCCATTTTAGATTAATGAAAATAAATTTTTAACATAGAATTGAAAGTTGTTTAGTTTTATATATCATGTACACATAAGAATGTATATGCATTACATTTATTCACAGTGTTCAGATTTTAGCTGATTTTTAAACAATTCAACTTTTTCATTCATGTATACACTATGGAAACTATAGTCTGGATATATATGTGTGATGACATATTGGCTGATTTTAAAATGTTTGAAAAAAAAAAGGGCTTAAATTCATATATTTCAAAATAAAGATAGTGAACCTGTATATATATTGTAACGATCCGGAGAATATAACTTAACGTGATCTGCACTACAGGCCGCCATCTAGGCATTTGAACCTAGAAAAATTTATAAAGTAGGCAGATACGTAAGTCAAAAAAAATAAAAAAAATTTTTTTTATTTATATATTTAGATATCCGGTCGTTAGCCCAAGTCACTAGCTCAGGGAGTAGCAGAGATTTAATAATATAATATCTTATCTAATTATATTTCAATATTAAAAAAAAAAAACAAGCCACTGCCAGTAATTAACATACAAAAATTTATGGTAATTTACGCACGTGTATATATATATAAGATTTAACATTATTATTTTAATATGTTTACTTTAACATTTAACATTATTTTTACTTTTATTTTAGATTTTTAATTTACATTTTAAATTTTATACTATTATTAATTCGCATAGATTTGTTTAAAAATGTTGAGTACAGATCGGTTACATAGATTCCATGGTCAAAAACATTTCAAATAAACATAAACGAACAAAATACAAAATCATTGATACCGTCAATTGCAGAGGGAAATTTATAAGTAACCCAACAGCATTCACCATAAGATGCTTACATTAACACCAATAACTTAAAAGACATCCGAATAAATACATTTTAGATACTCACTGTAAGGTATCAGTATTTACCGAATGTCTATATATATTTTGATCGAATATGAAAACCAAAACATAATCAACCGGTAACGAACCCATGCAAGCGTCTATACCCAACTTAAATTTAATGCATCTTTATTTAGAGTGTCGAGTATGAATAGACTACATAGATTTGCATTTGAAAAGAAATATTCAATCCTTGTTTAACCTTAGGCCAAAGGTTCGCAGTCAAACCAAACTTCAATCCATCTGATATATCGATGTGTTCAATGTAATACGAATACGCAGCACAATTAGGTTAAGAGAAGAAACTGCTTCTCGTCAGATAGGAATATTACATCTTTCAGACAAGAAGAGCAATAAAAAAAAAACTCCATCAAAAGGAACAGCATTCTACGTCTTATAATCCCTTCCATAGGCAAAACGGAAGTGTGCGGCATATAATAGCGATTCTGCCCATAGCGAATCTTGTACTACATCTACTAATTACACCAATATATCCAATCCATTGATCTAATTTAACTACGAAATGAATAACCTAAGATTACCCTCCCCTAATATAACTTTACAAATCTATATAGCCATTCACGCCCGACTTAAGTTTAATATTTATATAACTAGTTTAATGAAAAACAGAAATCATAATAAAACTTAAAGAACAAATAAATAAATAAATAAATGGAAATGATTTTACAAAAGAAATATATTAAATAAAATTATAACTAATTAATAAATAACGTTGGTCAGATAGGATTCTATTTCTTAATCATTTTAAATATGGAAAGTTTTTAATTTAATGTTCATAGTGTTTCAAAATGTTTTTAAAGTTCTTATGATTTTTTTTCAACGTTCCTCTTTATTCATTGCATGCTGTTTGGAATCCACATTAAATCCCCTGACAATCCTGTTGTCCCCAGTATAAGAAAAGCGATGTTTCATTTTTCCATTTTTATAACAACTGAAGGAATTGAAAGTGCGTCTTTCAATCCCTTCACCTCCAACTCTCCAACTTAACACATCTCAGTCCTCTCTTAATAAACCCTAATAATTTCCAACTTTTCCTTTTATATTAATCTTAAGGATTGACTCAACATTACATCATCGATGATGTTGGTCTTTTTGCTGAGGTCCGATTCCATAGGGATTTCTTTTTATTTGCTAAAATTTTCTATTGTTTTCCTATCTGACCGTTGTTTATACATTTAAATGCCCAAGGGCTTATTCACTTGGACTAATTAAAATAATCATTTCCATAACATTAATTAACCTGTTTTCCAAATCCAAAGATATATTTAAAGATAAATTTAAAGATATAATTTTATCTCCAAATCTTTTTAAAATACTTTTTCTTTAATAAAGTTTTATTTTAATAATTTTTCTCCTCTGTGCGATTTATATATGTACGAGTTTAAGGTAGAATTTATTTTCAATTTTTCTGTCTTAAAAAAAATTTTTTTAATGCGAACTTTTTATTTTAATGTTTAATAATAAAAAAAATAATGTAACGTCGTCTGTGCTCGTTACATATCAGTAAACTTGCTTAAAAAAAAATTAACAAAAAAAAAAAAATATTTTACTTAGGGTTAGTAATTACGGTACACGATTAACAAAATTTACAAACATTCGGTTAGTATAAAGACTATATATATATAAAATGTTTACTATCGCTTTCCTAAGGACCATTTACATCTACGCCTCCTCACCACAAGAGTTCTATTATTTTTTTATTTTTTTTTATACATTGAAATATAATTAGATAAGATATTATATTATTAAATCTCTGCTACTCCCTGAGCTAGTGACTTGGGCTAATGGCCGGATATCAAAATATATAAATAAAATTTAAAAAAATTATTTTTTTGACTTACGTATCTGCCTACTTTAAAAATTTTTCTAGGTTCAAATGCCTAGATGGCGCCCTGTAGTGCAGATCACATTAAGTTATATTATCCGGATCATTACAACTGGTGCCCAACGTGGGAGAAAAATTATTAAAATAAAACTTTATTAAAGAAAAAGTATTTTAAAACTAAATTTTAAAAAGATTTGGAGATAAAATTATATCTTTAAATTTATCTTTAAATATATCTTTGGATTTGGAAAACAGGTTAATTAATGTTATATAATGATTATTTTAATTAGTCCAAGTGAATAAGCTCTTGGGCATTTAAATGTATAAACAACAGTCAGATAGGAAAACAATAGAAACTTTTAACAAATAAAAAAATCCCTATGGAATCGGACCTCAGCGAAAAGACCAACATCATCGACGACGTAATGTTGAGTCAATCCTTAAGATTAATATAAAAGGAAAAGTTGGAAATTATTAGGGTTTATTAAGAGAGGACTGAGATGTGTTAAGTCGGAGAGTTGGAGGTGAAGGGATTGAAAGACGCACTTTCAATTCCTTCAGTTGTTATAAAAATGGAAAAATGAAACATCGCTTTTCTTATACTGGGGACAACAGGATCGTCGGGGGATTTAATCTGGATTCCAAACGGCATGCAATGAATAAAGAAGAACGTTGAAAAAAAATCGTAAGAACTTTAAAAACATTTTAAAGCACTATGAACATTAAATTAAAAACTTTCCATATTTAAAATGATTAAGAAATAGAATCCTATCTGACCAACATTATTTATTAATTAGTTATAATTTTATTTAATATATTTCTTTTGTAAAATCATTTCCATTTATTTATTTATTTGTTCTTTAAGTTTTATTATGATTTCGGTTTTTCATTAAACTAGTTATATAAATATTAAACTTAAGTCGGGCGTGAATGGCTATATAGATTTGTAAAGTTATATTAGGGTAGGGTAATCTTAGGTTATTCATTTCATAGTTGAATTAAGTCAATGGATTGGATATATTGGTGTAATTAGTAGATGTAGTACGAGATTCGCTATGGGCAGAATCGCTATTATACGCCGCACACTTCCGTTTTACCTATGGAAGGGATTATAAGACGTAGAACGCTGTTCCTTTCGATGGAGTTTTTTTTTTATTGCTCTTCTTGTCTGATAGATGTAATATTCCTATCTGACGAGAAGCAGTTTCTTCTCTTAACCTAATTGTGCTGCCGTATTCATATTACATTGAACACATCAATATATCAGATGGATTGAAGTTTGGTTTGACTGCGAACCTTTGGCCTAAGGTTAAACAAGGATTGAATATTTCTTTTCAAATGCAAATCTATGTAGTCTATTCATACTCGACACTCTAAATAAAGATGCATTAAATTTAAGTTGGGTATAGACGCTTGCATGGGTTCGTTACCGGTTGATTATGTTTTGGTTTTCATATTCGATCAAAATATATATAGACATTCGGTAAATACTGATACCTTACGGTGAGTATCTAAAATGTATTTATTCGGATGTCTTTTAAGTTATTGGTGTTAATGTAAGCATCTTATGGTGAATGCTGTTGGGTTACTTATAAATTTCCCTCTGCAATTGACGGTATCAATGATTTTGTATTTTGTTCATTTATGTTTATTTGAAATGTTTTTGACCGTGGAATCTATGTAACCGATCTGTACTCAACATTTTTAAACAAATCTGTGAAAACTAATAATAGTATAAAATTTAAAATGTAAATTAAAAATCTAAAATAAAAGTAAAAATAATGTTAAATGTTAAAGTAAACATATTAAAATAATAATGTTAAATCTTATATATATATATGTGCGTAAATTACCATAAATTTTTGTATGTTAATTACTGGCAGTGGCTTACTTTATTTTATTTTTTTTAATATTGAAATATAATTAGATAAGATATTATATTATTAAATCTCTGCTACTCCCTGAGCTAGTGACTTGGGCTAACGACCGGATATCAAAATATATAAATAAAATAAAAAAAATTTTTTTTTTTTGACTTACGTATCTGCCTACTTTATAAATTTTTCTAGGTTCAAATGCCTAGATAGCGCCCTCTAGTGCAGATCACGTTAAGTTATATTCTCTGGATCGTTACAATATATAATGTAATGATGTATTTTATAGCAAAAAAATTTTAACTAAGAAAAAAAATTTTTTTTTAATGTTTACATTATGGGAAGGAGATTTTATTAATAAATAATAAGAGAATAATGTAATCTAAAAAAGAGAAACTAAATACAAGTAATTTATTAGTAAAAATATTAGTCACATGCTATTGTCAATATTTTTTAAGCCAAAAATATTACTACAGTGTTTACAAATTTAATTATATATAATAATTTCAAAATACAAAAAATAGTATTAGTTTTAGCGTTTTATTATTAAAATAATATATTATATATATTTGCAACAGTTAAAAAAGTATTATATGGGTGTACACATATAAAGAATATATTAATGGAGCTTTTCTTATAAGCAGGCTAATCTGAAATTTTTCATATGTGATTACAAATAAATATTTTATTTTTTTATGAAATAATAATAATTCATTGATTTTACATTTAAAAAATCAGATTTGTGAATCAAAGATTAACATATTAAAAAACACCTCAAAAGGAGATACAGATATTACTTTAAAATGAAAGATTAAATCTTTCTATCAAAATAATTTTTGAAACTGAATCAAAATCATTATCACATTAAAAGGTTTTCACTGATTTTGAATAAAACAAAATTATCTACAAAATACATCAGTACATAAATAAATAAAATTATATACATTAAAATAATAAAATGTGTATACCTTAAAGAAACACAACATATGACTTTAAGATATACATATAAGTGTAAATAAAGACAAATATTATTTATATATTTATAAGTTAATGGATAAATAATGAAATATTATGTTTGAGTTGTTTTTTTTTCAGAGTAAATGATTGTTTAAAAATAGATGAAACGTATATATATATATATAATGTGTGTATACTTCAAATATTTTATTTTAGGCCAATACAAGCAAATTTATGCTTTAATGAAAATTAAATATATAATTTGAAGTATATCATAGAAGAAAGCATTCATTTCATGAAACTTATTTTTTTATAATTTATGAAAATTAGAAAAAATTAGGGAGAAAAAAAATAATTAAAAAACCTTTTCAATTAAAGTTTTACAACATATTTCAAACGACCCACTACTCTCCACACTATCTCACAACTCTGATACATTTGAACACATATATGATGAAAAGATAAATAATCACCAATATACGTATTTCATGTGAGATAGTGTGGAGAGTGGTGGGTCATGTGATGATCTGTGATCATATACCCTATATATTACATGTATGGACACAGGTATATATATAATGTGCCTGTGTGTTTCATTTATAACATATTTCAAAGTAAATTTAATCAGAAAAAAGATAATGTAAATAACTAATTATATAATATATAGAGATGCATATAAAACCTAAATAGGGCAAATCAAAAAGCAAAAATAAAATTAAAAAACAGTATTAATAAACATTTATGATTCATTAAATATATGTATACCAAAACACAAAATTTATATTAAATTACTTCAATCTAGCCAAAAACTAATTACAAGAAATGTGTATTCATACTCATAATGTTTTCATTAAAAATTATTAACTAAAACTTAGTTTAAATTGACTATTCAATATAATTTTCATGAGGAAAAGGTTCAAAATAAAAGAGATGAATCAATTACAGTTTGATCGCAAAAATAAATACAGTATGAATTCTATAAAGTAATTATGAATATTATCACAAAAATAATTATGAATTGTTTATAATGTAAACAATAATAAATAAATAAATACAAACAAACAAAAAAATTTTGCAAAACAACTTCTATTCAAGGAATAGAATAAACAAAGAATGCATGATGAATGAACTCCATTATAAAAGTTAAATAAAATCTGATGAAAAAAGGAAACTGTGGCAGACCTTTGTGTAAATTGAGAATATCCAAACTTAATGTATACACCATTAATTTAAATATATGCACAAACATAAATGAACATTTCTAAAATATATTTTCAAGTAGTCCTAATAGTATTTGAGAAATAATTTTAAAAAAAAAAAACAGAATTTGTCAATAGTACAAATGCATCCCCAAGTGCCCATATTCTTTTGTATGTGTATAACAATAACAATCAATTACATAACTTATTACATCAAAAAGTTATGAAATATAATATATAAATTAAAACATTAAATTATCCTCTTCTATACTCATCATGAAATAAGATATTAGAGTGCATATACATTAATAGAAAACTTTAGAATTGGAAATTATGCTAAGTTTCATTGGGCCAGTTTCAAGGAAACAATATGTAAAAAGCTGGGCAGAGTTGATGAAGAGAATTCCTCTGAAACAACAATTATGAACTTTGTAATGTTATAGCTAATAATTCAGAAAACTATTATATACATCATTTAATATTTTATTTCATAGCAGAGCATTTTTAAATATTTTTATTCACATATATACACACAGAAAAACTATCATTCGACACCCAGTATTTATATTCTTATTCAAAAATAAACAAAGAAAATGCATTAAATAAATAATTATTTACTTACTTTATTAATCCAATGTATTCTACCAATAATTTTTAAAGATGCTAAAACCCACCATGAGTAACATACATCAGGCAGTTTCTCGGGTCTTCCTGAAATTCAAATATATGTAACAAATTATAATTTGCCAAAAAAAAAAATTCTGTTTATATTTAAGAATTTTAATAACAAAACTGTTTTTCAATTATGGAAAAATAAAATTTAAAAAAATCATTTTTACCCAGAAAAATTACATTATGAAAAATGGAGTTAATAAGATTTAGATTTGCAGGTCTCAATGTTAAAATGAAAAAATTAGGAGAAAGAAAAAACAACCCATAAATTAAAGATTTGTTTGGCTCCAAAATCAATTATGTAATTTATGTTAAATATCAGTTGCATTGCTAAAATTATTTAGAGACATAAAAAAAACTAGAACTTAAGATCATTTCATCAAAAACTAAAATAGACAATGTTTGTTAAAAATGTTAGTCATCCCCCCCCCTCTATAAGTTTCATATTAATAGAGATAAGTTTTAATTGCAATTTTTGATATACAGTGTATAATGCAGCTTCACTGTATTCTATTCTATAATCAGCAGCAATTTAGCCCAAAAAAATATAACTGATAGTCATTATTTAACATTTAGTGGCAGAATGTTTTCTTAATTAATTTTGCAAGTTCTTGCTCTATAAACCTTAATGTAATTTCTCCTAATACACTATCAAACATAAAAACTTTTTATTAGCAAAAGTCTATTAAAGGGTCTCTCATCTTATTATTGCTGAAAGAAGAATGTGAAAAATTCTAATTTCAATGAACAACTAATGAAATAAGCCCTGTAACTGAAAATTAACACTGCCAAAGATCCAGGTTCAATGTCTCTGAATGCTACCTTATAAATCTTTTCATGTGAAGTATTTCATTGAGTATTTATTCAATAATACCTAACATTGATTTTTGAAATTTCTTTGTCATCTAATATTTGGAAAAATTTTGTGGCTCTCTATTACAGTACTTAGTGTTTCCAAAGTGCTTGATAAAATTCTGATTTTATGTCACTATTAAAATTGCTTCTGATAAAGTATCTTATCAATGATTTCTTAATTTTTGAAGTACTTTTGAAAGATTCTCAATATTTGCTGTTGCAATTTCTATTAAAATACTTTTAGATTGTAATACTTTATTTTTGTCATGAGCAGCTATCAATATTTTAAACTATAATATACAAACAATTATTGCTTTAAATGAATAAATACCACTTTAACCCAACTGCCTCAGAATGACTTTGTTTGATAAAATTCCAAGGATCATCACTTCAGTTAATAATTAGTTTTTATACAATTGGTCTTACTAACTCAATTTTACAGTTCCAATAAGTTTATCATAATCCATGAAAACAACAGTTTTATCTAATAAAAGTTTCCATCTACTAGAACTAAAGCTGGAAAATATATATAAGTATTTTAATAATGATTCCAACACAAGTGTGTTGTAATCATTATTAGTTATTTGAAAATAATATTATGGACAAATTTATGTTTGACCATTATTAAGGATATCAGTATTTTATATATCAAAAAAAAAAAAAAAAAAATACAACTAAAGCAATATTTGACTAAATTTACATTTATTAAATTAAGTGGAAGTCAATAGAAAATAGATTTGTTTCGTTTTTCAATAAAAGACTGAATATCTTTTATTTTTCCAGATGTTAGCATTAATATTATATCTTCAACTTTCACAATCTATATAACAATAATTTCCAATTTATTTAATCATATTATTAATTTTGTTACAATTTCTTCATCTGTATTATGACAACAATAAAAACATTAAATAAATCTTTTCTGAATAATTCATGTTTGACTACCAAATTCTTATACACATACTGTAATATTAAAACTTTTGTTAAGCATGCGAAAGATCAGGAATGGCACTACAATAATTAATTGAATAATATGCTGAATTTTTTTTTTTTAATTTTATATTCAAAAGATCATAATTGATCATTAAAATCAATTCATTTTGTGTATTCTAAAATATATAAAGAGCTTGGAGTCATTCCCTTTTTTATGTTGGTATTCATGCATTAATGATGTTCCTTAAATAAACGGATCATAATTAGAAAATAATTCTAATAAACTTTAAAAATTGCCATTATGTGGATAAGTAACTTCTTGATTTTCATTACAGAATGGTAAATATCTGGTTGTTAAAAATATAATCGCATCAATCAATCTTTTCACAAGTTCTCTGAATTTATTCATCTGATTATTAATTTCCATTTCACAACTCATACTTACCCCTTCATCTATAGATTAAGAAGCATTCTGTCACTTTAACATTCTCAGTGTAATTGTAATTTTTAGATGGCAGATAAATATGTAAGCAAAAAAATACCATTCTTATTTTATTGGATAACATTCTTTTGGTTTAAGTCAAAAGACAATTTTTTTTTTTATCCTTACAAAATAAAAGACAAATAATGGAGTATAAAGTTACTTTGCTAGAATTTTAATATAACAAATCTTGAATTAACTTTTCTCAGCTATTAGCTGATTTTGAATTTTAAAAAATAAGATGATCAATCCTTTAAAATTTTTTGCATTAACCTTGACAATCCAAGTAAATTCTTATCAGATAATACTCCATTACTAACTACTAATTGTCAGTCTTTATCATTTAAAATCTCAAGCTGATGTTCCCAAATCTTTGCAATTAAAATAATTGAAAAAAAAGTAATGTGCTCATAAACTTAACTTTCATTTTCTATTTATTGTTTTTGATTTTCAGTTTCATTTTTTTGATTTGTGTTGTTAATTTATTGTTGATTTGGTAAATTATACTCATCAATTGGCTCATTTGGTAACATAACTATCCTGACCCATCTCAGGAACATAATCTTTTTTTTTTTCAAATCACTTATCTTTTTTCTCTACCACCTTTTTCTTTCTTGATATGTGTCAATACATAATTGAAGGATTTATTCAATAATAAAAATAATTTACTTTGTTGTTATAAAAATGTATTACTATTATAATTTTTTTGTTTATTATAAAACTATAATTTGTAATCTTTTTTTTTTTTTTTTGATCACTTAAAAAAAATCTGATGAGAAAAAGGAAAAAGTTACGATTGTATTATTAGACTTATTGAATGGGAATGGGAAAACTAAGCAATAATATATAAAAAAACTACATAATCTAATTTATGTACTAAAGAAAGCATTTGAATAAAAAGTTGGCATCTGTTAAGTAATTACTAAAGTTTAACTTTTAATTAATATTTTACAGTTAATAAGTTTAAGTATAAGTTCTTATTTTTTAAGTTATATTTAGATATTTGCCTTTCCAATGTCTGTATCAATCATTTTTAGCCATAGAACATTTAATTTTAATCAATTTTTCCTTTAAATTTTCATAAAAAGCTTTTGTATCTTTGGTCAAAAGATAAATTTTTAGTATTTTCTTGCTGATTAAAAATCCACACATATTAGAAATTTTGTAATAATCACCTAATTAATTTTATATCCAAACCAACTACTTTTCTCCACGTCTTTTATCTTATTTTTTTTGTCTTCCCCCCCCCCCATTACTATATATATTTACAATTGAAACTAAATATATACATACATATTATAGTTAAATATGAAAATTATTTCCATATTATCTTTTATAATATTAATCTTTATTGTAATTTAAAAATGAAAAGAACTAGTACATTGAAATTAAAATATATATTACTTATTCAATATTTTTAATGTCATATTATGTAATATATATATATATACACATTATCAATAAATGAGAATTCTTAAAATTAAAAATCTTATTAGATATTTGTGAAATGTTACTTTAGACAATATACAATAATAGACTAACTAATGACTTTATTTAAGTACAAAGGATGTGTATTTAAACAGAAACATATGAAATGTAAATAACATTAAGATCAATTCTAGCTTAAAACAGGCAAAACTTACTATACGTATTGTCACACACAGCAAGCTAGATAATCAATGGATGCCAGAAGGCTTGTGCATAAAATCCCCATCTAGTGCCTACTCATCCAATATCCCCAGACTAGTTTCTGGCTTGTGGCCTTCATCAGTGAGGAGCCTTGAGAAGATCCAAGGCTCCTCACTGATGAAGGCCACAAGCCAGAAACTAGTCTGGGGATATTGGATGAGTAGGCACTAGATGGGGATTTTATGCACAAGCCTTCTGGCATCCATTGATTATTCTAGCTTGCTGTGTGTGACAATACGTATAGTGAGTTTTGCCTGTTTTAACAACAGTTATACACAAGCATAAGAGGTGGTGTTTATGTGATGTTTATTGGCTTAATTCTAGCTTAACTTATTTGTTTCAGGCCCTGCTTTTCGATAGATAGTAACTTCATATACAGATAGACTATCATTAATCCAAACATCTAATTCAAACTCTATTATATATTTATTGATTTGAAAATTTTTCAGAAATAAACAATGTTACTTAAACTTTTAATTATATTAGTAAAATGAAACTAAATTGTAATATATTAGCATAAATTAGATATAACTTATTAATAAATATTCCTTTAAAAAAATTATTTAATAAAATATTTACTTATTATGAAGTAATGTTTGCAATGGTGACAAAAATTTTACTGCACTTAATAAAAATGGCACTATTTTTGTATACTGTAAAAATGGTGTAAACTTATTTAATATAATAATTTAAATACATATATTCTTTTGATTAAACAGATTTTTAAAAATGCATCTAAATCCATTATCAACTTACATCTTCTTGAAATTTTGCTTTTCTAAATTGATAATAAAATTCAGAATAAAAGTTAAAGTATCTATCTTTGTAGCTTTTTGAAATCTGGTCTAAAATAAAAATGGCATTTTATGGAAATTATTTTTGTGTTTATGTTTTGATGGTAAATGATTAGATTAGAATTACAAATATGTTGTTCTTATACTACAAACAGAAATAAAAATAAATAAACTAATAATTTTAATAATTCAATGTCTTCAAACAAAAAAATGTATTCTGAAAAACATATTTCTACATTGAATTCACTTGAACAGACATTAATGTTGACATTTTTTCTTTGTCTTTTTTTTTTTGAGAATGAACTTTTAAAATAGAATCACAAATGTTGTGATTTCAGTTGTTATAGGCAATGCAAATAATATATATTCTTACAACTTATGGGTAAATTTAATTTCTTCATAAAAGAGTATTAAAAAAACAATACCGTTTAGCAAGTAGCTAACATAAGTTTGCATTGACATTAAAACTCTAATCACATTTTATGGATTGTTTTATTTTAAAAAACGAATTTTTATGTAGAAAATCACAAATTTCTTGCTTTTAAAGATTACTGTATAGAAAATTTCATATAGTTTAAGCATTAAGTTTAACTTCTTTACAAAACTATGTAGTGAATATAAAACTGAAATGTTTTTTTTTTCCTTTTAATTAAATAACTTAGCAATCTGATACTAGAAATTGTTAACTTATAAAATTGATTTCATTTGCTATTAGAAGTATTGAATCACAATTTTATTGTTTTTGAGCTGTGCAAACAATTGGGAATTTTATGCAACTTACACATAAATTTAATTTCTTTATAAAAATATATTATAGGCAGAAAACCTTTATTGATGTTACCTAAATGGTGATTTGACTTTAGAAGTTATCATTACATTTTATCTTTCATTACTAAAAATAAACTTCTAACAATAGAATCATACTTTCTTTGCTTTATAAAATATATTATCTGATAAAAAAAACCCTGATTATGTGTTTTTCCTTTTAAACCATCAAACATGACATGACATGGCGCTATTATATGGAGAGTTTAGTCTCTGTTTTTCCTTATTTCAGCTAAAGAAATAGGTAATTTGATATTAAAAATTGCCATCTTTTTTCTCTTTCATTTTTAAATTAATGGTAATAAATTTTAACATAGATTTGCAATTTTTTTTTTATGTATTATATACAATTGAAAATATATTAATAGGTACTTATATAGCATTCAACATTTAATCTGTTGTTTTTTTTTTAAATTCAACTTTTTCATTAATATATGCATTACAAAAATTGTAATCAGTGTATATTTTTGACATACCAAGTTAACTGATCTGAAAGTGTTCAGAAAACAAGTTTAAATTCATGCAATTCAGATTAATACTAGTGTCCTATATATTGAATATATCAGTAAATCAACAGGAAATGTGTGAAAGACAAAAAATTATGTATTATTATTAATAATTCACTTTTCGTCTGATTTGATTTACTTAAATTTATAATATTATTAAAGGGACTCCACCTCCCTGTTGCTTCCAGTGCCCATTCCCTCCCAGGGCATGCTCCCCTCAACTCCACCCTCTCAGTAGTAAAACTCTGCTTCTATCCTCTCTTTTAACAAACTCTGGAACAAAGAAAACAAGAGCTTATAAAAAAATATTTCTTTATATTTCTTTCCATACAAAATTTTTAACATATATATTTAACACACTACATTTTATTACTTTATTAACTAAGCCAAAACAAGTTTATTTTAAATAAATAATTATTAATCGTTTTTTATTACAGATGCTGTGTTTCTATGAGATTAAAAATTTTATTTTACTCACATTTATTTATCAAATCATATATATTAGAATCTTATAAAAAAGTTGCCAAAAATGTTCACAATAAAGTATTGTTTATCTATGAGAAGAAATTCAAATTTCATTTTTCCGCATTAACTATTTCATAAAATGCAACTTTATTCTTTTTTCTTTAACATATATTTAATATATACACAGTGCATTTTATTATTTTATTAATTGGACCAGAGCAAATTTATTGTTAAATAAATAATTATTAATATTTTTCACAATACTGTATTTTTTTACTAGACTCACTGATTCTGTGAGATTTTTAACAATTTGTTCTTTTTTATAATGGTAGTCAGACAGGAGAAATTTTAGTATCCTATTAACAGATTCATGATTTTTAGTAAACGGCATCATTTGATTCTATTTCTGTTACATAAAATCATCACTTATGATTTGACATATATATATATATATTTTTTAAAAGACTTTATTTGCAACATCAAATTTGGTAGGCCTCCTATAATATTCAGGCTGCTATCTACAGACTCATATGACTTTACTCCCACTTTCCATTTGGCAATTCTGATTATGACAAAAATGTTTTTATTTATTTTTTAAGAATTTTCAAAATTTTAAAAATTTCCTGTAGATTTTTATTCTTAATTATAAATACAAATGTAAGTTGGAGCAATTTTAAAGAGGGGGGGGGTTAATTTAAAGAACACCCACAAGTATTAACACCTTTATACAGTGTACTATATTCCTGTTTATTAAATCACTAAATAATGAAATATTAAAATTTAAATCCAAACATATTGATTGCAACATGCTTTATTAAAACTAAAACATTATTTTTTTGTTTCTAATGTTCCAGCTATTTACTATCGCCCTTTTCAAGGGTTAAAACAATGCAAAAATTGTTGCAAATATACTACTATATGTCTAAAAAAAAAACAGATATTATATATTACAAGCATATATATAAAACTACATAATTTGAAAAAAAATAATAATAATGCTAAAAATATATAAACAATGTAGCAATATTTTTGTCCCCTAAAAATATTACTTTACACTTTTTTCTATCTTATATCATATTTAATATATAATACTAAAAAAATTCCCTCTATTTTTTCAGATGTATAATAATTTGCACTAATATTTTGTATTCTTTAAATCCTTGGAAAAAGTAATAATAAATAACTGAAACAGTAGAAATAAAAATGTTTGTGATTCAGAAAGCACTAAATGAAGGTTTTTTTTAAAAAAAAAAAAATTGAAATTTTACTTTTTAATTAATGACTTGCTACTAGATGACTAAAATAATAATATAACATACTACATTTTTAAAGAAATTTACTATATTTATATCTAACTATATACAATAATATTGTACTTATTTAACTATTAGAGAGTTAATATTTAAGATGAAAACATTTTACATTCATATACATACATAATCTATATTCATAATGTTTAATTTTTTTTTTTCATTAATACAAAAATTATTCTTAAAGTAATAAGTCAGCATACATGAAAATATAAATTATCAATTTATTTAGATTGTCAACAATTCATATATAATCTGAAAGGTTTCACCACTGTGCATAATCAGTATATATCATTATTTACAATTATAATCAATGTAATGTAGGATAAAAATCTCTCTAAAATTAATTCAGCTCTTACGATCTATATCTTCATACATCACTCAAGCAAATTTCCTTATCTCATCCACTTCACATGTAGTTTCTTTCTAAGTCTTTTGTAATATCTTGGAGTAAAAATTTAACATTTTAATTGTCCAGCTAATGTTATCCCTTCTAGCAATATGTTCAACCCAACAATATTTCAGCCATATAATTCTTTCAATATCAATGATACTTGATTATTCCCTCCATTTATTTCACTTTTAATTATCTTTTGTTAATCCCAACATGTATCTCCATGCTTTAAGTTGTGGTGTGAAGTATCTCTGTATTGTTTTTTTTTTATTAAGTGTCGAAATTTCAAATCCATAAATAAGCAATAAAAGACACTTATTAAAACTTTTTTTCTTTCAAAGATATATTTACTTTTAACATTATTTCCACTAAACCAATCATCCAAGTCTAATTCTATGATTAATTTTATCATTTGTTTCTACATACTAAAAATCTGACTAATGTATTATAATTAAGTTCTTTTAATTCATTACTATCAATTTTTATTTTCAAGAGTATATGATGATATTGTTGATATCAATCTTTATTTTCTTTTTTTTTAGAAAAAAAAAAACATTGACACAGCATCAACTATAAAATATGAATGTCTATAAATAATATCCATTTATTTTTATTCCCTTAGTTTCTTATTTTAACCAACCAATATGCTTCAGTAAAATTACTATAATAAGTTTTGAAAATAGAATATTTTTTATCAATATTAGTCTTCTTAATGCCATCACACAATTTAACCACTGTTGTTACATTATGATAAATATTTACAGAATTTGATACCATCCTGGGTATATATCATTATGCTTCAAAAATACCAATCACTGCAAAAATGCTTATACAATTTAAATGATTTTTCATAATATATAAATCCAAAACACAATGGCAACATCATAGTCATTAACCTTTTCTATAACTTCTAAATAATCTACTATGTTTTAATTACATTTAAATCTATCTTATTCCACTCATTGGTTTGAGTTTTAAGATACTCAGTAGACAAGTTTTAATGATCTCAGTAAATAGTAAAAGAGTGACAGGTTCATAATTTCTAATTTATTTATTTTTTTCAGCTTTCTTAAATACCAATTTCACTTCTGCATTTTTCCAATCATCTGGTATACCTTTATCATGTAGATATTTGGTTTAAAACAATGCTGATAATTTTTCTATTTTTTCAACTACTTTTTTTAATAAAAAAATCTACAATAATTTCATAATTTCCTGAAATCTATCTAATATTGATAAATTTAATTGCATGTTTTACCTATTCATTTAAAATATTTGAGAATTAAATTAGAAAATAAAGCATTTGAAACAAAATATTTGAAATTTCATAAGATATCATTGTTGTAAACGCTTATTTTATTTTATTCATTCTTTATTACTATATGATTATTTGTAAAAAAATTTCCACAGACTTCATTACACATCCTTTTTTATTTTTAGTAATGAGGCTATCTTTTCTTCTTACTGCTAAACCAACTTTTTTTTCAATATCAAATATTGTTTATATTTGTGAGATTTGTTCTCAATAGCTTTCATTGACATTTCAAAGTATATTTTTCCATGCCATCATTAATTCTACAATTCCAAATACTCAGATCTTCTAGATGACTCATTTTAAAAAATATTTTTATTTTTTTTCTTTTCATTATACTATGTCTTGTCTCAATTGAAAAATTACTGGGAAATTGTTGGTTCGTATTAATTATCTGTGCATCAGTTTAAATATCGGATATCTTCTTATTGATCCCATTTTTAAGTTTGAGTTTCTTTCAAAATCTATTCAAATTTATTTAAGAGTTTGAAAATATAGATATATCAACTGTTAATATTGTTTTTAACAATAACTTTGGATAAGATATATTTTGCATTTCATTAATTCATGTTTAACCTATCAAGTATATTATAGTCCTGAAAATACATATTTTCTGTTAGTCAATATATAATTCAACTGTAAAGTGTTCAATCATTTGAATGCTTCTATGTTCATTTCCATTTTGGATTTTTCTAAAAAAAAAAATAATAATAAAATCATAATATACCATTTTTCTTTTCTCTACAAATTCATTTCTGACTCCATATCCAAACTGACCTATAAGCATTTACATCTTTTAATAGTTCTCTGCTTTTAGCATTAAAATCTTCCATAATATGAGATTTGACATGATCAAAAATATTCTATACTTAAGAATAGAGATCTTTTACTTCATACTAATTAGAACTTACATAATCCTGAATTATCTGCATTTGATATCTTCTAAATTTGAATAATTAATTTTGCCATTCAATCTGACCAAATTTCTTTCATTTATTTAAATTATTTAATTACTATACAATCCCGCAACATTATAGACCAATTACAAAAAATAATATTGAATAAAACTAAGAAATAGCAAAAAAATATACAAAGAATATAAGTAAAATTATAAAAAAAAAAATACATCGGAGAAAATATTAAAAAAAAAAGACAATCATAATAAAATAATGATCACATTTTCTAATAAATATACTTTTTAGTTATAATGAATCCATTTCATTTGTCCTTTCAATATTTGAGACTTTGTACTTTCAAGTTACTTATATCTGCACCGTTTTTTCTAATTTCACAAACAATGACTCATTTAATATTAAAAAGTTATTTGAGTTTATACAATGTTCATTCAGTTAAAAATGATTTATAGTTGAAAATACCTAAATAAATAAAAATCATCATCTAGGCTAGATCTGTAATCCAATAATTTTTAAAAGCTTTTGCTTCAGTTACCAATCTTGCTTGATGACTTCAGATTCCATAAAATGAAAGCTATAATTTATTTTAGTTTGTTTTGATTGCAACTATAAAAAGAGAATCAGCATTCATACACACATGCACATATTTATCATGTCTTCAAGAAAACCCAACTGATATCTCAATTAAAAACTATCATGCATCTGAAAAGACAATAACATTTTCTTTATTTTAAACTCACCACACTGGCTAAATCATGTTAATGAGCAACCCATTCACATTTATATCAAATAAATAATCATATAAGAGCTGCAACAGTAAGATCATATGGAATGGATTTTAGAAATATGCTCTGTTTAGTTCCTTTAAGACCTCAAAAAGAAATCAAAATATCTTTTATGTTAACAATATATATATATATATATATATGTATTATATATATATATATATATATATATATATATTCCAATACATCACTTATATAGAATATACATTAAAAATTTAATCTTATTAGCATAAATGCCAACAACAATATCATAAGGAAAACCAAGATTTCTCATAGAAGGATTATATGTCATAGAATGACATAGTACCTAGCACAATTGACAGTCTGTTTTAAGTTAGAATCTAAATACCAAGAGCAATATCCCTTCTCTTCAGTGTAATTCCTGATATTTATGTTAGCATGTATATGGTCAATGACACATGGTACTATTTAAACTTTCAGAGTATTTACTTTTATCCATAGCATTATTTATTATTATATATTTTTTTTTTTTTTTTTTAAAAAGTTAGTTATTGGTAAAAATTATATAACAATGGCATTTTTAGAGATCTGCCCTGTTTATTTATAATATTAAGTAATAAATCCTTACATATATATCAATATTGATATATTGGGGAATGATTGTAGTAATATAAGATATTACATGCATTACTAATATTGCCCAATAAAAAACTTTCCATTACGAAGGTCCACATATAAATTAGTTTTCATAATTATCATACATTTATCATGAACTATGAGTGCAAACATATTTTATTTACATTATTATTTATAAATTGTGTCTGCTATTCTATTACATGCATTTACATATGTTTATAACAGATAAATACTATATCCCCCAATACACATGACCACATATATGTGAATAGGATAAATGATCTCCAATATATGCATTTCATTATCATTTTCACATTATGTCGTCATGTAAAACGGTTATATAAGATGGAGTGGGTGGCTGAAAGGAACTTGAAATCTGGATTCAAATCCCCTCTAATTACTTCTAGCTTAAATATATACATATATATTATACTTGTATGTAAATATAACAGATACATATATAAATGTGTGTACATTTATAAGAGGGTTAAAAATTCAAGCTATTTATTTTTGTCATAGATATGCATTATTTAATATTTTATCCAACAGTTTCAGTTTTATGCTTTTAATGTGTTTCAAATATAATATTTTCCTTAATTGTTTTAAATGATTTAAAGCAATTTTTATATTTGTCAGCTTCAATTTCATGACTTTTTTTTAAAAAAAAAAAAAAACACTGCTAAAAATTAAACTATATAAGGTATTGAATTTTAGAATTTCTCTATGACCTTACTCAAGTGTATTAGTTTACTGCTCATTTAGTGGTTGGCTACTATACTGTAATATGATCAGAAATAACAAAAGACTAATTTGTTCATTACTCAGGTAACAACAGAAGATGTTGTGATTGTGTTACCTGTTGAATGCTATATTTTTGCATCACAGAAAAAAATATAAACAAATAACACTGTTCACTTTATTATCAACATTAATTCTTAGTTAGTAACACTATCTAGCTGCATTGTCAGAGGAATATTTTTAAGAATATATACTTCTATCTTAATAAAACAATATTGATCTTGAAAATTGTGTAAATTACTTTTACCGAACTGTATTAGATAATTACTCATGAATCTTAAGAGACAGAGAGGAAAAAAAACTTTTTTACAATCTCTTATTAAAAGCTTCTAACTTTAGACTTTGATAAATCAATAAAAATTCTCAGTTTTCTTGTATTCTTTTTTAAAATCCAGTTTTAACTAAAACTGTTTGTGCATGTTTGTGGATATACATACATGTACATATATGCACTCCATTACGATCTTTAAAGTTTTCAGATTTATTTTTTAAGTAACATAAATCATAAAAGATTTATTTAATAAGACAATGAAGCCAATTACTCATGGCTTTAATAGGTTTATAAAAGTAAACAATAAAAATAAAACAATATTTATTTTATCTTCACATGCATTATATATTTACAAACATATTTTTATACAAATATCTGAAAGTATATGCCTACAATCCCCCTCACCCTCACTTCTTTCTCTTTTTATATACAGTATTTATATAAATGACCTCAATTATCATGATTAATTATGAATCAAAAAATGACTTATGGTAATAAATATTCTTATAATGAGGATTTAATTCCTGTAGGTATAATGAAAATAAAGTTTAAATAAGCAAATAGTACAAAAAAAAAAACAGGTATAATAGAAGATCAGAAACCTAATATAACCCAAGAAATTGTGAATCATAGAAAAAAATCAAGATGGATAAATGAGATAAGAAAGTTACTGGAGTGACATGGAGAAGCTATACATTAAAGAAACTGAGTTAATTTTGAAAATCATTTTGCAACGAATTGAAAAGATCACTTACAAAATTTAGATATTGACATATTGTACATAATATAGGTAGCTTTATTTTTCTTAAACAATATTTATATATATGACTCATTAAAATAGATAAAATATTTCTTAGAAGTAAACAATGTTTTCTTATTACAATTATTTATCTATTTTCATGATTTTTAATTAAATCAAAGAAATTGTTACTTTAAATTTGAATAAATTATGTAAAAATTTAACAAAACTTCTCTGCTTGAATATTTTTATATACATTAAAAACACAGATCATTCATTAATATTAAAAAAGTTATACATCTCAATGATGTAAAGAATTCATTCAAATTTATGAAAACAATTCATTAAAATTTGTGATGCAGCTCTTGCTAGAATAAATTATATTAAGGGAATGGTAAGCCATGGCAAACTACCACATAAACAAACACAAACATAATACAGTATCTAAAATTAAAGTGGAAGTTACTCTACCCTCCCCCCAGTGATCCATATATAAACTAATACAAATCCATCAATAAATGAAAAAGTACAGAATGAACTCACCTCCTTTAGCTATGTTCATATTTAAGCATTCAATTTATTGATTTGTTACAAAGCAGAGTCTGAATTCTATATATTAATGTGATTTCAGTAAACTATTCTGAAATCATTATAAACAATCAGAAAATAAAAATTGTGCATTTTTAACAATCCCTGAATATTAGAGATAACAGGTAATAAATGTAAATATTATTAGACTAATTCAAATATAGATGAAATTAAAACAGAAGTTAATGTAAACTTTCAGCAAGCTATACATAAACTAATATAAATTCACCAATAAGTGAATAAGTACAGAGTGGACCCACCTACATTTGAGCTATTTCTATCAATATTTACATCTATTAACTTTTGTTCCATTTAATATTTAGAGTTGTTAAAAATGAGGCATGGCCTTCATTCTGATTATTTATAATGATTTCAGAATAGCTTATGGTTATATTGAAATCAAATTAATAAATAGAATTCACACTGTGTTGTAATGTCAATAAATTGAATACTTAAATATAATCAGAGCTAAAATACAGATGGGTCCATTCTGTACTTTTTCATTTATTGATGGATTTTTCTAGCTCAGATATAGCTAGTTGGAGGTTTATTGTAGCTTCCTCTTTAACTTCATATACATTTAAGCTATTTCTATTAATATAAACATAATATATAATTTGTTTCTTTTTTAAAAAAAATATGTAGACATATTTATTATGCTTAATTACAAAAAAAAAAAAAAAACAGACATTGTTATCTCAATTATTTGATTTTATTATTTACATAATAAATGAAATAAAATTAGATTTTACTCTTGCTACAACAGTGGGATAGTTATATACAATTTACAGAAACAATTCTCTAGATTTATCTCATTATATATAATGTTACTTCTATAAAAGGATAGTAGAAATAGCAAACTAGCATCAATAATTATCAAAAGTTATCAGCTGATCACAGCACTGTGTTGCCTGCTTGTAAAGAATTTATATACATATTTCTATGATAAAACACAGATTAAATAATTACGATATATAAAGTATATCTAACTTTTATTAGTTTTTCTCTTTATAATTGTTGCGTGTATATGTAAATCTTGAAATAAATTTTTGATATTTGTGGAATTTTATTTATGAAAACTAATATAAAGTCATCTGTTGGTAAATATATTATATAATACAGAATTACATTTCACACATTTCTTTTTTTTTAATAACCACAGTTACTTTTAACAAACAGATTTAACAAACCTACTGAATAATTGTACTGACAAATATCATAATCTTTAATGCTTCTCATATAAAAAATATTTAAATTTGAATTCATATTTTGAAAAAAAAAACTGTTGGTCAAATTTTACATAAGAAACAAAAATTTTTAAAGAAGTGTACTACAATTATTTTTCAACTAAAATGCACTCAAGATTTTCACACAAGTAAGATAAGTTGTGTTATTATATATACTATCATTTTCACTGAAAAAGCTCTTGCAATGAATAGGAGTACCATGTACACAATTGAATTCATGAATGCCAGATGTAAAATTTAAAAATTAATTCTTTAAGCAGTGCTTTTAAGTGGATAATACTATAAAAATAATTTAATAAAAGAGGTATACCTCCATTTGCAAAATAGATGTTTTATTAAGTATAGATCAGGTACAAAATCAATATCATGACAGTACTTACAAGTTATTGCACAATACATAAGTCATTGTTTGATCATTGTTAATCTGTTTTTATTTGAAAAAATATAAATTTATAAATTTTGTAATCAAAAATACTATTGTTTCCATATTATTAAATATTTTTTATTAAATAATTAATTCGAATATATATTATTTTAATAAGTGAAATTTTTTTTCTTAAATAATGTGAAAAATTAATTCTATAAATGAGAGACAGCTCAAACACTAAATTGTTATACATAATTGTTTTACTTCAAACTAGACAATTATATGAGTTTAGTTAATATCAATAACTAATTAGTCTATAAATATTATTATATAGCAGAATCAAAAGACTATAGTCATTTAAATACAAATTCTTTTTAATAAAAAAATTTATTATAAAAATTAAACATAACTTGAGGATAATTTTTGCTGTTTTGTTTTTTAAATATTATATCATAATATTTTTTTAAACATGTAGCTAAATATTGTACTATTTTCTCAGATGCTTTAATAAATTAAAACTTGACAATTTATTACAGTGTGCAAAATACATTTTAAAATGTCAAACTCTAATTTTAAAAATTCATAACAGGGTTATTTTTTATTGGATCATTTTAAATGCATTAGTAAATTATAATCACCAATTTATTAAGGCATATAAAATGATTGGTTTTAAAAATAATTCCAAAGATTTTTTTAAATGTTTTACTATTTACTATATACATATATTTTTAACAGATTATATTTAAAACAATTTGTTTAAAAATAAATATAAAATTGAAAAACTAGCTAGAGTTTTTGATACTTTTTTTTTAAAAATTTCATATTCACTATTTTACTTGATATTTGATGAGTTTATTTTATATAGCTTTATAAGAATATTTATTTTTTATTTACCTATATTTCTCTATCTCTAATAATGAAATTTCATATAATGAAATAAAGTTCTGAAATTCATCTGTTTAAATAATAAAGGTTAACTTGACTATATAATATTACAATATTATTTAATAAAATAATTATCCCTATTTAAATTATTAGTAACATTTACCAATGAAACACAATTTACAGATAAAAATAATATATTTATAATGTTATTAGCAATGTTTATATATACATATATAGACACATACACAATATCTTTAAATTATTTTCAATGTAATACATTTCATTTAATAATCATATACTTAATTTAAAATATATAATCTATAAACATTGTGGCAATGCTTTTAATTAAAAACCATCCCAACTAATGTAGTCTTTCTAATAACTTTGTGATGTGTTATTCTCCAAGCCATAAAGGATCTTCAATTATATATATTATCTTGTAATAAGATTTTCCCCCTGAACAACACTTTTTTAAATTTATTTATTTTTTTGTTTCTTAGTAAAAAATATATGTCACAATTAAATTGTTTTTCATATTCATTATTACAATCAAAAATATCTGTATTGTCATCTGTATTGTCTTCTGTTTTATTAAAGTTTTACTTCTATTTTCTTATAGAGGTTGATGCTCCTTAACTCGTTTTGATTTTTACACTCACTCCAACAATATATGAATATTAACAATTACAATTTTGCAATCATTAAATTCTATAAACTATATCATATTGTTCATTTTCATTATCTTTGCTCTTAACATTTTTATCAAATAATTAAAATTCATAAACATTGTACATATAGGATTGAACTACAATGAAAGATGCACTGAGATAAGAATATAATTTGACAATATATATAAGTATTGAAATACTTCAAATATTTTATTTTATATATTGTGCATCTTATAATTTTATTAAGACAATAGCAACTCTCTCCATACAATAATGTCGTTCAGTGCAATCAATGAATACTAGCAGGTTTGGGTATCAAAATCCATATCTAGTGCCTATCTATGCAATATTCTTAGATTAGTTTCGAGCTTATGGCTTTCATTAGTAAGGAACCTTAGATCTGAGAGCACTGCACCTAGATCTTTGGATCTAATTTGGCTTTCAAGCAGCCACCTTTTACCTTTTTATTGAACTATAAAGCTATGTGCCCAAAGTGAAAAGACAATGTTTTCAATCCAAACAAATTTACTTGTATAGTCATACAGATCTGAATCCAATTCAGTATTTATATATTTGGTGTCAGGTTTTTTAATAACTATAGTTCACCACCATCCTTTAACCAGGATTGATATTAGACCACTAAAACATCGCATAACTGCTATTTCTTATGCTTACACAATGTTAAACCAGAAGCAACTCTCTCCATACAATAATGCTGCCCACTGCAAGCCATAGCAATCAATCTCTATCTTTGCCAGACACCAAAATGTATAGATACTGTATGACTACACAAGCAAATTAGCTTGAATTGAAAACATTATTGTGTTTTCAGTTTTGGCTCATAGCTTTATAGTTAACCAAAAAGTTAAAGGTGGCAGCCTGAGGATTGCATTAGATCCAAAGATCTAGGAGTAGTACTCTCAGATCTAAAGCTCTCTGTGAAGAAAACTATAAGCTAGATACTAATCTGGGGATATTGAGTGAATAGACTCTAGATAAAGTTTTTGATGCATAAATCTTCTGGATTGCATTGATTAGTATGGTTTGTAATGGGAGCATTATTGTATTGAGAAAGTTGCTACTGTTTTAATAGATTATGTAAGCATAAGAAGTGGTGCTTGTATGATGTTTTTGTGGTGTAATATCCTGACCAAAAGATGTTAGTGACTATGGTTATTAAAAAATCCAAACACACTAAAACATTTAGATACTGAACTTGGTTCAGATCTGTAAAACTACAAGCGAGTTAACATGGACTGAAAATATTGTGTTTTCAGTTTGAGTTCATAGCTTTATAGTTTATTAAAAAAAGTTAAAAGATGGGTGCTTGAAGGTTGCATTAGATTCAAAGATCTTGGTACATTGCTCTCAGATCCAAGCCTCCTCAGTGATAAAAAGCCATAAGTTAAAAATTAGTCTGGGGATATTGGACGAGTAGGCACTAGATAGATATTTTGATGCACAAACCTTCTAGCATACATTTTGATTACTATGGCTTACACTGAGTAGCACTAGTGTAGAGAGTGACTTGCTATGGTTTTAACAGATTGTGTAAGCATAAGAAATGATCTTGTGGGGTTTTAATGATTTAATATTTTTTATTATTACAAGATATCGAAATTCAACTTTTATTTTGTATTACTGTTTTTATGTATCTATTCTCGAACTTCTCTAATTTATACAGAAATAGGCAGATTACCATGATTCAATGCTGCATGAATTCTTTTACTTTCCAAGCATTTTAGATGAGCCAACAATGCAAATCAAAAATATAAACTAATTCTCATAGTGTATACAATTATTAAAAAATCAGTTCAAAAATGTTTATCTATATGCTTTGTGAATATCTGTAATAAATATTGATTTTTTTTTCCTCATGTGACATAGCATAAGCCGGGAAGCGAACCCGTTAACCCGGGACAACTGCTTGTAAAGCAGCTGTTGCTGACCTCATTGATTTTTCAATGGTATACAATATGTAAAACCAAAAAATTTATGATTATACACTAAAAGTTCATTTTCATTACAAATATAAACAAATAAACAACTTTTAATGTCAAGATGTTATTTCATCAAGAAAAAAGTAATAATATGATGAGAATATAATGAG
Source organism: Epiperipatus broadwayi (assembly GCA_028023455.1). Classification (NCBI taxonomy): domain Eukaryota; kingdom Metazoa; phylum Onychophora; class Udeonychophora; order Euonychophora; family Peripatidae; genus Epiperipatus; species Epiperipatus broadwayi. Next base: position 646,854 of record JAQFVV010000107.1, on the reverse strand, counting down.
GATGAAACATATAAAAAAATTGAATGTATTTATAAGATATGTAAACAATCTCAATTATATATTATGTATGACAGCAAAACATTGCAATTCTAAGCTAAAATTAATTCTTAGGAACAAATGAAACATAAAAAAAAAATAAGGCAACTTTTAATTTTAATGTCATTTTGTTATTACAACAACTGAGAATAAAATAAAAATAATGTAATCAGTCATAATAATAGTAAAATATTTTTATGAAGAAGTTAAGCATATTCACAAGCTGTGCCAAAAATTTGCAATTTTATATAGTGTCTGAAATCAAAAAATTTGCAATTCTATGCTAATAACTCATTTTCAAAAACAAATGAAACAGAAAAAACATAGCAGCAGTTTCCATGTCCTAGAACAATTAAATCAATAAATTAATATAAAAACGAACTTATTCAGAACATAGTTCTTTTTTAATGAAAAAATTAAATTATTAAAAATCAAATGTTTATGAAATGCATAAACAAAAAGTAGATATATATTAATTTAATTGTTTTAAAGCAGTAATAAATACGGCCATTTTTATGAAATGACACCTTTGTTATAGTAACAAATTTTTAACAGATATAAATTTCTTTATAATCAAGAAAATATAAGTAATGAATTTAAATATATTTATTTTATTTTTTAGTAAATTAATTTTTTAAAGAATATTCATTGATAAATTACATTTAAATTATGTTAAAACTTTATGTTTAATTTTTAAACATTTTTCATTTTATCATTACAATTAGAGGTACTCATTAAAGTGACTTTATTCATTTCCATAAATTTTCCATACCAAAAACTATATATATGAACAACAGGAATTATATTAATAGTGGTAACCTGGAAAAAAATATTTATAGCAATTATTTAACATGTTTTGAACATACCTTAGAAAATTATCATCTTTACCATATTGAAATTTATATAACATTTCTAAACAATAAACTTTTAAATATAACCATTTAATATTTTACAGATGTGTGTGATTTTGATTAATAAATCTTTTAATAATTAATGGCTTAGCAAACATTTTATAATTTAAATTAAATTTTTCTCATCACTATAATAACCAAAACTTTATTTTTTTTTTTTCAACTGAACTATATTAAATGCTGAGTAATATTTAGCATTTTAAATAATTTTCTATCCTATTATTCTTTCTAAATATAAATATTATCATAATATATAATGTGTGCCTAGATATTTGTGTTATGCATAGAATTCTTCAAGAACAACTTTTTCCATTTTATAAAACCTTTCTTTATATATGGTCACTATACTGTCATTGATACATTTAAGTTTTATTTATAAAAAAATCTTGTGATATCAACTTTTTTAATGCATCATCTATTATTTCAAATAATTCTCTCTACTTATCAATTCCAATAATTCAATAATACAAAAAAATACATTATGATTGTCATGATCTAAATCAATATTTTTACTTTTCTCCATAAATTCTAATGATAATCAGTGTTTTTACATAAGAAATATTTGCATTACTTGGCAGAGATGACTTAATGAATAACTTTTTTTTTTTATGAACTAATGGGAGAATTGGAAAATATAAAATAATAAGATTTGATGATTATAAACAAAGCTTGCTGTATTTTAAACAGCATCCCTCAAAATAATAATGTGACAGGTATGTATATAGATAAAAACAAATCTTTAACATACAGAAAAAGATACCTCCTTTAATGTTTAGTGTACAGAAATCTAACTATAAGTATGTGGGAGGTGGGGGAATATTTAAATTTCTCATTTAGCTCCTTCAGACAATTTAATTGGTGCTATCAAGTATTATTATTTTCAGGTTTATTTTACATTTTGAAACTATAGAAAGGTATGTGTATTTATTTATTTATAAAGCTATGATATGGAAAGTTTGTGATTAATGTACAAGTTAAAAACATTTATTGGCAAGTATTTGGAATTCACTATCATTATGGTGAAATTAGTGACAGATTTTGGCATCATATTAAAAGAAGACTAAGATTCAGTTAAAAAGCTCAATACCATTAATGTCACAATCAATTTTTAATGTAAGGTTGAATTTTGGGAGATATATGCATGCTGCTGAAGAATTTAACATTTTATTAATTGAGGCAAGTTGAAAATATCTGCTTCATTTTCATTACCAGAATTTTTTAAAGCAAATTTATCAATTTCCCCATATTTCAAGCTTTCTAGCATTATATATTAATGGCACAAAGGCGTAGACATTTACTATAAAGATACTTGAAAAGTTTTATTTTGATTAGCCTGTGATAAAAACATATTCATAAAAATCTAATCCACAAGATCCTCTAATGTTATAACACAAAAAAATCCTTAATATTGATTCCCAGAACCTTAATATAGAAAACAATCATGTCAATAATTTATAAATTAAAAATATATAACTTCCAAAATTCATCTCTTTATAATTCTCTATATCACATATGCTATTTTATTGCATTACATCATAATTGTTGTGTTATCTATGTCATTTATTGTAAGCTGGGTTGTAATGTAAACAATCATTTAACCCTGACTTCAAATTTAGGTAGCAAAGTATATTCTACCTCTATTTCAAATTATCAGCTCATAATTTTGCAAATAGTGTGCAAACTGCATTTTAATTATTTAAAGGCTTTTGTAACATAGCTCTTATTCTGCGATGGTGGCAATATGATGTAATCAATTACATAATATATAATTATGTCAAGGATGGGCAAGCATTGCTAAATTACCAATGACAACAATCATGTGTTATCATTTGATTGTAATAACCTATTGCTTAGTTAGTTCCGATCAGACTTCAGGGAGAGAATAGAACATATGCATACATTCTTTTTGTTCCTTCCAACATATCATTTTATGTTTTAAATATTATGAAAACTATGAAAAGAAACTTAATAACATATTATAGATTGAAGATTAATTGGTTAATTTAATTATCAATAATTTCTAACACATTTTATTTTTCCTAGTTGGAATTTTCAACTTATCCTTTTTTTTCCTTTCTCTACATTTGCACTTTTGCTTTACTATTTATTCCCTTACATTTATCATGATCATTTTACTCATTCCTGTACTTTGTTATTAATCCTCCAAGAATTTTGAAAATAGAAAATAATTAATTAAGTGTTGTGTAAAAGATTAAAATACTTTCAGATATTCAATATTGAGAAACCAATAAATTAGCATTCCAAATACAAACATTAATCTTTTAATTAAGATTACTAAAATTTTATTTTTACTTAAAAAAAAGTAAGAAATGTTCTAAAATAAAAATAAAAAGTTGTACCTTAACTAAAGAGTCTAAATCCGATGCAGCTCAGATTGATTATACTACAACACTGCAGAGAGATAGAGAAAAAAAAGTTTAATAAATACTCATGTGAACTGACTAATAAATATACAAACTCCCATTTGCATTGGCGCATAGGTATCTGTCACTTGAGAAATAAAAATGTAAGCCATCTAAAGGTTAAAAAAAAAATTAATTCATGCACTTTATTAAGTATTATTTTGTAATATCTGATAAACAAGGGAATGATAATAATACTGTAAAGGATGATGGAAAAATGCTTTTCATACATGAAAAAATTATATAGTTTTAAGAAGAAAAAAAATTAAATTTGAACCTTATTTAATCTGCCTTTTAAATGGAAATTTTAATTAAACAATTTGTCCATTTTTATAGAAAATCTGATAAACTAGATATGAAAAAAATATTAAAATTTTGGAATTGATAATACTTTAGAAATTATAATTAAACATGTAAAAGTGGCAATAATTTTCTTTCTTCCTAAGTTACAAAATATAAGTAAAAAGAGAGAGAGAAAATAAAAGTTTTTTTCTCTTCTTTTATTTATTTAAAACATGTATCGACAACATGTTTTGAAGAGAATAAACAGGTGTTTATCACAAAATATATTGTAGTAATGACATAAAGATCATGCTTTCCCTAGCTGGTAACATATATGATATTGAAAACCATGTAGTTTAAACAACAACAATTATGTATAAACAGTTCTAAAACAAGAAATTAGGCCATATCATTCTAGCACAACAGTTCATTCCATAGTGCTTAGCATTAGAGTGCAGTCTACTATCGACGTCATGTTGCTATGATGCATGATGAAAAGAGAAATAATCGCTGGTTAAAAATTTTACTGACTGTTTTATAAGTATTTTTAATACTTCAGTTACAACAGTCAGTATGATGAATTTATTTAGAAGAAATCCATATATCATGTGTGGTTAGATAACCAAAAACCACACCTGTCAAAACAACCTGGAAAATGCAGTCAGCTGAAATTTGAAAAACCAATGCCGTGAAGGAAGAAATTGGTAGTGCTATGTAAATTACTCAAGACCTACAGATAGTGTACTTCATAGAATATCACCAGTGCTGTTGCATTTACTTTCTCTAACATCACCAGTGTTCAAGGAGAAGATCATCATTTGAAAAACTAAAGAAAACAACAGTAAAATATTAAAAGAATAGCACCTACAAAAACCATGGTTAGTACTGTTTCAATATTTAACGAGGTAAGATCTTATCATTAGAAATATTTTAAGACCTTAAACTTAAAATATTTTTTGTTAATATTTAATATTTTTGTGTATGTATTGATAGTTGCGAATATATATGCAACAGTTTTTTATTCATTATTAATAAATTGTTAATATTTTTTTTTAATCATCCGTTTTGTTTGTGTTTATAACTCAATCCAAATATATGCTTTTTATACACACATGCTAGTTAATATCCACATCCTTAAGAAATCATGCAGTCCATGAGGGGACATGCCGGGATTGTTCCTTTAAAAGTATCCCAAGAATAAACTTGCTCTTTAGGAGTTTGGTGTGTCTTTAAAATTATTTTTTTTATTGAAACTGAGAAACAAATAAAATGCTTTTTAGAATACACCCAAGTCCTCTTTTTGTGCGGATTTTTTTAATGAGATTTTGAAGTTATGCGATTCATGTTTCTTCTTAATACCTTTTTATGCAGTTTTCTTTTACACGCATTAAATTTTACATACTTTAAATGTTTATTGGAAAAAGGTTTGGCAATAAATTTAGATACAGTAGAAGATTTAGAAAAAGATAATGAAGCAAAAGTTGAACCTGTTCGTTTCACAGCAAAAATGTGAGAAAGTCTTCAACTTTCTAATCAATTAGAAAATCATTTTCTTGTTAGAAACATGAATTATGAACTAAATTCCAATGAAAGCTAAATAATTGTATGTCTGTGTTATGTATGTGTATGTTTATATTTTCTTTTATACACATATATACATGGAGAAACTTTTACACAGAAAAAAGTTACAAGTAAAAATATTTAAGAACTTTTAATTCGTAATTAAAAAGAATGTATCTTTAAAAGTTTTTAAATATTTTTACTTGTAACTTTTTTCGGTCTAAAATGCATAAGTAATAAAATTCTTGATAAAAAAAGAAAAAAGTTACAGATAAAAATATTTAACAACTTTTAATTTCTATTTAAAAAGAATATATATTTAAAAGTTTTTAAATATTTTTACTTGTAACTTTTTTTGGCTAAAAGTTTCTCCATGTATATATGTGTATAAAAGAAAATTTAACCGTTAATCATTATTAACACACTCATGGAAGTGGGTTATATATATAATTGCACTCGTGGAAGTGCATTCTCTAACAGCTACACATAGCAGTCTGGATATCACGAGCTTCATAAACAATTAGTAACATCATCATCTCAAAGTTTAATTACTGATTGCATTGTCGACAAAAAACCATTAACACAGCATGAGACTTGGCACTAATTGTATTTCCTCTTGTGACGAATCTGATGTCTTACCGGTTCATAAACGAACCACATATTGTCAAATAGTGATAATAATTAAAATATATATGAAAATATGAAAAATAAATTACATATAAAAACATACTGTTTTGAATAAAATTAAATAATAACAAAAAAAGTTTGTCTTATATCAATCTTTTTCAAATATTTGAAATTTTTTATTAGTCATATTTTATTTCCTTATTTTTTTATGCAAATTTTAAAGTAATTTTACCTTGTTGCTTTGCTTTTATGCGATTTTTGAAAATTATGGAATGTATCCCATATTTTTCAATGCAAGTTAAGTCTATTTTTGTGCGATTTCTTTTATGCGGGTTTCTTTGCGGAACCTATCTATTGCATAAAATGAGACCCAGATGTACTTGTATTTTTAAATTATAAATTATCATCACATTGGTTAATATATATTTGAAATAAAATTTTTATTTGAATTTTATTAACCATTCAATTTATTATTTATTTGAATGAAAATTTATGATACTGTGATAAGATCTCATTAGATATATGTGCATACCTTTGATTGTATATATTCAGGTTTGAACCCATATAATGTTATATAAAAACCCATTTTGTGAAAATTTTACCATTTCAATATATATATACAAAAAAAAGCTAATAAACAATGATAATCTTTAACTAAATAAAGATGAACCAAACAAAACAGGAAAATATTGTAATTGGAGGTATGTGGATAAATGCATATTTCATCATGTTAGGGAAGGTTATAAAAAGAAGCTAGCTTAAGTTAAGGGGCGAGAAGTACTAAGAAAAAGAAGTAATAGCTCAAAGAAAACACTCTAGAGAGAGGGACTAAAAAAAGGAAATAATGGCTCAAAGAAAGCACTCTAGAGGAGTGTGCTAAAAGAAAAGAAGAATGTTGCTATTGGAATAGCTAATGCATAAGACAGCGATTTAATAGAATTAAGATATCTATGACTATAATACTAGTCAATATCAACAGAAACCTAATAGTAGTCGTGAAGCTTAGAAAGGCTTGCTAAATATTTTTCTCCAAAATGTGAATCATGGAGATTACGTGCATACTTTATAGCCTTCAATATCTAAAAACTGCTGCTCAAGAAATGTCATACCTAGAAGATTAAACTAATATATTAATCACTAAAGCCATTTACAACCTGTGAAAAATATATCTTGATCACCCACTGCTATATATAAACTTGAAAGAGTTGTATTTTTTTTTGTTGTTGATGTTGAACCAAGAAGGTGAAACTCACAGAGAAGAGACAAAATAACTAAGATGAAAAGGAAAAACTCTGAAAAAAAATAATAAATAAACTGCAATTAAATTTAAAAACAACAATTTTAATGGAATTTTAAAAAAAAATAGTATGATCATACTATTATAATCTAAGGTACACAGAAATCCATAGTAAGAATTTTGTGCATATCTTTAGTGGTATAAGGTTTTATTAAATGAATATATATTTTTTGATGCTTATTAATATTAAATGATGCTGAAAAACTAACAATTATATCAGTTGATTAATTCATTATAGATGCATTTATTATCTGATATTATGGCGATAGATTATTATATTCACATTTTAATCATATTTAATGATATTTTATTTACATATATTCTTTATTGACATATTCAATATTTTCTTATATATATATACAAAATGTTAAAATCACTCCACCGAACATTATATTTTTCCAGCAATGCCCTCTGTGAATAAATATAAAGTCTAAACCTAACTTTATATTTATTCAAAGAAGTCATTGCTAAAAAAACAACATTTGGGAAAGTGATTGGACATTTTGTATTTAAATTTTCAGCTGGCATTTTCTTATATATGTATATTGTTTGTGGTTTAATCTGTTAGGCAACATGTATTTACTTGTCTGTGTGTGTGGTTTATTAATAACCATAAATAATGATAATCTATTTGTACTATGCCTTCCAATTTCATTCAAATGATATGTGATAATTTGACCTCTTCAGAGAAGCAAATTACTATGCTGAGTCTTTAGCTAGCATGTTGACAGAAAATTCTAAAGCAGATTGGAAAATAGTTCATCCAGAATATTCTTTCTGTAGTAAAATGGCATATATAAGGTATGGAAGAGTGTCAATAAAGTAGATAAAAATAAATTTTTGTTTTAGATGCTAAGTAGATTTCCTAAAATAACCATTTGAATATTACCCCAACTTTTGGGGATTGAATTCTTTCAAATTCTAGTTACCATTACAGTATAAAGTATTCTCATTATTAATCTAATAATTTAAAGTCTACAGTAAAATAGATTTCTTCATGCAAAAAGTAATTTGCCAAAAAAAAAAATAATAAGTTAATGAAATTTTTGAAAAAGTCTATTAGATATAATATTTAAATTAAAAAAATGCAAAAAAAATATTAGACAGCTAATATATATATATAAAAACAATTATAAGAAAATGGTTTAGAAAAATACTAAAAAACATTTTGAGTGATAAATATTATTATATCAATAAGTAGTAATAATTTTAGTATAACAATTTTTTTATATTTAATATTATAAACTTTAACAACTACAAAAAAAAAGAAAAATAAATAAATTATCAGTATGAAATTTGACACTGTCATGTTCATATGAAAAACAACTACAAAAAATTTAATCACTAAATATTTTATTACTACCTGTATTTTCCTAACAGTTAAATAAAAATAAAAAAAACCCATTCAATTTCTTAACACTTTTATTCTTTTTTTAATATGATTTGTTATATATTACAAGTGGTAAAATTATAATAATTCTTCTTTTATTATTACATTTCCTTATAAATTCTTGATGCATTTTATGGCCATATATATATATACATATTCAAAAATATTTATATGGTATATGAATATATAATGGTCATAATATAGCTAATTATTCTTATACATTGTACATGCATATAATAAATTTAACTTACACCTTGAATACATTCACATAATTTATAGAATGTGCTAATAGAAGCATGCTTTTAGTAACTACATAACTTTAGTTAATTATAAGTTGTTTCATAAATAAGATTATACAGATGTGTATATATATTGGAATTAAATATTTCCTTGAATTATTATTATAATAAAGAATAAAATCAAGATTATATCCATATAAACAAGATAACTTGTGCTTTTTGTCTTGACATTCTGCAAATATTTCAAACTTAACCAGAGAGTTGTATATATTGAATTAAATATTTTCATGGATTGTTATTATAATAAAGAATAGATATAAGGAGATTATATCTATATAAACAGAGATAACTTTTGCCTTTTGAAGTTACCAAGAAACTACCAGTTACTATTAATTAACAAATGCTTTTGAGGTTAAACAAGTTTTCTCCAATTAACCTATAAGTCTTTTATTAGAATTTTTTATTGAAGTATACATATATATTGTAGTATAAAAGGAAAGAAAATGCTTAAAGAAAATATTTTAAAAAAGACTAAAAACTCTCTTCAAAAATTTAAATATATAATAATCTATATCTAAATGCATACATTGACCCAGGTCACAGTATTACTGATATAGACAAAAACCTAAATCCTCTCTTCTAATAATGCTCAAACTAAGTACTTTTTGATCTCAATCATTTGTAATTAAGATCTATGAAGTACAATTGCATTACTTGATTATCACTTTCCTTCATATATAATAAAATAAATATATTATGAAAAAGGATCTAATTTGTTAAGGAAGCTTTTACTTTGATTTCTGATGATCAATGCTACTTCTTGGTTTAGAGAACTACCCTGCAGATCCAAATTAGAATCACATACTTTATTAAATTTCCAGTAGTTAGCACTAATTTTTAATTCACAAAAGCAAAAACTTTAATATGAAGTTACACAAACTAACTATGCTATTGTAGTAACTTTCTTAACAAAATACTATGGAATGTGAGTAAAAAATTAAATGGCAACAAATTTTGGTTCAATATTTAAATATTTCATACATAATAATAGTTAATAAAATCTATGCATGAACAATGATTCTGACTCAATAATTAAACATTTCATAAATAATAATAAATAATAAAATCTAGGGATTTTTCTTTCACATATTTTAATATTTAGGAAAAACTATATTTACAAAATTTATATACTATGAAAAAATATAAAATAAATAAGACAAAATTCAGTATTTACATGAACGAATAAAATATATATATAGTATGCTTTTAAAGTGTTTTACATAATTGAAAATAAAAAAAGGTATATGCATATACAACAAAGCCACAAACTACACTATATCAAAGTACATGACTTCAATTATATGCTATCACAAAAAAAAATGTAAACAACAAAAATGTAAATGAATAAACAAAAAAAAACCATTAAACTTCACTATATTTTACCATAGTTGAGCATCAACTTTTCATTTTTGAGCAGCACACACATGATCACATTTATAAAAATAAAATTTTTAAATAAATTTTAAATTATGCAGGCAATCATTTTTCCATCATGGAGTGTCATAATTGATCATGTTTCTTCACTTGTAAATCTTCTTTATTGAAAAATGTTGAAAGTTTTCTAAAAAAAAAAGGGCTGTTATCTCATAACTTTGATCATAGTATTAAAGTTATCCTAAGTTAGGGGTCTCCAAAATGATTAAAACAAACTTCCAGGGGTCGATATGACATTGAGAGAGGCCAATTGATTGTTTTAGTTATAAAAAATCCATATTAACAAACAGAAAAATAAATTAGATAAGAATTCCAAGGAGATTTAACACTAAAATTCACTAATTTTGAATTAAACATTGTTACTCTTACTAAGAATTGCCAAGCACACTTGTCACAATGACAGTGTCAGTCAATTCTACTAACTTAATAAAAGTTTTATTATAATTCATCTCATTAAATATAAACATATTCATCATCATCATCATCAACCATTATCAATCCACTGCAGGATGAAGGTCTCTCCAAGTTCAAACCATCTTTGATCTTTAGCTTCTTTTCTCCACATCACACCTGTACACTTTCTTATTTCATACATCCATCTCACATGTGGTTTCATTCTGAGTCTTTTACAATCTCTTGGAATCCAGTTTAAGATTTCAATTGTCCATCTATTATCATCTCTTCTAGCAATATGTCCAACCTGACTCCATATCAGTCTTTTAATTTTTTCAATAAGGTCAGTAACACTTGTTTGTTCTCTTATCCATATATTGCATTTTCGATCTCTTCTTGTTACTCCTAACATGCATCTCCCCATACTTCTTTGAGTGGTTTGAAGTTACTGTATTGCTCTTCTATTAAGTGTTCAAATCTTAGATCCATAAGTAAGAACTGGTAAAACACATTTATTAAAAACCTTTCTTTTCAAACAGATAGGCATATTTCCTTTTAGTATCAAGTTATCTACCAAAAGCACTCCAAACAAGTTTAATTCTATGATTAATTTCATCCATTTTGTTTCCATCTGTATTAATAATCTGACCAAGGTATTTGTAGCTGTAAACTTCTTCTAACTTATCATAATCAATCTTTATTTTCATATTTTGAAAAAATCCATTGAACATTACTGTAGTCTTTTTAACATTTATCTTTAGTCCTACTTTCCTAATTTCATCTGATAACTCCTGCAACATTTCCTGCAGCTCTAAAGCATTATTTGTAAAAACCACTACATAATCTGCAAAATCTAAATGACTTAAATAATCTCCATTTACTTTCACTCCTTTAGATTCCCATTTTAATCCACAAAATACTTCTTGCAGCACTGCTGTTAAAAAGTTTTGTAGATATGGAGTCACCCTGTTTTACACCCTTCTCAATGTTGACTTTCCTGGTATCATTATGTAATATAATTGTTGCTGTTGCATTTTTATAAATATTCTTTAAAATATGACAATATCCTGGATCTATACCTTGATGAGCCAATAAATATATTACATATATATAATTTGGAAAATAATAAACACTGTAAAATAAACAATCTAAAAATGACATTAGCATTTTTTTGACCTCTCATAATTATATAATAGTAAAATAGGTCAATAAAAAGTAGAGAAATTCTTGAAGGGACTGACTGTCAAAAGATTTGGGGACTCCTGTCTTAAATGATAATGACCCACAATTTTTTTTAAAAAAAGTAGAATTTAACATAATGCTTTTATTGATATTAAGATTGAAAAAGAAAAAAATCTGAAGAGATGAGCATCTTAGAGACTATGGCTACCATTGAAAGACTTCTCCTTTGTTCTTTTGACATAACAAAATGCCCAGAGGGCATTCACATCCTTCTTGCTTAAATTTTTTGCAAAGATTTTGAGTATATATAATTTAAAATTGCTTTTTGCTTGCTTATAAAATATTTTTAATTCTTTTTACACACTAATTGATTAATTATCATAAAGAAATATACAGATAAACTTTGAATTTATTCATTTACATTTTATTTTTTACTAAAATTGACTGCAATATAAAGAGAGAAAAAAAATGACAGTATCTATTATGTCATTATTGGCAATAAGTGACTTGATGTTAAAACCTTTTAAAATATTGTAATTTTTGTAAAAAAAAAAAAATATACGATTTTAAAGCAGAACTTGAAATAAAAATTCATTCGTTTTCAATTTTAGTGTTTATGCAAACATCTGTGACATTTATGGAATATTGTTATATTTACATGTCAGTTTTTAAATATTTAAAACATCAAAAATAATTTTTTAAAATATTATTCACTTATAAAATTAAATTAAGAGGAAATCCAATTTATTGAGTTTTAGTACAAAATAAAGATTTTATAAAATCAGAAAGATTGAGCATTTCTGAAAACTCTCATCAGATGAAACAATAAAAATGTCAGAATGCAAGAAGATTCATAAAATTTCTTCAATTTATGTTGAAAGTGCATAAATTTTTATTCTTCATTTATTATATTTTCTAAATTTGATATACAGCATTTTGTTTTTTAAGAATAATGCTAAAAGTTTTATGAAATTTTAGAATATACTTAAAGTTAACACTGACTTAAAAATATTAAAACAATTAGAGATCATAATTTATTGATAAAAATAAAACTAGTCCATTGTGTTGTTTCTATAATAATAATAAAAGTTTTAGGAAAAAAAGGTTAATCAGAGCACATTTAATTTCAATAAAAGTCAGACATTTAGTTATTTACATTATTTAAAGATATAAAACATTACACTAAGTGAAAACTTGGTGTAGTGTTTTTTCTTATTCTTATTTTTCATAGAATGGATGAATGAATGAATACACACTCAGTAAAATATATGTAAATGTGCCTTTTAATTTATTATTAACTATATTTTTTTTTTTTTTTTTAAATTTTGTTTATACTATAATTTTAATTTATTAAAGCATATTATACATATAAAAAGCATTTATGTTATATATACATGCATGTTGAAAAGTACTATACACTTGCAGTTTAATAAACAACATAACTTCTATTCAAATAAATTTATCAAAAAAATGTGAGTTATTACACATTATGTATTAAATGAGAGGAGCTTGGAATAAAATACAACTTCACTATATATAACGCAAAGCTCTCAAACACCTCATTATAAATGAATAATAACTTTAAAAATCTTTCTATTCCAAGATATGATAGTTTCTTCCATGTTTCACAGATGTAATTCAGGATTTACTTGAAGTGTAGTCTTAGGCATAGTCACACTGTAGTTTTTCCAGTTTAATTGAATAATAAAAAATTTACGTTGTTTTAAAAAAAACTTTGATCTTTAATGAGTTGGTCAACATTCTGGAAGATAGGCAATTTCTAATTTTGGTCAATATACTTTCAATGGTAGCAGCCAATATGCTTCTCTCCACTTCATATAAGAGCTAGAATAGTCAACTCTTCTTCTCTATATGCTGCATGGGAAGTGAGTGTAACTTTTAGGATGCCATAGCCAATCTGGTTTGTCATTGTTTCGATGTGAATATATTTTAAACTACTGCCTGCACTGATAACTAGTTGAATTGGCTTAGCTGAAAGATGCCATACAAATTGCTCTTTTTTTTGTTCAATTTCTTCAGAATATCTTGAAGATTACCTTTTAAAATAAACTATTATGGTTTCTTCTCCTTGGTTTACTATTCTGGTGCAATCTGAACTTCTTTTTCTTTCCAAGACCTTTTATAGCATTATAACATCCTGATTAAACTACTTTCAAAATGGATGTTTCCCTTAACTCATTTGCTCAAAACACATTAATATACTTCTAACCTATTGTTAGTTTTATTCACCTTTTCATACTTGGAAAACAATTTAATTACTACTAGTTTATTCTAAAAACAATTTCAATGACTTGATTAATTAATGTTTTTGGACTAAATATGACCATTAAAATATTAGACATCCTATAGTGTGCAATAAATATGTTCATAATAATGCCAACTCAATTTATACAACTTAACTAAAAATTGTTATTATAAATTAGTATTAATTCAATCAGCCTAATACCTTTGACACTTTATATTTAATATTTATAATTTAGATTAACCAAGCTTTAGTCTTCAAAGTGAAGAAGTATACATTCACAGGCCAATCCATTTCTGCCCAAATTACTAACATGGAAATGCCTTGAAAACATGCATTACAATAATTGATTTTTATATTTTATTAATTCCATTCATTTTGAAATAAATTATTATTTTCAGTTCTCAAAAATATAAGTATTTGGATCACATATTTGCCAATAATTAATTAAACCATTATTTAGTTCTTTTACTTTATTTATTAATTTTTTTAAAGATGCAAAAAACTACGACTTATTTGTTCAATGATGGTTTAATTTCCAAACTCATTATTATTTATATAATTTTCATTTGCATTTATCTACCTGTGTAACAATCCTCACAATATATAATAAATTTAAGTTACTAAGAGTATTATGTAAATGAATGAAATCAGACCTTCTGTGTATTGTTAAGTATATAAATTTACATCCATTTTCATTTTTACAAATATCTGAGAATAAACTGGATTAATTGCTAATTCTCCAACATTTAATTTTGATATCAGACTTGGTTTTTCTGACAAATATTAGAATAAGAATGAATTTCAAATTTAAACAAAGTGTAAATGCAGCATTATTAGTTTGAACTTATACTTATATATACAAAAGTAAATGATAAAATTTTGTTTTATATCCTTTGTAAATAATAAATAGAAGTCAAATAACTGTTAATATTTAAATAAATACAGCACTAAATGTATACGTAAATGAAAGAAAACAGAGCAACTTTCATATATTGTCAAACATAAATTATAACAGTCAAAAGCATGCTTCTTTCTGTAGATGAATTCTATAAATTCTATGGTCAAAAGGATCTTAGTAACATAAATTTTTAGATAAGCTACTATAATCAAATTAATAAATATATATTGTAACCAGTTGGATTACATAGACACACTAATATAGTGTGTGTGCATAAATATATATGTAAAATTGAAAGGAAAACTAGAAATAAACACAGACAAAAATATAATAGACATTTTTCTACATTTACTAAAATAAAATAATAACAAGTAAAGGTTTAAATAACTCTGGGTTTAAAATAAAATTTCATTATGAAATTAATGTTTTAAAAAAGGTCTTAATAAATATAAATATTGTATTGTTATTATTATTATTCTGATTGTGAAATGTAAAAACATAATACTTGTTTTTGAAATTTTTTTAATTAATTAAAACATATATGTTTTTAAAGGGCTTAGAGAGCTAAAAATAAAAACTCTGTTTTTAATCAAAGTGTTGTTAACACCTCAGATGAGTTTATAAAAGACTGATTAAAAATATATCAGTTAGTCTGGATAGTGATTTTGAAAAGAACAGTTCTGCTTGCAGTTTTATAAGAGTTAGCTATAAAGTTGGCTCAAGTATTTTATGAAGAGTTGGCAACTGTAGCAGAAAATAGCCATAGTAAAGATAGCTGCAAAGATGGCTAGTATAATTATCAAGAGAACTGCCATGAGGATTTAAGAATGCAAGGAAGTGGCTGCTCTACATTTCGCTGGAGGAGTTTGAATTTACATGGAGGAAATGGGTCAAGATTCTTTGTAATTCATAGCCTTAAAAGTGTTCTGGAAAACAGCTTGCTGACCTGAAGCTTAAAAAAGATCCAAGTATAAGTAGAACTGACTACAGAAAGGAAAAAGCCAACCATACCTGAATTATGTACTTTTACCTGATGATGACAATTTCCTGGAATGACCAAAACACAGCTTGCCCAAGAGAGCAGCTGAATAAAGAAGTAGTTATACGTATGCTGCTGTGTCTACATATGCGAAGAGAAGCACTGATAAACTTGCATACAAAAGTGAGTTGTTTTTCAATAATTTATTTGAGGGACATTTTTAAATCTATATTTTTAAATTTAAAGACATTGACAATTCGTTAAGAGGTAATCTAATAAAAGCTTTCTAACCTCTGGAAAATTGACTATATATTTTTTGTAAAAGAATAAAAGAAAGCTATAATAGAACTTGATAAAGTAATTTTTTTTTTAATATTGATTAAAAATGTAAATTTTATGTATATTCAAACGCAATTTGTAATTGTAGAAATTATTGTTATTTATTGTTTGACAAAATTAAATTTATAAATAATCTGTGGTACATATATCTCAATGCTTGTCAAATAGAACATATATGCAAATTTAAGCATTTTGGTATTGAATATTAATTGTATATACCTAAATCGCGCGTCTGTGCGCATATACATGTAAAGTTTAATCATTTTTTTTATATAATTATTTTATGTTAATTGAAATGTATTCCTTGTATATTATAAAACGCACGTCTGTATTGATATATATATATATACGTGTTTTGAGTGAACCTATTGGAACATATATGTAAACCTATGTATTTTATATCATTTAAAAGTGACAATTAAAAATATTCATATGTAACAAGTTAAATATATTCAGAAATTTCATGCACACGCATGTATGTGTGCGTATATCTGTCAATTATATTGCACATACTAATGCTTGATAAGTATAACACATATGTAACATTTTATTATTTTTTTATAATTATTTTATGTTAATTGAAATGTTTTCATCATATATTATAAAACGCACGTCTGTGTACGGATATATATATGCGTTTATAAAAACTAATCAAGAATTACTGTTAGTGTAATAATTTGAATTTTGTAGTAATCTTGTAAATTGGTGTGATGACTTTATTATTGTATACTTTTCAAAATCAGAACCCTTGTAAGACCATAATCATTTATTTTTTTTTGTTAATAATAAACTTGTATTTAATTGTTAAAATTGTTTCCATCATCTCTTGTTCACATACAGTAATAGAGCTTTATGTTCTCTGAGCTAGATTTCGGACACGGATAAATGGGGATGTGCTTAGTGCTTTGGGCATCCAGTGATGATCAATCATCATCCTGGTTGGCGCAAAAGAGGATACTCTTTAAAGCCCATGCACACTTTTTTTTTTATTTTACTTTAGTCTTATTAAAAATTTAATTTTATAGTTGGCCAGTACATTAATGGTACTAAGTGGCCAGAGCATTGATGATGATCAGCATGTTTTAAATGTCCCAGCATTGTTGTTCTATTTCTGATTATTGTGTATTTTAATGGATGGGCACTAAACTGGTTCATCCAAGTTATGTTTATATAATTGCCCAAGCTGGCAAAGGCTCAATAGTTAGCCTGGTCTAAAGAAGACCCATTTTTAATCCAGCCACAAGATGGTCTGTTGATTTTATTCTGATTTACTTGTACTTATTTTTTTTAATAATAATGCTGGTGGTTAATTATGCTTGTAGTTGCTCTTATGAGTTAGCTTCTGATCTTTCAATGTTCTCAGAGATTTTCTATAATCTCATTTTATTATTAAATATATCTTACCTAAATATACTTGTCATAAATATTTCATTTTAAATGGACTGGGAGTGATGATGATTTTTCCATCACCCCAGATTCATTCATACTTTCCACCAACTTCCTACCCACCCCATCCCGTTACAATATATATATATACACACACAAAAAAAAAAAAAAAATTAATTGTGTGTTTTAAATCCAATATGTAAAACTTTAATAAGTGTTAGTATTAAATGCACACATTATATAATTCGAATATGATATATTGAAGAATTATATTGCACAATTCTATAAATAATAACAATTTTATTAAATCTCCAAACGTTTTCGAAGGCTTACCCTTCATTACATATATATTTTAGATTGGAACATTTAAATAGTTATTTTATTATTCATATCAATGTTATATCAATATTTCAGCAAGATCATATTTGCCATCATCTTGGTAATCAATCATTCAAGTCAATATTGAAGAAATCTGGCAACAGAAAATTGTTTTGCATCATCAGATTGAATGACTTCCACTATCTAGATAATGTCAGGTGTGATCCTGTCAAAATGGTACAACACTGATATTAACAAGAAGCAACTATATACATGGACAAATTTGGTATATAACTGTAAAAAAAATTCCTTTAATATATATATATATATATATGTTATTTTATCATATTTAAAGCATTGGATAATTTTTTATTCAAAAACTTCATAGCATTTTGTTTTATTGGGATTTAAATCCAGCCGAGTGATTTTCATGGATTCCTTTTATCTGTTTATATTTTGATTTAAAAATTGATATATGGTTATATATATCTTTTTTATTATTATTTTCTTTTAGTTATTTCTCAAATAAGATATTAGTTCATTATATGCAATCAGAAAAATGTACATTTCAGATTCAATTTTGTGTAACATAAAATTAGAGACAATGTTTCAAATATTATACTATTTACATATATTATAGAAATAAAAACAATAACAACAATTAGTAATTTGTTTATTTAGACAAATAAAATCAATTACCAAGATCAATACAAAAAATAAAAAGTGGCTTGAACTAAATTTCACAGATTAATATATTTTCTTAAATATATATATAATTAATAACTGATTGTTACAATCAAATATAAAGCTGCAAACACTGAAAAAATAACTCATGCCAAAACATTCCAAGATTCATTTTGATTAATCAGTTACATATTAAAAAATATTTTGATCAACTTTTGAATAATAATATAAAAATTTAGATGACTGCATTTAATGATAAATACATCCATTTAGATTTAAAGAGATAACTATCTTGATGATATTAAAACAAATCTTTGGAAAATCTGTGGATACTGATGAGATTACTGAAGAAATTTTAAAATATGCTGACAATATATTTGCTACAATATTACAAAATTTTTTTTAGCCATATATGGTTCTATGAAAATGTGTGATCTGATCTTATGCAAGTTTCTAATGTTCTAATTTATAAAAGTGAATGAGATAGATCACAATGAATTATTATGAAACATCATTCTTCAATAAACAAAAAATACTTTCAAGAATTTTATTAAGTATAATGTTTTTAATCAAATGAATGGTTACAAGAAATTCAGAGGTACTCTTAGAATGCAGCTGTTTATGCAATGATATAAAAACATTATTACTGAAAGAAGATAATCTGTGGTATTTAAAATGGAAAAATATTTTTAAAAAATTAAGAAGTGCTGCAGATATGAAATGTTGTGGAAATGTATAAAATATTTATATCAATTTGGTTACGACATTTGAATCAATTAATTAAGGAAGTTTGTAACATTCTTTAAAAATAATTTGTTGTCCATAGAAATATATTTATAACATACACCTGTCACATCATGATATTAAAAAAAAGGAATTATAAAAAATATGAGACATTTACAATTAAAACTAATCTTAAACAAAAAAATATGTGCTATCTCCAACTTTCTTTACCATTTTTACGACCATGTCTATTGATGAGTTTATATATTGTGGCTTTATAAAGCAGGCAACAAGAAATAATTAATATATATTTGATGGCAGGATTTTAATTTAAAAATGCAAAATCAAAAACACTTTGGTTTCTAAATTTATAATATATGGTGATCATGCTTCTCTTATCAATTCAAAAGATAAATATAACAGAATGAACTATAAAAAATTATATTATAACTAAAAGAAATTATACCATAATGTTAATAAATACCTAATTTAGTTCAGTCTAAGTCATGAAAAGCATAATCTCTGGATGTTATTAAATTGTTTACCATACTTGAACTTGAACTATAATTTGAATATAATTAAAGAGCCTTGTCATTTATTTTATGGATTCATTATATATTTTCTATGTAGATTTTCATAAAGTAGAAACATAACTATTCTCACCAAATTAGTTGTAGTACAAAAGTGTCGTTTTGCCAAATTTATGGTATGTGCAGCATGGACACTCTAATTGATATAACATAAAAGCACTTAAAAAATTATATATGAAGATGTTCTTTAATATTTAAAAAAAGATAACATGGTTATAAAACCAAATTGTATATTCTTCAGCTTACTGAACTTGATGATATCGAATTTATATTTTTGTTGATTTGTAAATGTAAAAAAAAAGAATAAACTTTCTAAAAAGTATTTGCTAGTGAATTTATATATGTTGTTTTTTGTGAAAAAGGCAGAG
The DNA here is from genome assembly GCA_028023455.1 of Epiperipatus broadwayi. Taxonomy (NCBI): domain Eukaryota; kingdom Metazoa; phylum Onychophora; class Udeonychophora; order Euonychophora; family Peripatidae; genus Epiperipatus; species Epiperipatus broadwayi. The sequence goes on along the minus strand of JAQFVV010000107.1, from coordinate 626,469 downwards.
CCTAATGACAAAAGAATTAAAGAAATGCTACATTGTTTTCAATGAAAAATATGGCTGACTATAGAAATAAAATAGTAAAAACACAAAAAACGTTTTTTTTATTTTATTTTGGAATTCAGAAAAAAGAAAGTTTGTTATGGTGGAAATAAAGGACAACATCACAATGTTAAATAAGCAGACTGAAGAATTTACATATTTAATGATTAGTTTGTAATGTCATCATAAAATTTATTTGAACATTTCATTCTTCTTTCCCACTCTCTATTTCTTCATGTTTACATTTTTGTGTTTGTAATGTTTCATAAAAGATTGCCTACTACTAATTATACTAGCAAAATATGAATCGCATTTGTACATATGTCATCTATTGGAAGACAGACAGAATAACTATACAATAAAATATTATGATCAAATAATAATTATCATTACTGATAGTAACTCTTGCTACTCTTTTAACACAATTTATTTTAGCCTCTTAATTTTTGAGTTACATTATGAATTATAATGAAAATTAATGTTATTAAATGCCCTAAATAATGATGTTATGCTGATTTACTTTAGGCATAATGTCTGCTGTATAAAACTATCAGAAAAGACTATGTTTTTAAAAATAATTTATTAAATTACTAGTAAAGGCAAACTTGATTATAAATTATTAAATAGTACAATGTAATGGGAATAATTTTAATTTTATAAGCTGCATTCATATATACAAATGTCTACAAATGTCTAATTATATATAGTAATATTGAAACAACAAACGAAAATAAAAATAATGGGAACCATGTTCTATTTCTTTTTTTCTTTTCATAATCTTAGAGCTAACAAGGGTCATTAATTTCCTCAAACTACCACATGAGTTTTATGATAGCCTATAGCTAAAAAATGTTGATGAGACATTCCAATTTTTTTTCAGCAGTTCCTTTTAAAAATTCAATAGATCTTCCATTATGAATCAAACAGTCTGCTGGTAAATATATACATATATGCACTTACACATAAATTTAATATATGCATAATCATAGATTCATGTGTATAATTTATATAATATATATAAAAAAACACAGTTTTAAAACAAATTAATTTCAGGATTTTGATGTATATTATCATTCCTTATCATTATCTGCCAAAAATGCAAATCATCTATACATCAACCTCACAATCTTATCCAAAACCTTCTGTCCATTGTACTGATTTTTAAATACTTATAACTATTTCCTCCTTTCTTAACTTCATATACAACTTTCTTTCTTCTTTTTATCTCTTTTCATCTTATTATGTAGATATTCTTTCAAAAAATTTATCCCAATTCCTCTGCTTCTAAGTTTATATCCAATCCAGTTTCTCTTCTATTTTATAATCTCCTCAATAAATAATCTCAATTATTTTTTTCAATACTTTAACATTTCAAATTCTATCCTTCCAATTTATTTTTTTCAACTCCCTTCCCCCCCCCCTCCATTTACAGTTTAATAATTTCCAATATTTTCACATCCCTTTTTTATTCATTTAAGTAAGTGCTCTATATAAAGCCATACTACAAACAAATCATTTAACAAGCCTTTTCTTTAATTCAAATTTAACAACTCTAAAAGGAGTCTACACCATTGCCATGATGCACTTAAAAAACCAGAGGGCGCAAGTGAACTTGAAAATCTCAGGCCAATATCCATGATCCCTCTCCTGATAAAGACTATTGAGGGCCTGATAAAAGATAATATCCTGGAGAACATCATCAGTCAATTGTCTGCCTGCCAGTGTGCAAAGAAGGACAGCTCTACAGCAGATGCCATTAGTTGATTCCGCCTCATTGTCAAATCATGTTTGCAGGAAAAAGATATCCCGGCCAGTTGCAGTTCAATTAGACTTTGCCGGTGTCTTTGATTGTGTCAGGATCGAGGTGCTACTTAGCGTACTGGAGGAGCTCCAAGTACCCAAAGCATATCTCCAAATGATTGAGAATCTTCTACAAAATTGAGAAATGTTTCTCTCATTGGATAGTCGAGTTGCTCCAGGATTTCAGCCCAGCGTTTCCATCCCACAGGGCTCACCACTAAGTGCACTCCTCTTTGCAGCCTATATAAACCCATTGCTGTTGCACTCTTGGGTATTGCCATTCCTTTGCTGAGAGAGAGAATTCATCATTTTTTCTACATGGATGATGTGGTGGTGTTTCTCTCATCTCAGGTTGAGTTTGCTAGGCTAAAGGAAATCTTGGATCACTTCGTTACCGAATTTGGTCTAAGAGTCAATGAGACCAAATCGTCCAGGTGGTCAATCAAATCGGGAAAACAAATCCTGGCGAGATTCAATGCAACCCCACAAAAGTTTCTAGAGTTCAAGCTGACTTCCCCTCCTTTCATCATGAGGAAAGAGTCTCTCCTCAAGAAAGTTGTAAACTCAATTACCTCGCAATCAAAGATCGGCTGTCATTGTTGGGGAAGGTCGTCCTTTTCAATGTCACAGTATTGCCAAAAATAACATATTTCTTGGCTCGTTCTTCCCCGACAAGGGCATTCATTCACAATGTGGAAACCCAATGCAGAAGACTATTTTAGGGGCAGAAAAGCCCAGCCATTAGTCTCAGCCTTCTCCAAAAACAGAAAGCTCAAAATGGGCTTGGATTACATTCAATTCCACTTTCCTATTTCAAAGGACATACAATATATTAGTGAAATTATTTTGCCAAAACGGATCGTCCTCCTCCCAAACAAACAAGCATTTGGTTGCAACAACAAGTGTCAATGGTTGTAAAAAAAACTAAGTCATCAGCTGCACTGTTTAGCTTCAAACTTAACTATTGGGAAGCATTTAGTATGACGTTGAGTCCACAATGGAGAGTCTTCTCTCAATCAGTATTCCGGGGTTTGCAAGGTTGACAAAAAGGATAAGACTTGAATCTAAGCTAATGAATTTCCTGATAAAAGTCAACCTCGGAGCCTTTCCAACCTGCACTCTTCTGCATTACAAACGGGGATACAGAATTGATCCAATCTGCCCGATGTGTAATAAAAATGAAGAGACAATGAGCCACATCGTAGATCAATGTGAAATATGGAATAATCTACGTTATTGTGCACTTAAAGAATCAGGGAAGCAGATATTATACGTACAAATATCTCAAAGGCAATAAAGAGTGGCCTTTATGGTAAAATTAGATTGGCCATCTTTATAAATTTCACTATATGGATAGTGCGAAATAAGATTGTCTTTGACAATGGATTAAACAATAAGCCAGAAGAACTTTTTCTCAAGTTAGTTGGTGAGGGCAAAGACTACGATTGGAAAATATGCCAGCACTGGTTAGACAATCAGACATGGGATCAACTGAAAATCTAAAGATCAAAGACCCGTAGGTGTTTATTGGACTGTTATGGCAAGATTGATTAACTGGATATAAGGACTTCTAGGCAGTGTAAAAGTAGTTACACTAATGTAACCCACGGTAAGTACAAATTGTGACATCAAATCAGAATTTCATAGATTCTTTAGTAAATTGTCACAAGCCAAATTAAGCAGTATCTAATAAGATTAATAAGCAGATGGCGGAAAGGGGACTATAGCGAAACCCCGCTTTGATGTGTGAAAAACTCTTACCTGAAACCACCAAGATAGCCACTGTATTACTAGTTTTTTTCCTTTTGTTGCTATTTATTGTTAAAACACTGAATTGAGTGGTCAACTTGTTGACACAAATAATGCTCAAGTAGCTTAATTCAATGTAATCCCTTTATAGATGTGTCAGGCAGATGGCCTTTCCTTTTTTTTTTACCGTTTGTTTTTTCATATTTATTGTTTTCATTGTAGAGCTGCTGCCTATTTGTAAGCATGTAACCTATAATAAGAAAGATGTAAAATGATTTCTATATGTATCTTCTTAAGGTGTGAATAAAGTTGTTATTTGAAACTAAAATAATCTGTAGTGTAATTCTCATCACATCACTATCACGCAAGATAGTGACTGGTTTCTATTCACTTTAAACACTTTATGGAGAGATGTAATCATAAACATATGATCAAGAACATGTGAAAAAGATGTATTATCCCCTAGATGCACATTTCATGCTGAACCAGAACTCACCAGTTGGCCCAAACTACAATCTCTTACACATATCTTTATCACAGTTCAGCAGACAGCACTCTGTGTTTAAAATTTAAAATGGATAGAAACCAGTCTTTACCTTGTGTAAGAGGGATGTAATGAAAATTAAATTACAGAAATATTATTCATCATTGTATAATCTCTAGTCTAATGAATGACTAATAAAATTATTAATATAAAAAAATCTCTCCACATTTAATTAAAGGTCTATTTTACAAATGCAATTAATACTTTTATTTCTATTTACATTTTCCGGCAAACAACTTCTAAAATATTTAAAACATTAATTTTATCCAAAACTTCCAATTATCTTTTATCATTTCCACTTATATATAACATCCTTTATCACCTTCATCTATAATCATTACTTTACACTTACATGTATTGATTTCTACCCAAGCTTCCTAAAAAAATTAACAACCTCAATTAACAATTTATGTTATGCTTATTCTCAGCATTTATAAACATTATCACATTATCATCAAGGTGGTGCAATAAATCTTTCTATTTTCAATATTACTTCCATCCATATTAGAAGCACATTCATTAAGAAACATTTAAATAAATATTAAACAAAATTTTCTAGCAATCATCTTTTCTTCCAATCTATATCTTTAGTCTTCAAAATATTAACAAAATAATCCACTTCATTTATAAAAAGTATTCTCAAGATCAATGAACCAATCGCTAAGTTTCCTTCTCCTTTGTATATAATTCTTAATCCACTGATTCATCTCTCTTAAAGAATATCTTGTTCCATTACCCTTTCTAAATCCAACTGATCTTCCAGAAAACATATATCTAACCTATTATAAATACATCTACTGATTATCTTTAATAATACTCTTATTTACATATGAAGTAAAATATATTATTAAAATCGTCAGATTTTAATACATTAGATCTTTTTCTAAGAGAATCATAATTGTCGAAAGAAAATCTATTGGCCACTCTCCTGAATCAAAATTATATTAGTAACAATAATTAATTCAACATTTTCAGTTATTTAACTGTATTTTCATCAATTCCCAGCTTGCATGACTTCATCTCAGCTATAGCTTTTACAATTATCCTCCATTAATTTGCAACTCATTTTATTTCATGGGTACCTCACTTTTTTCTTCCACTAAGACTTTCTATTACATAAATCACAACTACAGTTTCCCATTTTTTCATTATATCTAACCTGTCTAATAACTTGCTAATCTTGGCTTTAAATAATACTGCATTCATACAACCACTTTCCCATTTCAACAATGTATTCAACTACATATTAAACCAAATTTATCTTTATAATTGTTCTCACTACATTTCTTTTCTTACCATTCTTATCTAGCTTTATCTATAATCTATATCAAACCATTATATCTTTACCTATTAGCATTAAATTAATTCTTCAACTTTTCTCCTTTTTATTAAATGATCATCAGATTTGCATTCCACTATTTATGTTGTAGCTGACTTTAAATTTTAAGTATTTTATTCCATTTGAGTTTACATTATCAATTATTTTAAATTTAACAATAACAAAAAAACAGTAAATGAAAAAAATTATAAAATTACATAATCTCACTACTCTTTAGGAAATCATTGCAACAGTTCTCATGGATACATTAGTCCACAAACCTCACATTACTCTGGATTCCACTGAGTGACGCTACTATATGGAGAGTTTAGCCTCTGTATGGATACATATTAGTCCTGATAAAAATGAGCAGGACTTTAACAATACCAACAGACCACATATATGAAAAAAATCTCTATCGAAAAAATATATATATTAATGCACATACTATCTAGCTATGAAACTAAAATATTATCTTTAAATAGTAAAAAATAAATTTAGAAGATGTAGCTATAATCTCGGGGCATATATTGTATATAAAATGTTTAAAATTTAAATCTAATAAATAATAGTTTATATATATTGAGTGTATTTATATACTTATATAAACATACATAGTTTTTTTTTTTTTAATCTATTTTCAATTAGAAATTAAATCTATAAATGATAACTGAATATTAGGAAACGAAAAAAAAAATTGCTGCAACTAATTGCAAATTATTTGTCCTCTATTTACTTAAAACTTTTTAAAAAATAAAAATTTGTTGTTCATTTGATTTTAATAGATAAAATATTATAATTCTTATCAATATATAATAAAACATTTATCTACTAATGCTAAAACTAAAAAGAAATACAATTATTAATTTTCTTGAACTTTAATTTAATGATTGTATTATAATTACCATTTAGACCACCAGATGCCAGCTGTCGTTCACACAACCACCATCCAAGTAAATCTGCATCAACATTATGAAGATTGCCTGTAATTGCTAATGTTCCTAAACAACAGTAAATCTGGAATTAAATTGAAGATTTCATTATTTTAAAGCAAAAATTTTTTTCTCAAATTTGATATAAAATAATATTTAAAAATTAAATATGTTATATTAAAAAAAAAAAAAATCGTAGTTATACTATGAAATTTCAAGATAGGTTTATCATATATATAACAATGGCTATTATATAGTTAAATGACCGGAAATATAGATCTCATTTTTTACTAATTAGAGTTAACATTTCAGCTGTCTGTTAGATGATTTACCACTATATAGAAAACCATATAACATTAAAATACTAGCCAAAAACAAAATTTTATTAAAATTCTCTCATGACCATGGTTTCATCTATTAACAAATAACACTTTTCAAGAGAAATTCTATTAAATACAAACATATATATATACAAAACAAATAGCCCTTCCCATAATTCATTTCAAACATCCAAATCAATCACCTTTAATATCAAAGGATATCTTGATGAAATTGATGGCCTCAGATTCAACAAGATTTATCATCCGTTTTTTTTTTTTTTGTTTTTTTTTTTGGCGCTTCTTTACAATTCATTTTTTTCTTGCAAGATAACCTCTGCATTAAGCCCACTCTTATGAATTTTAATTCTATCATTTAAACTAAATTTACTTTGACATATAAAAACTTTAGCATAACTGTAAGGCATCCTATAAACAGATATATATATATATGCAGGAGTCATTCATAAATAAGTATGGCTATTCCAATCCCAAGGACAAAAAGATTATTCTATAAATGAATTTTGCAATGACTATACAAACCAGTCTCTGAATGATAAATACATTTACATATAGAACACGGTGGTCCATTTTTCAATTATTTGATATTTTGTGATGCTATCATTTAATTTCTTCAGCAGAAAACTTCTCTTTCTGAAATATTTAAAAACTCCAATGTATTCAATTCTCTGCCATATCTTCCCAATAGATTTTTTTTTACAATGACTTTGAGATAATCCTTATAAGAAAAAGCGCGCTCAATTTCACTATGAAACACCCTTTCAGGAAGTCTTACATTGTTCATTCATTTTACATATCCAATCAAAAAAGATGTAATTTTATAATGATGGACTCTCTAGTATCACATCAAGCAAATTAAAGAACATATTAATTGGTTTTATGATCTTGTCATTGGATTTTTAAAATTTTATGGAGAATTCTTAATGCCTTTATACTGCATCAAAAGGATGTCCAAGTCTCATCTTGCTATAATTAATTAGGTAAATACCTGCTCTATATATTAGTCAACTTAGTTGTAATAGTTATTTTTCTGTGATGAAATATTCTGTCTTTTAACTTGGTTAAAAGAAAAAGCAGCACACTAGAATCTGTGTTACATCTCAACATCCAAAACCACCTTTGTACTAGTATTTAATTTGGTTTACATTCTCAAGGTGATAACCATCCAAGCTAAAGGCAGTAGAGAATTTTTATCTAATAAATGAGTTTTTTAAACATTAATTATGAAACCAAAGTCCTTAAACTGTTGCATTCAAAATATTACGTAAATTCTATAAATTATCTTTCAAACTGGCAAAAATAGCACAAACATCAGCATACTGTAAATCCAGAAACCAAGAAGATGAAATTCTTGTTTTGCTTTTAACAGATTTAAATTAAAAATTTCATATTAAATCTATATCACAATTTGAGTCTTGTTTCATTAAGCTACCTACAATCATTTTCAAAAACAATTATCATAAAAATAGAAAACAATGTTAGAGCATATATCATCCTTGTTTAATACCAGCCTTTATTTCAAATATCTTAGATTAATTGAATTAAATGCCTTGACAAAAGCAATATACAAATTAATCTTTTATTTCTAACACTTTTTTTTTTTGCATTTGCCTGGCACAAAAACTATGTTTACAGTGCTTCTTGATTTTCTAAATCACAATGAGTTTCTTATAACAATTCATATATGATTGGAAGCAATCCATTCAACAAAATCCTTAAATATACCCTTGTTTTAGTGTAATAATAATATTCAATAATAATAATTACTGCTATTATTTTTAAAAACTGGAACAACAGAAGCATTCTTATCAATCAGATGCCATGACTTCATTGATTCATATATTCCTAAAAAATTCCAATACTTTTAAAGCCAACAATTCATCATATTTAAAACTTCTCAATGTATTTCCATCAGGATTGGCAAACAGTTATTTTGACTCTGAATATAATTGCCAAATGTAAGTGAATAGATAAAATGGATGTATCATTAAAAGCCATCTCAAATTATTCTAAAGATGATCAAAATATTACTCCTATCAGTTCAAAATATTATCATCATTTAAGAATGCCATTGTTTGACTTAAAATGATTGTAATATCAATATTATTATTCAGATCCATATACTGCTTTCAGTGCATCAAAAAGAGATCTAATGACCATGATCAGAGAATGTCTGCATCTTCTTTTATAATTTTAATCCACTAATCATTTTTAAGCCTTCTTGTCAGTCATTAAACTTTTGCTTTCAGATTTATATTTAATATGAAGTTCCACATTTAATCTATTACTCTGTCTAATAGAAAATGCAATATATATTTCCTTTTAATTAAATTACTAATAACAAGATCTATGCCAGAGAAACTGTCTTGATTATTCTTCTTAGTGAACCCAAGAATAGATTTACTTGTATCCATAACAAATGAAATGTGACATTTTAATTCCTGGAATGGCATGTGGTGTCATCTGTGACTAACTGTATCGAAATGGCTGTTTTGCTGTGCTGACATGATTATTGTGTGCTGCAAGCTAAGTCAAAGTTTTTTTGTCTTTTTTATGTGATTAATCATCTAAGATCATCAATACAAAGACTGTTTGCTTATTGTGTAAAAGTGGAGAGTAAATTGTGATCAAGAGAGAGAGATTTAATTGGATTTAGAAAGATCAGAATTGTTAACATTTAGAAAGTGTTTCGTTTCACAATTTTAAATATAGAAGTAAAACAAAAAATTATTTTGTTGAATGTGTGTTAAGATAAGGATATTTTATAACTAGGTTGTATGTAAGATTAGTTGTTTTTTAGTAAGTTTGCTACTAAAGCATTTTTTTAATTGAAGAAAGGGGGTGATTTATTTGAGAAAAAAGAACGTTTTGGAGGCCGAAGGGCAGAAAACACATGTTTATCGATCGATTGTCATTGAAAAAAAATATAAAGTTTTTCTCCTTCCATGCAAAGGGATTTCAAGAGTAGGAGAGGAAGTATAAAGTCATATATAGAGTAGGTGACTTGGAAAATAAGGAAAACAGATTGCATTTGTATCCCACAATCCATATATAATGGTCAGAAAAAAATTAGGCATACTATGGGAGAGTGTACTGTATGTGATGAGGTTAATCACTTGAAATGTTTAAATAAGACTAGGAAAAATATAACAGGTTTATGGTTATATAGACAGTGTGTAAATGTGATGAGCTGAAAAAGTAGTTTCTAAGGGTAGATAGTTTAAAGAGAAAGTCAGGAGAAATGGAGTAAAATGTAATTGAGGAAGATAGGATATATTTTAATTTTAGTGGAGTGACATGAGATATGGATGGAAAAATTAGTAGTGCAATGGAGATGTTTAGCTAAATAATAATTAAGATAGAGGAAAGGTAAAGGATGTAGAAGCAAAATTAAAATTGTTAGAGACAAAGTGTGAGCAGATAAACAAATTAGCGAGTAGGAATGATAAAGAAGTAAATAAGGAAGTCCAGAAAGTTGTACAGAATGTTACAGATGAAGCAGAGAAAGCAGACTATGAGACAGTATTGATAGGAGTTTCACTAATTAGAGAATGTGGAGATATAATTGCAAGGGAAAATAGAAACAGGTATGTAAGAGTATGTTTACCTGGAGCTAAAATTAGGGATGCTATAGATAAACTAAAGAAGCAAGGGAGTAGCGATGTGAATGTTATGGTAGGGATTAATAATCTGTCAGAGCTATCAGAGAGAGTAATGGATGAGTACATAGAATTGATTAGGAATTGAATAAGATTAAAAGAAGAATCCAATAGTTGGATTATTACTAAGATTTGACAAGGAGTATATGTTAGATAGGGTATGTTCTATAAATGAGAGATTGAAAAAATGTGAGAAATGATGTTTATGTTTGTGGATGTTTGGGATTTTTTTATTGGAAAGAGGGAGTTATAATAAAGATGGATTACACTTAGAAAAACAAGGAAGTGAAGTTATAGGGTGTTTTATTTATTAAGAATATAGTTCAGGAAACTTATAAAGGGGAGGGGGTAAGTGGCAGTGTTATCAGAAAGAAAAAGAATGAAAAGGATGTAAGAAATAATCGAAGAGTAGCTGATTTAGAAAAAAATGTAATGTGGAGAGGGAATGGGACTAAAATTAATGGTAAGCAAGTTATTTAGAAATATAATGGAGAAGAAAGAATCAAAAGAATTTATAAAAGACTAGTTAGGAAAGAAAAAATTATTAAAATTGGGTATTTGAATATGCAAGGTGGTAGGAGACCAGAAAAGTAGCTGGAATTAAACAAAGCAATTAAAAATGAAGAACTTTGAGGTGTTAGCAGTAGTGGTAACACATCTAAGAAAAGAAGAACCTATTCTGGAAGATTTGGTATGGCAAGATATAAATAGAAAAGAAAAAAGGGATGTTGGTATAGGAGTCATATCAAAATATATATATATAAATACTGTTAAATGTCAAGAACATTTGTGGCTTGAGATACAGTTAGGAAGACAAGAATGGATGGTGGTTATAGTATATATAGCCACTGAAGATAGCCAATAGCATATATGAATGACTAATTAAGGATATACACAGTTTCAAAAAAAAAAGAAAGAGAGTAATCGTTATAGGGGATATGAATAGGCATATTGAAGAAATTGATGATGTAGGTAATAAGAAAGTACAGCTTATGAAGAATTTTTGCCAGAGAGTGCATCTGAACATTGGAAATTTATCAAATATTTATGAGGAACAATACACATGATTTAGAAATAATATATTTCACACAATATATTATGTATCAGTAGATAAAGAGGCGATGAATAAATTATGGAAAATTAAGGTGTTTGATAATGAAGAGAGAGTATGTAATAATGATCATAACTTCTTCATAATATAAATGGTTAGTCATGTAATGGAAAATAATAATAAAAGCAGAAAGGATAATGAAAGATGTGGATGAAGAGTGAGTAATAAAAATAAGTTAGAAAAGTATAAAATAAAAGTTGAAGAAACTACAGAAGAGTTGGCTGGGAATGAATATAAGCATTGGTGTGATGAATTAGAAAAAGTGGCAAATAGGTTTTAGGTGAAAATATTCAGAAGAATAAAATAGAAAAGTGAGAGTTAGTAAAAGTATAAAAATAAGAGGGCAAGCATGCAGAAAATATAAGTGTGCTATTAAGAACAAAGAAAGTGGAAAATATGTTAATGTTAAATGGGAAAAGTACTTAGGAAAAAAGAAGATGGTTAAAATACATAATTATAGAGAGAAAATGAAATTGAATAGTAAATTGTTGGAGGATATTTAATAAAAAGGAAAGAAATGGAAGTAAAAAATTTTGAAAATACATTAAAAGAAGAAATGTAGAGGAAAGAGAAATAGTATTATTAGATGATGAGGGAAAAGAGTGTAGCTCTAGAGAAGAATTAGAGATAATCTTAAATAAGTATGTAATGGATATAGAAAAGATGTTAGATGCGAAGGACAGAGTGATAACAAACATGAAAGCATATGGTAATGAGAATATTAGTTTTACAGAAAATGAACTGAATGAGGCAGGAAAGAAATTGAAAAGTGGAAAGGCAAGAGATTTGGATAGATGGGCAGCAGAGATGGTAATGAATTTAGGGCATAAGGCAAAATTAAAACTATTATCATGTTTTAATAAGATGGCGCAGAAGATATTCCAGGTAGTTGGAGTAATATAAAAGTAAGGCTACTATTTAAAGGAAAGGGTAAGGATCATAAAAAGTTAAACAATTATAGACAGATAGCAGTAATGTTAGTGTTATCTAGTTTCTTTTCCACATTACATAGTGTTATATAAAGTTTGCTCATATATGGAGGCTGAAAAGGATTGCAAAATGAATGGGAAAAAATAATATAGTGGGAGAAATGCACGGAGGTTTTCGATTGAATAGGCATATAGGAGATAGTTTATTTGTAATTACATAACTTATGGATATAGACAGTTATATATGGTTTTTATAGATACAGAGAAGGTGTATGATAGAGTAAATAGAAATAGATTATGGGTAAGTTTGATAAATTTGGGAATGGATGAAGCTTTAGTAGATATTATTAAGAAATTATATGAAAATAAATACTACACATACCAATTAGGGAATATACAATCAGTTAAAGTTAAAAATGGGGTAGTCTAAGGCAAAAATGCCCTATGTCACCTATTTTGTTTTTGTAATATTTGAGAGAAATGGAAAGAGCAATAGAAAGACTAGGAAGAGGGGTAGAGATATCATTATTAGGTGGCAAAGTAGTATATACATTATCAGGTCTTTTATTTGCAGATGATATCTTATTGTGCACTGAGAGAAAAGAAGATATGTAAGTTATGCTGAGGACATGCACAAGAGTGGGTAAAAAGATAGGGATTAAATTTAGTGAAGAAAAATCAAAAATAATGATAATTAATACTGGAGAAAGAGATGACAAAGAATTTTTATTGGAGGATATAAAGTTAAGTGTGGTAAATAGGTATAACTATTTGGGAATCATCTTAAGTAATCAGAGAAATTGCTTGGATGAATGGGAAAAAAATTGATAAATGAAGCAAAGAAAAGAGAGGGATTGATAAAGAAATTAACAGTGTTTTCATATAATAAATATGATGTAGCTAGAATTATATGAAAGGGAGTGGCAGTAGCAAGGTTAACATATGGTAATGATGCATTATGTGTTAGTAAACAGGTATTAGTATATTTTAAAAAAGTACAAAGAGAAATAGGAAGACATGCGTTAGATGCAACATGCAATAGATGCAATGTGTGGATGGCAAAGGAGGCAATTTAAGAAAAAAATGGGATGGTCAAGTTTTTATATGAGAGATGCAAAAGCAAAATGAAAATATTCAGTAGATTGCAGTTTATGGATAATAAAAGAATAGCCAAAATAGTATTTAATTAGGTTATGAATAAAGGCAGGCAACAATGTGGTATGCAGAAGATTTGGATAAAAGAATTTATGTCAGTATATTTACACAAAAGATGGGATGACTGTATTAGGAGAATTGTTGAGTGTTATAGTGGTAAGGAATGGGATAGAAGAATAGATGCATTAACAAATAATAGGGAAATGGAGAAATGGAGAACTAGTATGGAGAGTAAAAAGAGTTAAAATATATGTAGAAGTAAATGAAATATTGGGTGTGAGTTAATTTATGATAATAGCAAGGAAAGTAGTTTACTGTTTAAGGCTCAAACAGGATCTTTAGCAACAATGGAAAATACACAAATGGAAAAATGTGGGTGATTTAGTCTGCAAGTTATGTAAGGAAGGCATAGAAAATATTAACATTTGTTAATTAAATGTAAATGCCTGGAAGCAGAAAGGGTACAAATAATGAAGTTGTGGAAGAATAAATATAAACAAAATGATTATACAGAAAGTGGGTTATTGTTTTTTATGCTGGATTTGGAAAAAGATAAGGGGGATTTAGATATAAAGGCTATGGAGTTGAAAAGATTATGTTGAGGAAATGGGATAGAGTAGAATATGGGAAAACACTTAGGGCAGGGAATGGAAAGGGAAAGTAAAGTGGCTAATAGGTTTCTCTGGAAATAATTGGAAAAGTCACAGTGCATCACATCACATCAATCACATGAATATTCACATTTGAACGTGTTTAAGGTAACCCTTATGTGAGTTTTAAGCTGGTAGCACTAGTTGTTAATTAGCTATTGAGAAGAATATAAATATCTGTGCATATGCCTTGGTGCAAAAATGGGTGGTTGAAATTTTGAGCAATGTATTAATATCAAATTTTTTTGTGAAAATCTGCAAATGTACTACTGAAATGTTACAACTGTTGCAAGTGATATTTGATGATGCTATAAAAAAATCTAATATGTTTGAGTGGCATAGGAGATTCAAAGATGGGCGAGAAGATGTGATGGATGATCCCAGAAATGAATAGCCAAAAACAATAATGACCGACAATAATATTAACAAAGTGTAAGATGCAATATGGTCAGACAGACAATTAATTGTGCAATTGATAGCTGAAGAACTGCAGATTAATCAAGAAACAATTAGGCTAATTTTAAATAAAGAATTGGGCATGGGAAATATTTCTGTGAAGTTTGTGCCTCAAATCTTGATGGATGAACAAAAACAGTGGTTTGATTTTGAAACTAATCTTTTTTTCAAATATGCATCTGCTTCTGAGAGTAATTATAGGAGATAAAACTTGGTGCTTATAGTATGACCCAGAAATAATATATCTGTGTGCAATGAAAATCCTAGGATCTCCGTGCCCTAAAAAAGCATGCATGTCATGTTCACACTTTAAGACCATGTTGGTGTGTTTCTTTGATCACAAGGAAATAGTCCACCACAAATTTTTTGAACCGGAGTAAACAATCAACCAACAATGTTATTTAAAATGCTTCAAAGATTACAAAATTTTCTTCCAAGAAAATGACCTAATAAGTGACTCATTCATCATGATAATGCACCAAATCATAGTGTACTCATTGTGAGAAACTTTATGGCCAAGCTCCCAGTGATTTTTTGGTTATTTCCAAAATAAAAAACTGTTTTGAAAGAATGAAGATTTTCTACTATAACTGATATCCAACCGTATGTGAGATAGCTGCTCAACTATATTCCTGAAAATGAGTTACAGGTGTGCTTCCAGAAATAGGAATGCCATTGTAATCAGTGTATAGATGCATAAGGACTACTTTAAAAGTGACAACAGCCACTAATATACACTTGTATTTGTATATTTTATAAAGGTGCATTCCAGGAATTAAATTGTCATACCTTATATTCCTTAAAAGAATTCAATGCTTCAATAATATTTTATGTAAGAAGAAAATAAAAATTGATAATCATGAATTAGAAAAAGTGCTCACCTACAAATACTTTGATCAGATTATTAGTACAGATAGAAACATAGTGAATTAAATTAAGTTGGATAGAATGTTTTTACTAGAAATAACTTGATATTAAAAGGAAATATACCTTTGTGCTTGAAAAAGTTTTTAATAGTTGTGTTTTTACTAATTCTTATTTATGGATCTAAAACTTGGACATTTAATAGAAGAGTAATTCAGGGATTTCAGATAACTCAACAAAGAATGGAGAGATATATATTAAGATTTACAAGAAAAGATCAAAAATGATTGAAAAAATTAAAAAACTGAAATAGAGCTAGGCTGAACATATAGATAGAAGAGATGATGGTGGATAGTTGAATTCTTAAACTGGATCCCAAGATATAAAAGACTTAGAAAAATACCAGTTATAAGATTGATGGATGAAATAAGGAAGTGAGCTGGTGTGATGTGAAGAAAAGAGGCTAGAGATTAGAGAAAGTGGATTAAACTTGAAGAAACTTTCATTCTGTAACGAATGAATACTGTTGTAAATCATGTGTTGATGATATTTAATTAGAGTGCTTCAATAAAATAGATAATCAACCTATATTATTGAGACTAAAGCTGAATGAATACTCAACTAAAATTAACATGTCACACAGTCACACAACTACTTTTGTCTCATATGTATTGAGAATAATGCAAAGGAGCGCAATTATTTTCATAAAATTATCTATGGAAAACATAATTGCAAAATGTATTATATAACAAAGAAAATCAACTTTATATTACTTGATCCAACTTCTATAATGAAAATAAACATTGAATGTACTCTTTAACAGTCCAAATGTTGAAAGATAAAAAAAAAATGTAAAAAAATCATATGGAAAAGGAATTAAACAAAGAATATATCAACAGCAAATAATCACCATAATTTTTTTTAAAAATCATATGGAAAAAGAATTCAACAAAAAATATATCAACAGCAAATAATCATCATAATTTAATGAAGAAAAAATCCCTACACTTTAAATGCATTTGCTAAATTACATAGCTTAAAGTATAACATAGGTGACTGCTTCAAGTACAGCAAGTTTAAACATCTGAAAAACTTGCAACATTACTAAGAACTACAAAATTTGGTCAATATTACCTCAAACTCTCTAGCAGCCCCGGCTTCTCACTTTGACAATATACCACTTCAACAAATTATAAAATCCATATCACCTAAAAGCACAATCAATTATGCAATGTAATATGAGAAATTATGCAATGTAATGTGAGAAATTAATTCCACTAACTAAAGTTGATCTAAAAAGAATGATGATGGATTACTTCAGTCAATTAACTGAGTTTCAGAAATAACAAAAGCTCTAAAAACCATGGCACAAATTATATGGTGTATGCTCAAAATTGCTACAGTGGATGTCATGAGATTAATAAATTTCAAAGCAAAATACATCTTATAATTCATTTTCTAAAGACTTAGCAAATTTTTTATACTAATTATGACTAATATCAATAAAAAAGTACTACAGTATATACTTTTCAAATGCTGAATATTAATTACATGTTACAGCCTAAACCAAACAAATGATCAGTCCAAAATGTGAGTTATTTTAGTATAAACAAGCTTTTCCAGAAACTTTGTTTCCTTTTATCCCAACATAATATAGTTATATTTTTCAACTATTCATAAGGCTGAAAAACTCTAAAAATACATTTAATGATCCAAGCACAAATTCTTTCTTCTGAAGAAAATTCAAACTTTCCCAGATTAATTAGTGATGGAAGTCTATCATATAGTATTCTTGAAAAACATAAAGAAAATAATTAAGAACTTACAAATTGTGAATTATGCCTCCCTGAAAAAAAAGATATGCGAATTAATTAAATGAATTTATTCTTCAAAATAGAAAATGAAGCTCCAATAAAAACATGGACTTCTGCTGATCCAAATAATATATATTCTTTCCTGAATTTTAATAAATTACTTCTATTCCTAAAATTTCATTTTAAATAAAATATTAATTCCTATTGATACTAATATATAGCTTCATAAAAGGTTTGCTACTAAATGAAAGAATACTCTTTGATTCCCCAGTGATCTCCTAAAAGAACTGAGTATGGCAAATTCTTATTGCCAACTCAATTTATTCTTAATAATATAGCATATGACTATTCCTGTAGTAAATAACATAAATAGGCTGCTCATCAACATGTACATGATAAATTTACCAACTTTTACCTCTGCAATGCAAGCTAATATTTCTCAAGAGTCTGTTAATTTCTGGAGGAAGACAAAATAAATGCATGTGTTTACATGAATTTCTCTAGGTGTAAGAATTGTATGGCTTTCATTCTAAGAAATTATACATTTGCAGCCTGAAATACTTAAAAAAGGCAAAAGATGATAAAAATCCTTGGGTTTTAAACCTAAACTGGTACTTGATGATAAATAAAAGTTATCATCAAAAGGAGGTTACTTTTCAAATAAAGAAGTTCACATGAAGTAAAAAAAACATTACCAAACATTAATTAAATATGAGATTGATGGAATTATGACTTGGGGGGGGGATAAAAGAAAAAATTGATTTTAAATTTGTAGATTTGCTACCAAGACATATTGTTCAAAAATACAAGTTAAAAAAAAAAATAGCATTGTTAATGTTGGTGGTATAATAGAATAGTAAGACAAGTTTTTCATTTGAATAGTGTTTAATCCAAAAACATATATCAAACACCATTATAAGTTGTAATAAGTAAAAAACTAAGGTATGTACGATAAGACATCTAGTTAAAAGTCAATCAAAGTAACTAGGCAATAGGATTTATGTCTAAATGCAAATAGTTAATTGTCATCAGTTTGATGTTTATTACTGCTTGCCATTCAAACAATTTATTCTAGAACTTTCAATCCTGCAGCTACGACATAAATTTTAATGAACCCTTATAATCTTAAGATGCACTTATAAAGCATTCCTATTGGATAGATTAAAACAAAAATTAGTAATTCTAATTTATCTTTCTGATTTAAATTTGGCTTTCAGAAACAAAATCATGCCATTTTTATATAAGCATAATATTGCTAAATGTGAATGCTTAAAGTAAGTCTAGATTATTTTCCTTAAGTGTACCTAAGCAAGAATTAATCATCTTTTGACAAATATTGGAACATTATTCTTAAAATGTTAATAATCATTATATTCAATTATTTTCATAATGTTTACAGCTCACTATATCAAATATTTTCATTTTTAGTTCCAGACATCTGCATTCTTTAATATAGTATTCTCAGATTTTCAAAAAATATTAAAATAAAAAATATTAAAAAAAAAAATCAATATCATTCAAATTGAACATTTTTTTAGAAAATATTTTATTTCAAATTCATTTTTACGATAATTTAACTTTATAGTAAAAATGATATTCATTATAAATTCATTTTAAAATATCAATCTGATGTCTGAAATGAGCATAAACTGATTTATTAAAATGTGTAAATGATCTTATAAAAGAAACCACATAGATTTTGAATTTTATAGAATATAAATTCCATTCTGTTATTTCACAATAGAATTTGGTAAGCAGAGCCATAAATAAGTTCACAAAAGATTGTAAAATTTTGTAATTTTATTATTCAAATCAATGTTTTTAAATATTAGGCCTTGAAGATTATTTAACAGAATTTCTATTATCTGTGAATGGGAGATCCTAGATTACAAGGGTTAATTTATTCAGAAAGTTTTAGAACATAACAGATATTACTTGGAATAAAAAATTCTAATATTATAAATATTCATATACAATAATGATAAAAAAAAATATTCATTAATAAATAAAACAAATATTTTTAATACAATCTTAAAAAAATCCCAATACTTATAAAGTAAGTAGAATTTCTAGGGGGAAATCTGTTTATAACTTTGTATTTATTATATCAATTTATGCTGTCAGATATATGAATTCTTTTGATGTAAATAAACTATGCATGAGCATTTGTGAATCATAACTGATAAGACATATCCATTCATGTTTGAATTTTTCCTCATTCCTTGATTTTTAGGCTAAGTATACCATGATCTTAAAATGCATTTACTAAATAATTAGACTTATTATGTATGTGCATGTTAGTTTAGCTTTTAGCATGTGTTCTAGATGTAGATGCATAAATTTTAATTTATTAAAAGTGAAAAATCATTTTATGAGGTAAAAAATGTTAAAAGGGATATGTTAAAAGGGATAAAATGAGCAAATGGATGAGAGATGATTGAATTTAATCAAGAGCTCCACTGATTGTAATTAGTCCAGTGGGAGTTTGTTTAATACAAGATACATTTTTCCGCAAGAAGACTCCTATCAAATTATTATTATTAATTATTTTATAGGTTCACTGTTTGTAAGATTTTAATAACAACTTAAGTTGTCACCTATTGATTATAGCTCTTATCTTATTCCAAAATCTCTGCAGAATTTCATCTTCATATCTTTTTTCTCCAATCTTTATCACTTTATTTCAGATTAAATCATAATTTCTTCTTTTATTTTGTTTATATTTCCTTTTTTTATTCTTATGTATATTGGATAGCAACAATATGATAGCAATATTGGCTCATTTTAATTATATCAATAATAAAAACACCGTTACTCTATTTTTAGACAATACCACCCCCTTGATAGTGCTTTTTATGTGCAAAAAACACATAAAAATGCCATTTACGTAGCCAAATTTATGACCTATGGAACAGTTGTTCATATTAGCCATTGCAGGCCTAGATGTCATTGCACACCAATATTGATATAAATATAATACCAGAAATCGGACAATAAAGAAAGGTCGGTCAGGTAATGTTATATTTATGTGTTTTAAACTGTATATAATGCCATCAACTGTGTGGAGAATATGTTGAAAATTTTATGTATCATTCATATGATCACCTTACTAGTAAATATAAACTTTACAGCACCTAAAAATAACAATTTAACATTCCATGCTAAATATATAAATTTTTTGAACTGTTTGCTATTTTTTATTATAAGAAGTAAAATAAAATAATTATTATAATTATGGATTTATATATTTTACTTTTATATTTCAAACACAATCTACCAATAATCTCAATTTTCAGTTTTGGATCTTCTTAAAAATTTGAACAGTAAGGGGAAAAAATGTAAGCTAGATAATCATTAAGATTTATAGTGGATAGATATGTAATTAGATAAATGATTTTGTTATTTCATTAAATTTTTATATCTAGCTTTAGGTGATATGATGTGTCAATATTTTTGACATTATGAATGATGTAATATTTTCAAAATTAGAAATATATCCACTAATAAATACACACTGTTTTACTTAAAGGATCATGGATCATATATATATATTCTAACCCAGTAAGTTTAGAAATTAGTTTATTAGAAATTTATTAGTTTATTTGCACTTGTTTATTTGCACCCATGACATTAATTTTTCTGGTTGTTGTTAAGGCAACCAAAATAAAGCAACATATCCATTAATTTTCCAATATGATCTAAAATACTTTTCATATAATACCATTGTACGTTCAATTCTCTTAAGCCATGCCATGATTGTAATAACAACAATAATTGATCACTTATTAATTTAAAGAATAATTATAATAATATTAATCTCAGGGTTCTTTGTTTCATGTAAGGAAATGCTCGGCAGTATTGTGTTGTCGCATATGACTGGCATTCTGGTCGGCTATAGGAAACCTTTATTTTACTTAAATTCAATGTGTCTTCATCTCTCATATCCACTGCTATATTATTTAAAGAGATGATAATTCTATTCAAGAATGACGTATAATTTTGAATAACACAGCCTTTTTTTTTTTTTTTTTTTCAGAATCTCAGTCAGAATAATAAAAAGACAAGGGTGCTTTTTGTGTCCTTCCATCATCCATGACAACACAATAATATAACTAAGATTTATTACTTAGACAATTTAACTAAATGGGAATGGAATAATGTGTAACCAAAGTTAATGGTTTGGGAATAAATTCATTTTTTTTTTTTTTTTTTTTTTACACAAAGGTGAATGTTTAGTCTTAAGTTTTCAACTCCATAAATAATTATCATTAAACTAAAATATAATGACATATTCCGATCTGCTTAACTTTATTTATCTGGTATATTAAGTTTTTAAGAATTTGGAATGATTTCGGACTCAAGAAAAGGTTTTGCAAATATTGTGCAAACATTTATATTTAGCATATAAAAACAAAAAAAATGAATCTACAACAAATTTTAACAAGACTATAATTTATTATTATCACAAAAAAAAAATATATGAACATTTATTCAATAATCCCATAGTAATACAAAAATATAACATATAACTGACATTAATCTGTATACTCTTTTGATTATGGACTAGAGGTTACTACTTCTCCTGTATGCAATCATATGGATTGATTAACTAAAAGTACATTTCATTACCAATACATTGTTTATTAAATTTTGGTAACCTTGTAGAAGCTTTTATTCAAAATTATTGACTAACTATTTTTTTTTTTTTTTTTTTTTTTTTTTAAATGATTAATCCAATCATATGCAATACGCAAAATATTAAATTTATTTCTAATACATTTACTTTATTTATGGTCTTTAATGGGATAACCTATTCTAATTATAGGCCAGTTATCAGAAGTTACACTTACCATCTTACATTTAACTTAATGCTAACTTAAGTTATGATACAAATTTTATTCATACGTATAATTTTAAATATGAGTATTATTTAATTACTAACCAGAATTAAGTATTGCATTTGAATATTCCTTCAGTAAATAAGCGTTTTAAATTACGCAATTTTAATTACTTTCTCCATTGATTTACTTGTCAAATACTAGCAATATTTAGCAGCACAATACAGATATCGATCCTAGTTACTAACGCACTATTTATACTAAAGTGGATCTTGAGGAACTAACACCTCCAATATAACCTTTATCTTGCCCGAACTTTCAAAATTAAGCACAATAATCACCACCTTCCATGGTGGAGCTATCTTTATTTTCTCATGAGGAATATGGAATAACCACGAAGGTCTGTAAAGTAATCTACTACATTAAAATATTTTGGTGGTTTCTTGCCTCTTACTTGGGCATACAACGAACACACACCAAATACAATCCTCTCCTGGGATTTAAACGAATGAAGCATACTAAATGCTAGATAAATTCTTGATCGTCCTATCTATGAGAATCGATCACTTGGGCTATAAACATACCCGAACATTATATTTAAAATCTTCCTCTCATGGAAAACAAAGCTTTTGGGGAGATCATTTTTCATCCCACAAAATAAATACATTATAATTATTACCTATGCGAATATTAAGCATATACCAATGCTATATCTGGGCAGTAAGTAAATACACTGATTATAATAAACTTATGTTACCGTGTATACTTTGATCAACATCTGAAATCAATGGACACCATAGAATAAAAGTATAATAATTTTAATTTTAATAAAGGAACATTCAAAATAGTTGGTAGCATACTATCTTAAACTAAATAAAGTGGATGTGTTGTTTAAGAATAATTAGGAATAAATTCCTCAATTAATACAGTATAAATTCGTTTCAAAACTTTAACAAGAAATATTTTGTTATAGCATTTTTTTTTTTTAGTTACTTCTGATAATTTTCAATATTTATTTTACCCCTTAAATATCTAAATATTTTTCTTTTACGTATCTAACATACAAAATTTCTACCTACAATTGTATGTAATAATTAAAACATATTTTATAGATTTTTTCTTTCGTGTTAAATATCAACTTAACCTATAATAATTATATTAAAACATACCTTTGTCATTACAAGGCTATTAAATATCACTTGACCATACAGACTTTAACCTATGTGATATAACAAAAAAAATACATATCATTTATAACTTAGTTTTAAACAATCATTAATTAACAAGTGCATACTCTCTCATTAGAAAATGTTTTTCTGTTGAGCAATTGGTCCAGGTGAAGAGCTTTATCCAGTCGTATTTCACGAAGCAAGTTTAAAAACAATAAACGCATGGTATTATTTCCTTTAAATAAAAGTTTTCTCTTATTTTGTGCGTTTAATAAATTAGGTAAAGAAAAATATAGCAGAATTGAAGATTAATTCTTACTTGAATTAAACTACTACAATTTTGGGATCCAAGAAAAAAATAGACTTCTAACATAGACGAATATTTGACTATAGACGATAAACATACACAATATTTTTTTTTTTATTAACGATACGTATACTTATTAGCTAGCTTACTTATGGACGAAAATGCGCAATTTTCCGAGAGATTATTATGATAATAACTGCAGTCAATTTACGTGTACATGAAGTTTTAATAATTCCAACTGATGTATAATATAATATATCATTTATTTTTATCATTAAGTCACTAAGATATTTGGTTTTGTTCATACTTTAGGAATTATAAATTTTTTTTAACGGTAACTTCTCCTTAAGAATGCCCCTATATAACTTTTCCTATATTTACTCTGAGAAAGTTTATATATTTTTTTTTTTTTTTAAAAAAATATACAGGTGCATAATTTAATCTTATTTATCATTATTATTATTTCCAGACAATTCTTGGTGAATAAAACATATTTTAACGTATGTAACTACATTACTTGTAAAGGCAGACAATATTGAGAAAGAGCGCGAAAATGTTTCTAGTTGATTTTCCTTGGTTTCAAAATATTTCTTTCAATTATTTTTTTTTTTTCTATACCAAGAAAATATTAATAAATGACATAAAGTTAATAAATAATTAATCTTTTCTTGGAAATCGCTTCTTTTCCTTAATTTAGATATAATATAATTTTTCGTGACTCTTTTAGTTACATCTGTCATTTTTGAACTTTAGCGCGAGACAATAAACTTTTAAGTATAAAAGGTCTTTAAATAGGTAGATGGCAAAGAAAATCAGGATATCTTATCAAAAAAATTTAGCCACACATTATATTATTAAAATTTTACTTTGATTACATTTATTTCTGCAAAATAAAATGAAAAAAATTGAGTTACCAAATTTCAGCACTGTTCCTTCCTTGAAAACTAAAAGCAGACTATATTTTTCAAAAAAAATGATCTTGATTTAGCGACCTCTTCCAGAAAAATAATCATTTGATTATAACATAAACAAAAGAAAGGAAAAACCTATTACAATCATATAGTTTTAGTATTATTTACCTGGATTACAAAGTAATTTGACAATATAAAAAAATAATAATAAATACATTAAATTAACAATCAGTGATGTATAATTCTTTAAACATTATTTTTTTTTTTTTTTTTTTTTACAAAAAGAAATTACCAGAAGTTATTGTGCTTTATGATAAGACACTCATCCACTCTCCTCTCTACCCATCCAAAATCAATTACTGTTTAGCTTTTATACCATATTAATTTGCTCTAATTATTAATATCTCAATTAAATTATTCATGTTCTCTCTTTAAAAATGACACTGAGTTATTAAATCTATTAGTTATTCACCCAAAACATGCCAAAGTGAGTGAATAGCATACTTTATTAATCAATTATTACTATTGTTATTTTATCTTTTTATTTCTTTAAAGAATAGCATTGTTTTCCTGCAGAAATAATGCCAAGTAAACCAAGTGTCAATAACACTAGGTTACAATATATAGCAAATAAAATCAAGCTTAAAAGATCTAAGAGTATGAAAAATATCTAGATAATACAGGCAACCCCCTAGTTATGAACTTAATTGGTTCCTGACATGTGTTTGGAAGTTGAAATTGTTTGAAAGTAGAAGTATGTAAAAAAAAACATCAAAAAAGGTTTTCAAAATATAGTATTTATTTTTTATTGATTAGTATCTGGAGTTTTTTTACAAATTTATCAAGAGTTAATTGAATTGTATTCTTTTTCTTTCTCTTAATAAAGAATTCTGCAACATTCTGTATTTTTTCTATTGCCCTTTGTACATGAGATATATGCTCTCCATTGGGATCACATTCTTCCATAATGCTCAAAAATTGTCAAGAAGCATGAAGGCTTTATTCATATTCTTTATTGTCAAACTCTTAACAATAAGTTCATTATCAGGTTCTTCTTCATTTTGTATGTCATTCATCTCTTGTAGTTTAATCAAATCTTCATTTGATAGTGGTTCTGAGTGAGATTGCATTAATTCATCAATATCTTAATCAGTGACATTGCTGGCTACAAATTCAACAGTAGAGTCTTCTTTTAATTCTTTCTCCCAATCTTAAGGCAAACTAAGAGCCTTAGCTTGCTCACTGGGATGCCTTTTTGATGTTGATTGTCAATACATAAAGCCAAAGATTTCTCCATTTCATCCATTACTCTGCCATGGCTTTTTGAAACAATCTTTGAAGAAATATTTCCACAATTTTTAACATATTCCTTAAATTTTGTTCTTGTTTTTCACAATATATTGTTGAGTTGTAATTATTTATTAAGCGCACAGAAAGTATATGTAAATACTTTTAAGACAGGCTTTAATGCACCTTGAAATTTATAATAGTTAAGCAATATCTTTATTTTGCCAATAGAGGGACCTCTCAAATCACAACACAAGATAGTGACTTTTATAAACATGAGTCGCCATCTTATCTTTAACTTAACTTTGCACTTATATAGGTCAATCTGAAGCATCTTGATTTGGGAGGTTGGAGCTGTTGTTTTCTCCACTGTTTAAGTCCACTATTTCCTATCCAAACTAACTTTCGCAAAATTTTGCGATTTACAACGAGTTATAATTACGATCTTTTTACTGAAAATATATAAACTTTTGTAAAGTTTGTAATTATTTATTAAGCGCACAGGAAGTATATGTAAATACTTTTAAGACAGGCTTTAATCTGCATCAAATGCGCCTTGAAATTTATAATAGTCAAGCAATATCTTTATTTTGCCGATAGAG